>QLSR01000138.1:1009292-1062813 GCA_031780015.1 Citrullus colocynthis
TTTTTTTTTTAACAATATGAGATTATTAATACTAGTTCGCTTAAAGCTTTTGAACGTGCTTACCAATTAGGTGCTTACAACAAGAGTAAAACGCATATGGAGATTTATCAATGGAATTTAACCCATACTACCGCATGATTCTCTATTTAAACTCTATTTTTCTAAGAGAGACAATAATAACTTGTATTTCTGCAAGTTATCATCTTGTCTAAAATGAAGAAGTTTGGGCAATATGAGATGCTTATCATGACTGAAGAATGTAGTGTTGTGCTGCAAAATAAGCTACCACAAAAACTAACAGATCTAGAGAGTTTTACTATACCTTGCACTATTGGGTCTTTAAATGTTACTAGATCTCTTTGTGATCTTGGTGCTTCTATTAACTTAATGCCTTTATCTATCTATAGGAAGTTAGACATTGGAGAAGTGCAATCTACTACTATCACCTTGCAACTAGCTGATAGATCCTTGGCTTATCATAGAGGTATTGTTGGGGATGTGTTAGTTAAAGTTGACAAATTTATTCCCCTGCAGACTTTGTAGTTTTGGACATGGAAGAGGACTCTGAGATACCTATCATCCTTGGGTGCCCATTCCTAGCAACTAGGAAGGCCATCATTGATGTCTAACAAGGGAAGTGTTGATGGTTTAATATTGGATTTCTATTTTAAATTGAGTTTAATAGCTTGTTGCATAAAAATGGATATTATAATTTTCGTACAAAGATGCGTCGAGAATTACTCAAGTATGATCATGATTAAGCAAGTTTTCCTATAAAAACCCAAGTATAACCTCTTATAGGTTTCCTGGTGAATCCAGGGTCGAACGCAGGGATTTGTAATAACTAGGCGTTGAGAATAGATGCATGACTATGCAGTGAATTATATATGTAATATGTGCATGAGTTTGTTGTATGTATCTAAAACTATACATAAAGAATAAATAAATTTTCCTACAACTAACAATGAGGAGGCACGGCGATGGTTAGTCAAATGTCTTTGTGTTAGACAGCATGCGTTGAGGATGAATGGAACCATGCGATAAAAGTAGAGTCAACGCAGGAGCTAGACGAAAAACTTAAACCTATTTAAGTATAAGTACATACCTACAAACTTAGTTTGTGAATCTATCTCTCGATGTTTCGATGCCACATTAATCTTATCTTTAAGACGCATGGTAAGTTTGCATTGGCAAAAAAATGAACTACATCTCTGCACCTCATCTAGTCTTGATAAATGCTAAAGATTAACGATCTACTCTCTCAAGCTAGACAGTCGTGCTTACTGCATTTGTTTGTCAGCAATGCTATGCAAGCTAATGATATGCATTCATGAGGATGTAACATACTTCATATTATTTAAGAAAAACTAACTCCAACATCTAACTCATTTAGCAAACAACATGGTGTAAGATATTTAATATTGAAATAGATGGAAGATAATTGTCAATCGAACTCATATTTAAGAAAATAAACCATTCTCTCGAATGTCATTAACAAAAACATAAGTAAGAAGGATGGAAATGGAGATAAAATAGAAATGGAGGATGTCAAGCCGCCACTGGCAACGTCTTGCTTCATGGAGGCTTGAGATGGTTACTATCTGATACATAAAGTCCATAGGGTGAAAGTTCTCACTCACTAGGAGACGATTCTGAAAGTTCTCAGAATCCTTCTCTCAAAGTTGCTCGAAATGGAGGCTGGTCATGGTGGAAGAGGTGTGCTTTCACGCCTGTCACGCGTTTCTCTCTTAATCCTTCCTGCAATTTTGAATGGAGAGCTTTGGGCTATTTATAGGCGTCGAAAAGGTGAACTCATGATGACCTGACACCTTTACATTAAATTCCATGCCCTGATGCGCAGCCTTTTCATGTCGTCGGCCCCATTTGTTCTGCCATGCTTTGATAACGTGTTATCCTTTTGCATATTGACATGACAGCTTTTGCCCAGGCGTCTGTATCTACTTTTTCTCAATGCATGATCTCGACGCATGGTCTCGAACGCATAGTACTTGGGTTATTTGGGCTTCTTTTCTTCTTAATCCTACGTTAAGAACAGAAAAGCTCATAATTTTTCAGATATTTTGTTTTGTAAATAGTGCCAACGCATAGTAATACATTTTACATAATTCAACTACC
The DNA here is from genome assembly GCA_031780015.1 of Citrullus colocynthis. Classification (NCBI taxonomy): domain Eukaryota; kingdom Viridiplantae; phylum Streptophyta; class Magnoliopsida; order Cucurbitales; family Cucurbitaceae; genus Citrullus; species Citrullus colocynthis. The sequence continues at coordinate 1,011,429 of QLSR01000138.1, forward strand.
AAAATCATGCGTTTAGCTCTAAAGTTACTCTAATTAATTCAAATAGTGACTATAATAACTTGTATTTCTACAAGTTATCACACCCCCAAATTTAAGTTAATGTTTGTCCTCAAACATTTATTTGAAGATTTATTAAATTCTACAGCTCAAGTCTAAGTAAAAGCTCACCCTCTCAACATGCCTTCTATTCCTTGAGTATATCAACAATCAGATAACCACACCAAGTTCTTTTTCAATAGACGCTTTGAAAGTACTTCTCATTTTTAGATGCGGCAAGCTTATTCCTAAAAAATGCCCTTACTCATTTCCAGCCAATCTGATGTCCTCATTTTAGTAATGTGCCATGGAGTTCATTCATTCATAAAGTTTATATTTTTATCTAACTCAAACAAAATTTTTCTTTTGAAGTGGACTTGCGTTGATCCAGGCTATCTACCTTCGTTTTGACATACCAACGATGGGGTGCATGGAGGCAGCCAAAATTGAGCAAATACCCTTTCACAACTCGGCACTTATCGCGTTCTTTTTTGGTTACGTCGATAGTGGTACCGTTTATTTATTTTTCGCTGATCTTGGACTCTCACCTTCTATTATGTGGTGTAACGAGCCATTCTCAACTCAACTCTTAACAGGCTAATTTTATGCGCTATCAGCGGAGTTGTTTGTCCACAGAAATATATTTATACCTTTTTTTATGAATTCTGAACGCATGGCTCAAACCTTTCTTATCCCCAAATTTGAAGGCAGCAAGGTCCTCACTGCTGAAATCGAGTTATGAGATTGCCTTAGAAAAAATTTTGCAAAAGAGGTTTAAGGCAAAGCTTGCAACGCATACTAGCTCTGGGAAGTAATTTACCAAGTGTAATATCCTAAGGCTTGTGAGTTAATCCTCTTATTTCAATGTCTACTGCACACTTTCGTGTTCAGAGCATTGTCCGAGTGAATAGGCAGTGCCTACCACACAAAGCTTTCTTGAAGAGGCTGGGCTGGTTCCTTTTCTAGCCTGCCAACAATTTGATTTAGATGTTGGGGCAAGCCCCAGGAAAAGGTTGGCTTCCAGCTCCATCTCGGCCAGCATCCTACTCTCGAGGGGGTGGAGTCCTGGAGCGAACTACTCATTGCTGTGTTGCCCCAATCCAAGGAAGGGCTTTTGGTGAGGAGCATTATTTTGAGGGAGGGAAAGCGTGGTTGACAAGCCACTTCGAGGAGGCGACTGGACTGGAGTGCTTTCATCAAATGATGCATGTGGGCTGAGCCATTCCCCACCCCAAGTGGTGGTCCAGGGGGTGGAGATCCATAATAGACATATCGAAATTATTGTACGTTAAATAACATCAAAAGTGTTGGTTTCAGAAGATGGAATGTCTAAAGTTTTTTCACCTGGAGAACTCATTGGACTATTGCGAGCGGAACGCGGGCCAAGTGTTCGCCCACTTCAGAGTCTTCGCCTTTAGATAACGAAAAAAAGGTGTCCGCCCCTTGTTCGCCAAACTACGACAAAAGTTTCGCCTTTCAGCCGAGCCAGTCGCGTCGGGCGATTGGACCAGGCCGAGTCAGAAAGGCTTTGATGACTCAAGGTTCATATTAGGGAAAGAAGAGTGAGGGGGAGAGGGGGTTGCCCTTGGATCGATCATCCTATTCACTCCGACGGACAGGCATGGTTCTGTAGTCAAAGCAACTTCGTCACTTTTGTGTACCCATCGAACGGCAGCCCTTTCGGGGGTTCCTTATGGACCGATTCACTCTGCATAGATTGACTGAACGCAGAAAGCCTTCCACTGGCAGGCGATCGTGTTTTTCACAGGATTTCTCGTTACTCATGTCAGCATTCTCACTTCTGATATCTCCAGGTGTTATCACTAAAAACCTTCCCCGATTGACAGAACATCCCGCTACTAACACTCTGCCCGACAATCAAGCTGCACTTCCTTCTAACAAGTGGCTAAGAGTTAGCAAGCAACCTTGGCCTCTTGGTAGGAGGTTTTCGCAGCTCCCTTCCTTTCCGGCCCGGCCGCGATACGGCACCTGAACTCGAAGCTACGATCAGATCCGATTGGATTCCACAGATCCAGTTGATTGGGTCTGGTCCTATTTGACCCAACCCCAGAACTTCGAACAGCCGGCATGTTTTGGACGGTAGAACGGGGAGAGGGGGAGTCATGCCCATTCTCTCTCCAGGCATGAGCAGGACCTTCCCCCTCTTCCTAGTCAAGATAGATGGGAAGGAGCAAAGCAGCTCGACCGATAGGGAGAGGAGCTTCGCAGCTTGACTGAGTTTACGAGAGGGAGGAGCCGTTGGTCAAAGGATGATAAAAGTCACGAACGTGCACCTTTCATTCTTCTTGATCAGTGGCCGCCACGAGAGGAGCCAGTCGAACTTCCCTTTCGACATTGGACGATAGGTTGGCCGGTTCTTGTCCAGCGTAGGCCCGGGCTCTCTAGAAATTCGAAATGCCAAAACAAAATAGGAATAACACTTGATATTATCAGAAATACCCAGAAAATATCATATTCGTAAAGCAGAAACATAAACGTACTCCTATCAATGTGGAAAATATACCGGATTAGTCGATTTGAATTGAACTGAATTCTTGTTCGGTCCTATCCCGATGCCTTCACCAACTTCATACTAAGCAAAGGTAGGTTCATAAAAAAGGGTTGATTGAACTGTACCAAAGACATCTGGAAATGTCTCCGAGGACAGTAAGTTAGTTTGATTTGTTCGGATTCGTGAACGTAGAATTAGCATCGAAGGGAGGAATATTCAAGTAAGAATTTGCTCATAGCAACTTTTCAAGAATGCAATATGCTTAACCCAACTCTAACTATTGGATTTGCTGTTCATTCCTATTCCTACTTTTCTTGCGTCCCTCCATCCCAGATAGGCCCCTTCTCTTTTGGATGAATAGGGTGATTAAGAAGGCGCTTTTCGATCTACGGTCCCTCGGAACGAGGGGTTAGGCAGGTAGTATGGGCCCTCTGACTTCCATCTATGTGCTGTGCGGCTCCCGCGAAGCGAATGAAAGGAAGCTGGTGGAGAAAGCTCGACGCTAGCGGCTTATGTAGTGGTCGGTCGGCGGCCCTTTGTCTGCTCAGGTCAGTCCATTGATACACTCATTGGGCTCGTCGTTAGGAAGAGGTGGGCTGACAAGGAGAGGAATCATTCCCATCGGTGAAATGCAATATCTTGAAAGACTCAAAAACCTCTTTTATCCTCGAGTTAAGATCCTCTCACAAGGTCATCCCTATACACTTGGTACCAATCTTCTAACCCCTCGAGACTTTCCAAGACTGAACTTTGGTTTCCCCTATTCCGGGCTAAGGAAATTTCCTTAAATTGATCTATATTATATTGCCTCCATATGCAAGGTTCTTCATTTTTCTTCATAACGTAAGCATGCACACACAGTTCCCTACCCTTTATGGAATTTCACATCCCTCGTTCTCACTTCCTGCTCCGGGAATCCTGTCCTCATCTTTTTCGTGGCCGTATGCTTTGAGGCATCTTTTGCTATGAGTCCCGCATGAAAAGGGTTTCCACTCTCCTCGTGTGATTCCATTACTACCACAATAGCTCCCCCACCTTTTTAGCGTTCTGGGGGGGGGGGGGACGCCTTGCACTGCTTTAGAAAGGAGAAAATTTCATAAAGTCACTCTCTCCAACCTTTTCTATCGAGACAGAGAAGTAGGGCGAGAGAAAGTCAATATGATATTTGCGTTGGTTTTTCCAATGAAACGAAACACTTTTGTGTCTTTATCATTCAGAAGGCTCAGTCCCACACTCTGACTTCAATGATGGGAACAACCTCCGCACTCCAATGAACAATAGTTCGCCGCCTTTCTAGCGTGCATATTCGTGGAACTCCATCTCATTTATGAAGCTTTTCTCGAGATTTCAGCAACAGAACGGGAAGTGGTTTAGGAAAGGACTTTCGAATCGGATGCGCTCGCCCAGCGAGAAAGGCCCTGACCCTGCCAACCAAGTCCACATCAAAAAGAAAGAAGAGAACGAAAGGTAGCTTGCTTACTTAGTGCTTGTGCTAAGGAGAAGAGAACTTCGTATTTTGGTAATTCTCTAGGAGTCATGTTTAACCTTGAATGCTATTAATAAATTCTACAGCAATAGTCCCTCAGACTGGGAAAGTAATAACGAAAATGGCTAACCCAATAGCGGATTCTACAGCTGCCACCGTTGGAACCAATGAAGCAAATGATTGACCCATCATATCATCCGAAGAAACGAAAAATACCAAAAAGTTGGAATTCACAGCTAATAACATTGATTCAATTGGCATTGACATAATAGGAATATTTCGTCTATTAAGGAGGATTCCCCGAATTCCATCGAGTTTCCCTGACTTGATCGAACAACCCAAACTTCCGTTATTTCAACTACATCAAATGATCTTTCAAATTGGTCAAGACTCTCCAGTTTATGGCCACTTCTCTATGGTACTAGTTGTTGCTTCATTGAATTCACTTCATTAATAGGTTCATGATTCAACTTTGATCGTTATGGACTGGTACCAAGATCTAGTCCTAGACAGGCAGACTTCATTTTAATAGCGGGCTTCGTCTTCACTTTCAAAGATATACCGACCGTAGGTATCTTACCATCAGATACCGACAGTCGTCTTCTAACATTACCGACCTTTAAATATCGGGTTTTCATCAATTTCACTTAAAAAAAAAGCTCAGCCACTACATCTGTGGATCCCACCAAATCATTAAACCTGGCGGCAGCTCGCTCTTTGATCAGTGATTCGCCGGCCACTAGATCGATGAAGAATCTCTCCAAAATTTGATCTTTGATCAGTGATTCACCGGCCACTAGATCCAGTGATCCCACCTTATTCTCAAACCTGGTGGCTCGGTTGATTGGCACTCCTGTAGGCTCATCTTGCATACAAATTCTAGGGGTCGAAGAAAATAGATAAAAGATTTCGAGGAAGGGTCTTTGCTAGGGGCTGCAGGCGGTGACAGGGTAAACCATAGGAACTACTGCATCTGGCTCTGCCACTGATGGATCATATGTTGCTCTAACCTCTGCTAGCTCTAACTAATCCGTTTTCTCTCGATTTTCAAGCAGGGTCTGCAAGAGAGCTAATGTTGGTATTTGAGCTAAAGCTCCTATAAGAACTCTCGATAAAAGGCACTCGAGCAACTAGCTGATGTTAAGCATTTCAAAAAGGAAACTCACCACTCACTGGTGAAAGAGGAGAAAAGACAATTAAAGGCCCCGGGGCCGGAATGCTGTAGGGTCTTCAAGCCCCACGCTCGATTCTCGAGATTCATGGGCCTTCTTGCGAAGATCTTCAATCTGAACCTTCGCATCGACTTTCTCTGTCAGTTTCAAACCACGCCTTCGCTATAGCAAGAATATAGTGATCGAATAGCTATCACTCGCTCAGCTGCTTCGCATATGAAAGTCGTATTGCCCGAAGGGGGCATGCTGCAAGAGCGTAGGTGAGTGGTAAGCGTAGGAGGCGTGCCCAAAGGGCAGCGGCTGCTGTGTGGTTCCACGTTGCAGAAGCCTGTTAAATTCAAAAGGTTGTCCTGGGTCGGGAAAGTCTTCAGCATATTGGTCACAATCATCAAAGACCTGAACCGGAGGTGCTTGAGGTGCAGTAGAAGGAGCTGACTTATTGATGGCCCGGTTCAAGCTTTCCTTTTAGGCCGACAGAGCTTTGAGAATGTCGAAAGTGGTTGGTTCAGGCAAAACCGGGATTTCGGGTTCATCTGACATAGTAGCTATAATGGGAGATTAAGAATTCGGGGCCGAAGCTAAAAAGAGGTTGACCCACTTCATTCGCCAAGCGAATGATCTTCGTTTCGCGGGAACAACAAAAACAACCATCTCACTCTTTCCTTTCTTCAGTGCTACCTTTTTCTTTCCAAGGGATGGGGTTGGGATGTGTAAAAACCTTTTTTTTTAGGATACCCGGGAACAACTCCTAGGTCAATTAAGGATCAAATGTTGGAACCTCATGTGTATAGGGGAAGAGCATAAATATCATCATGGAGGTTTGTTCGTTATTATTTATTATTTGAATTAAGTTGTTTCTTAGCTTGTTGCACAAAATTAACATTTATGTACAAGGATGCGTCGAAAATTACTCTAAATGTGCTCATGATTAAGCAAGTTTTCCTATAAAGACCCAAGTATAAGTATTTATAGGTATCCTGGTGAGTCCAGGATCGAACACAGGGATTTGTAATAACTAGGCGCTGAGATTATAAGCCTGACTATGCGGTGAACTATACATGTAATATATGCAATTGTTTGTTGTGTAAAACTATACATTAAGAATGAAAAGAATTTCCTACTACTAATAATGAGGTAGACGCGGTGATGGTTAGTCATATGTCATTTAGTGTCAGATAGCATGCGTTGAAAATGAATGGAACCATGCGATAGGAGTTAATGCAAGAGTTAGTTGTTACCTAAACCTTCTGAGTACAATTTCATACCTACAAACTGCAATTCTGAATCCATCTCTCGATGTTTCGATGCCACATTAATCTTATTTCTAAGACGCATGATAAGTTTGCATTGGCAAAAGATGAACTACATCTCTGCAACTCATCTAGTCTTAATAAATGCTAAAGATTAACTATCCACTCTCTCAAGCTCGACAGTTATGCTTACTACTTGTGTTTGTCAGACAAAGTCATGCAAGCTAAAGATATGCATTAATCAAGATGTAATATGCTCAGAATTGCTCAAGAAAACTAACTCTTAACATCAACCCATTCATTCAAACGTGGTGTAAGGTGTTCAGTATAAAGATAGATGAAAGAGAATAGTCAATCAAACTCATATTAAGCGAATAAGTCATTCTCTCGAATGTCATTAACAAAATATAAGCAAGAAGGAGAAAAATGGAAATAAAACAGAAATGAAGGGCGTCAAGCCGCCACTGGCAACGTCTTGCTTCATGGAGGCTTGAGATGGTCGCTATCTGATACATAAATTCCATAGGGTGAAGGTTCTCACTCATTGGGAGATGACTCTAAAAATGCTCAGAATCCTTCTCTCAGAAGAGCTCGAAATGGAGGTTGGTTATGGTGAGGGAGAAATAGTGCAGAGCTTTCGCCTCTTGAACTCGTCTCCCTCTCTTCTCTTTAAGAAGCTTTTGGGCTATTTATAGGCGTCAAAAGGTTGATATCATGATGACCTGACACCTTTGCATTAAATTTCACCCATGCTGCATAGACTTTTCAGATTTGTCAGCCTATTTGTTCTGCCATGATCTTGATAGGTTGCTACTCTTTATCGTAATGACATGACAGCTGCTTGAGCATGCTTGAGTTTCTTCTTCGACTCATGGTCTTCAACGCATGACCTCACCCCATAGGCCGACGCATGTTCTCGCAGCAGCTTCATCTCTTCGTACTTGGTTGTTCCCACTTCTTTTCTTCTTAACCCTGCGTTAGGAACAGAAGCTTATCATTTTTTAGTCATTTTTCTTTTGCAAGTAGTGCCTACTCATGTTACATTTTTCATCATTTAACTACCAAAATCATGTGTTTAACTCCAAAGTTACTCTAATTAAATCAAATAATGACTATAATAACTTGTATTTCTATAAGTTATCAAGGTTGGACGCAGAAACAAAAACAAGGCGGAGAAAATAATAAAGCAAGAAATAATTGAAAGCACAAACAAAAGAGAACAAAGAGTAATTTATGAATTGAATGTTGTGTTGATGTAAATGTATTATGCGTTGTACTATTTACAAAAAAAAAAAAAAATCAAAAAAATAAACCAAAGAAAAGAAGGAAAACTCCCAAAGAACACCCCCAAATTTAAGTTCTCCCCGGGGCGTTGTCATTGTTGTACGCAGGGGGAGGATTTGGATCGTTGAACTGAAGGGGTTGCTGAAGGGAAGGAGGAATAATTGGCGCTGGGATGCGTTGGACGAACACTTCATAAATGTAATTCATCATAGTGCTGAATTGTTCATCCTGACGCTGAGCTTGGTGTTGAACAAAATTTTGAAGCTCCAATTGTTGTTGCGCCATCTGAGTCACTTGCTGACCCAATTGTGAAACTTGTTGAGCCAACTCTTCTTGTTGCTGGAGACTTTCCATCTCCTTGCACCGAATTTCATCCAGGTCTCCCATGATGGGGTGAAGGATCCCATCATCCGAGTACCGCAGCAAATCATCCAGACTCAAATCAACAAACTACAGTGGAGCAGAGGCGTGCTGTAAGTGATATGGTTCTTCTTGATGATGCGTGCTTGTTCGACTTCACTAGGTTGTGAACTCGACGCCTTAATCTTAAAATTCTTCTTGACAAGTTTCCTCTTCTTGGGTTGAGGAGGGTGGAGGGATGATGGTTCTTGTAACTTGGTCGGCCTTTTCTTTGAGTTGGCCTCCTCAAGCAGATGCGGTGAGTCCTTTAATATCCGTCTGAGACTTTGAGCTGAAAGGACTCCATTTACTGTTCTGACTGGCGCATCCTCCATGAATTTTGCGTTGGCGCACAGTCTTGTCACAAGAAAAGGGAAGAATAGCTGACCCCTTGGCTTGAAAAATAACCCCCGAATCTGTGGGGCAATGATGCGTCCCACGTTTAGTCGAATTCTCCGCATGATGCAGTAAATGACCATGGCACGGTCCAGTGAAATTGAGGCATCATGCGTTGTGGGGATTAGCGATCGCTTGATGAAGTAAAGCCACAGGTTGGCCTCGGCGATCAAGCAAGTTAGCGCCAATGTCTGAATGCCCTTTGGGGAAGTATTCCACTCTGACCCCGGTTTTGCGATGGTTGCGAGGGCTCATTCATTTCAGCTTCTGTAGGCGTCGACATTATTCTATTACACTCTGCCGTCGTGGTGTTGGGAAGATCAAACAAAGCGTTGATTTCCTGAGGCTCGAAGGAAATCAGTTCATCTCCAACTTTGACTTGGTGTGCCTTGCGATGAATGGTTCCTTTGTAAAATGCCTCCACGGCGGTGGGTTGGATGACTTGGGCGCTTTCACAAAATTGCCTCCAACCCATTGCATCGACTCCTTGTATAATGAAGGCGGGCAGCTCAATTGGCTCAGGGAAAAATCCCACTTCAGTATAGAGCCCACTGAATTGTTTCTTTTGGCTCTTCGCTGCCTCCTTTGTTGGTTCCTCAACCAATTTCTCTTTTCCCTTGTCGTTCCTATTGATGGGACTAGCAAGTGTTCTCCTTGCTTTGCGTGCGTCCACGTCCCTTATAACCACTGCAGGTGCCTTAGCCACCTCAGTCTTCTTCTTTTTCTCCAGTAGCTTCTCCATGGTTATTACTACCTTTATTTCTTTCTTCTTTTCCTCCCTTATTTTTTTCTCGTTTTGTTTGATGCGTTCAGCTTTGGGTAGCTTCTTCGCATCAGTCACTTCCACTTCAACTTCTACTTCCGTCGTATTCTCAGCTATGTGACGGAGAAACTCGATTTTTCTGGCGGCCTCCTTGGCAGCTTGTTCGCTAGATGCGATTTCCTATTTTCTTCTCTTTGCTGCGGCGAGAAACGACTCCGTCCTTTCTTTCATTTTCTTGATGTCGTTTTTCAGCTTCTTGGACTTCTCTACCACTCTCGCTTCTAACCGCTCAACAGATGATGCGGTGAAAGATGATGCGATGGCCTCAGATGTCCCCGCATCCTTTACTTTCTCATTTCTCCTTCTTAGCAGAGGTACATCTTCCTTGGTTTCTTCTTCTCTGGCCCTTATTGGCCTAATTTTCCTTTTCGTGGCGGACTTTTTCTTTTCCACCGCTGCTAATACCTTTCCAATAGGTCTTTCATCAGAGTCCGACTCCTCAAGACCACTCATCGCAGGGATTGACCCACGCGACTCATTTTTCATCCTCTAGTTGATCAACCTGTCCAACCAGGAATCGTCTTCTTCATGAATGGTGTTTAGGATATCTCTGAAGACAGTGGACTCGTCATTCCTTCCCACCTCTTGAGCTTCAGACAGGTCCCTGGAGCGTGGCGGAGATGGGGCTAATGTCGCTTCCAACTCAAGACTATTGAGGTGAACAATGGCGGGGGGTTCAGGTGTGGTGGAAGTAGTGGACAGATTCTAACTACCATGCCTCGAGGATGAGACCATAGGTTTAGGGCTTTTGGAGGAGGTGGATTGCTGGAAAGCCATAGGAACAAGTATTGAGAACAAAAACTATACCGCTTGTTAAGGTTCTATGGAAGAATCATCAAATAGAAGAAGCAACATGGGAAAGTGAAGATCAAATGAAAGCTAAGTATCCTCACCTTTTCCTACAATGACCTTAGTTGAATTTCGAGGATGAAATTCTTAAAAAGGGGGTAAGGAATTGTAAGCACTGACTTGTAAAACCAAGTGTTGAGGAGAGCAATGCGATTGAGGTTATGCGTTGCTAGAGGAAAAGTAGCCGAGAAGTAGAGCAAAATTTTGGTTAAGGGTTGGCCAAGACCATGCGTTGGTGAATGTAGTGGGAAGTTGAATTATTTGAGAAACCATGCGTTGTCAATTGAATCACGAAGGGTTGTAAGCTGAAGTAGTCACCTCATCGAAGAATAAGGGATCATTGTCGGGGGAAGAAATATGCTTGAACCATGCGTTGAAGTCACCATGCGTCGAAGACAACCATGTGCTGAAGTCACACTGCGTCCAAGACAGAACGGTCCTGACGTGATGAAGCTAGTGGTGTGAATGACTATGTTGTATGCGCCGAAGGTAGGAGACGTCGAGAACACCATGCACTGAGAATGGTTAGTTGCTGAAGACGCTGAAGGAGAACATAGACATGAGTGCCTTGCGTCGAAGAAAAACCCGCGCCAGCCTACGGGTGAGGGATAAGTCGACATTATCATCTGGGTACTTGTGAGGGATAAGTCGGCAATATATATAGGGGAGTTTAATCACTTTCAGACATGTTTCGAGAGCTTAAGTCGGTTCCATCTTTCAGAGAAACCATAAGAAAAGGAAGAGGAAGGTGTTCTTTTAGTTTTTGGACGAAATTTCACTCGTTTTGGTGCTCAAATCAGAGCGGGAACAGGAGACTGATTGCAAATGCACAGACAGAACAGTGGTTGATGTTTGGAGTAGAATGACTCAAGGAAGCCGAGTTTGGGGCTGAAATTTTGAGGTTAGTAAGTTAACATAATTCCTAACAAGTCTTATGAATGATGGTTGAGCTGAAATTGAAGTTAATCACATGAATCTTTATGTAAAAGCAGCGACTACAGAACTGTTATGCAATTTGGCGCAATGTGGAGTGATTTTGGCATAACTGGAGAACGAAAAAGAGTTAAGCCTTGAAATTTTGAGGTAAGCTGTGGAACTTAATTCCTTAATAGTTTGTAGAAGGGAAGAAGTCTTAATATGGGCTGGAAATGCGTTTTTAGCAGGGACTAAGCAGAGAGATCAAGGCTGTAGCAGTCAGCTTTGTTAAGGAGTAGTTAAAGCTCAACGTGGATATAACAGCAGGAGTAAACTGCACACAAGTATCCCTGGAATCAGGGTATAACAGAAGGGTAAGGAACAATTAGTAGTTAAAGCTTTGGTGTTAAAGTTTGAGAATAAACCTATGAGAGCCTAACCGCGTGACGAGTTACAAACATTGTGCGTGTAATGAGTTATTGTTTATGTTTTGATGAATGGAAAAGAAGTATAACAAGGGAAAATATCTATTTCAGACCAAGAGGAAATAGGAAAGGCGTATAATCCACTCAAGGCCTAGGAAGAATTGTGAGTGACACTTCCTTTACTTTAAAACAATTTTGTTGAACATGATAGTTCGGTTTTCCAATGAAATGTGAATTTGTGATTAAATGATTTATGAAGCATATTTATGTTCTTAAAGCTATTGAAAAGCATGTTCATGAAATGTTATTGATATAATAATTGCCCTGTATTCTTATGAACGATTTGTATACGAATGGGTTGTATAAAATGTTGCTTCTAAAAAGGAAAATGTTTCAGAGGAGGCTCAATGCTAGTAAGGCATGTGAGTTTCCCTGGGACCCAGTACTTGGGCAACCCGCTATAAAATGTTTTAGAGGAAGCTCAATGCTGAAGGACATGAGAAGGCATGTGAGTTTCCCCGGGACCCAGTACTGAAGGACATGGAGAAGGTACTTGGGAAACCCGCCATAGTCCTACGTGCACATAGAGGTTATATGCTGGTGCGTGGAGTCTTGCTTCGCATCGAGCCTTATATGTTTTTGACGTTGGGGTGTTGAGTTTTGCTCCACTTCAACTAAGGGAAAAGTATTATATCTAAACTGTTTTCTTATGATTTATTAAAAATCATGTATGAATTGATAAGGGCAATTAAGTTTGTTTTAACTAATGAATTTGTAGTGATGGCATATTTTATGTTTGATGTCGAACTCAGTTTTACTACTGAATATTTCCGAACTATAATGGTTTGCAAACATTGTCACTCACTGGGCCTTTAGCTCATATTTTCAATGTTTTCTTTCCCCTCCAGGTAGCAAGGACGTTTCTGGTGCTTTGCCTACTCCCACTCACCCTGCTTAAGCTTCGAGTCTCTGGAAAAATCTGACTTGTTGAAGTGTTGTTTGTATGTTAAACCTTAATTAGGTGGCATGTAGATATGTATGTACAATTACTAGGGTTGGACTATGGGTTGTGTAAGGACATGTAGAAGAGTTGAGGAAATTTAGTTTTTGGCTTGTATATACTTTCCTATATGTTATGTTTAAAATGTCTTAGAATGTGGAGATTACATTGTGAACAGTTCAGAATGTGTGTGAAGGAATGGATGGTATGCGTCACAAGAGGGGTCATGTATACTACTGTCCTCATATCTCCTTTCAGGTTATGCAGGTAAACTTGGGAGAGGGTGTGACAAGTTGGTATCAGAGCGAAAGAGTCTTAGGAATAGGACCATGCATTATAGTGTAGGAGCATGTAAATGTTTAGCCAATAATAACATTGTGTTTTCATATAGGAAAACATGCCACCTCAAAGCAGGCGAGTAAGGCAATCAGCAACCGGAACTCCTCAGGCTACTAGAGATCTATGGAATATGTTAGAGGGTGAATCTAGTCATCGTCGAGTTGAAATTAATGTTGAAGAACAGATATTTACCAGAATTGCAGAAAGATTAGCTGCAGGCATAGGATCAATACAATCAGATCCTGAAAAGAAGTATAGTATTGAAAGATTAAAGGCCTTAGGTGCTACTACTTTTGAAGGCAGCGTAGACCCTGCTGAGGCAGAGCCATGGTTAAATTCACTGGAAAAATGTTATCGTGTAATGCGGTGTCCTGATGATAGGAAGGTGGAGTTAGCAGTATTTTTGCTCCAAAAAGGGGCAGAAGATTGGTGGAAGATTGTAGAAAGCAGAAAAAGAGACAAGGAAGGAATAGACTGGAATGAGTTTAAAAAGGCATTCCAAGAGAAATATTCTCCAAGATCATTCCAAGATGCCAAACGGAATGAGTTTTTGAGGTTGATACAAGGATCCATGTCAGTAGCAGAATATGAGAAGAAGTATACAGAGTTATCTAAATATGCCATGACAATTGTTGCGGATGAGCATGATAGATGCAAGAGATTCGAAGAAGGTTTACGGGAGGAGATACGTACTCCTGTAACTGCTAGTGCTGAATGGACAGATTTCTCCAAACTCGTAGAGGCAGCTATGCGAGTTGAAAGGAGTTTGATGGAAAAGAGAATGGAGCGTGAATCAACAAGAGGTGAACGTGCAATTCCTTCCTTTAACATTACTCAGGGACAGTCGGGTAGGAGATTTGTACCAGGTGTAATTAATGGAGGAAATTTCAAAGCCAGACCGAATGAGCAAGGTAAAAGTACTTCCAAGGGTAGTATTGGAGGAGGTGCACGGAGACAAGGACCGAGGAATTTTAGTGGACCAGCTCAATCAGGGGAAGGCTCTCAAAGTGGACAACCTGGTGAATCCACAGCTAGTTCCATGAGGAAACCGTTATGTCCTACTTGCGGGAAATACCATTGGGGACAATGTAAGAGCAATGAATGTTATCATTGTGGACAGAGGGGTCACTATAAACGAGAATGCCCCCAGTTGATGCAAGAAGTCAAAGCTGAACAGAGAACTGGTTCTATTACTGCTAATCAACCACAAAGACCTGCAGTAATTGTTGATGAAAGAGCTAGTGGATCAAGAAAAAAGGGAGCTACAGGTCGACCTAGACAGCAAGGGAAAGTCTTTGCTATGACTCAACAAGAAGCTGATGAGACTCCTAACGTTGTTACTGGTACAATTCCTATTTGTCATACTTCTGCTCATGTTTTGATAGATCCTGGTGCTACTCATTCTTTTATTGCTAGAATGTTTACTGTAAATATAGATTCTGAATTAGAATCTTTGCCTGAAGAACTCTATATATATACTCCTGTTGGTGATGTGCTGGTGACTAATGGAATATATAGAGATTGTGTAGTTGAAATTAATGGTGTAACCATGACAGCCAACTTAATTCCCTTAAATATTCAAGAGTTTGATGTTATACTATGAATGGATTTCCTGTCTAGATATCGAGCTACCATAGATTGTTTCCAAAAGGAAGTTGTATTTAAAAGAACTGAGGGAACCAAAGTTACTTTTAGGGGAGACAGGAAAATACTTCCTATTTGTGTGATATCAGCAATTAAAGCAAGGAAGTTGTTAAGCAAGGGTTGTTCAGCGTACCTTGCTTATGTGATTGATATACAGGATAGTAAGTTGAGACCAGAGGATATTCTAGTGGTAAGTGAATTTTGGGATGTGTTTCCTGAGGAACTATCTGGTTTGCCGTCTAATAGAGAGATAGAATTTTCTATTGATCTGATTCCAGGAACTGCACCAATTTCGCAAACTCCATATAGAATGGCACCAAAGGAATTGAAGGAATTGAAAGTACAGTTGCAGGAATTGATTGATAAGGGGTATGTACGACCCAGTGTGTCACCGTGGGGAGCACCCGTGTTGTTTGTCAAGAAGAAGGATGGCACACTTAGATTATGCATCGATTACCGCCAGTTGAACAAGGTTACAATACGTAATAGGTATCCATTGCCCCGTATTGATGATTTGTTTGACCAACTTAATGGTGCCTCAGTGTTTTCCAAGATTGATTTATGATCTGGATATCATCAGGTAAAGACTAAAGAGACAGATATTCCAATGACTGCTTTTAGAACGAGGTATGGACATTATGAGTTTCTAGTAATGCCTTTTGGATTGACTAATGCTCCAGCAGTATTTATGGATCTTATGAATCGAATATTCCATCCATACCTTGATCAGTTTGTGGTAGTATTCATTGATGATATACTCGTATATTCTGAGAACAGGGAGAAGCATACGGAACACCTCCGAATAGTATTACAGACATTGCGTGCTAAAAGGTTGTATGCGAAATTCAGTAAGTGTGAATTCTGGCTGGACCGTGTTATATTTTTAGGGCATGTGGTGTTAGCAGAAGGGGTAAGTGTAGATTCACAAAAGATTAAGGCGATAGTTTACTGGGAAGGACCTACAAATGTGACAGAAGTTCGTAGTTTTCTGGGATTAGCAGGTTATTATCGCCAATTTATGGAAGGATTTTCGAAAATAGCATTACCCTTATCAAGTTTGACTAAAAAGGCAGCCAAATTCGAATGGACCAGTGAATGTGAACAGAGTTTTCAAAAGTTGAAGGAAAAACTAGTGACAGCACCAGTATTGTCATTGCCTACATCTGGAGTAGAGTTTGAAATTTATTGCGATGCATCACGCCAGGGATTAGGTTGTGTACTTATGCAGAAAGGAAAGGTGATTGCCTATGCGTCGAGGCAATTAAAGAAACATGAGTGCAATTACCCGATGCATGACTTAGAGTTGGCAGCAGTCATATTAGCTCTGAAAATCTAGAGACATTATTTGTACGGAGAGAGATGTCGTATTTTAACTTATCATAAAAGCTTGAAGTATATCTTTGATCAGAAAGAATTGAATTTACGACAGAGAAGATGGATGGAATTGATTAAAGACTATGATTGCTCGATAGAATACCATCCCAGAAAGGCTAATGTTGTAGCCGACGCATTAAGTAGGAAGTCAAGGCAAGCCAAGGCATTGTTGAACACTGTTAGTGCAGAATTGACAAAAGAATTTAAACGCTCGAATACATCTTTATTAGTAGACGAGTTAGGGATTTTATTTGCACACTTCCATTTGAGACCCACTGTGACAACCCAACTTTTAGCAACCAATACGTTGAAAAGTCTGAAGGAAAGGAATAAAAGACCATGTTGGACGCATGGTCAAGACTGAAGTAACGCATAGTAAAAATGGACGTATAGGAAGTACTCAAGCACTTAAAGGGAAAGAAGTAAAACGCATAGACTTCTATTATAAGATATTTCTAAGTGTTGGAAAGTAGAAGGTTGTGAAGTAGACATAAAAACTAGAACATGTGTTGGACGCATGCCAATTTATCTAAAAGGAAATAGTTAATATAAGGAAAAGTTTAAAAGAATAACCTTGGAAATAATCAAGGAATGACTAAGGATAGGAAGATGGTCATGGACGCAGGATGGAAGTGAACGCAACAGGACCAACGCATAGAGGAAGAGCTTGAGAAGGATTTGTTGTTGTTGACGCTTAGCGGTATTGTGTAAACACTCGATTGTAATAACGCGACTATACGTTGAAGGTGATCACGAATGGTTGTTGTGAGCTGAAGTAGTCGCCGCGTCAATGGAAGAAGAAACGTGTTTGGCTTACCATGCGTTGGTGAGGTTGTTATGCACTGAGGTCCCTATGCGTTGAGACAATTATCTCTACGCGTCAAAGATGATAGTGTAGTTAGTTAAGAGTTAGACAAGTGAGTGGGGAAGCTCAAACCTTAAAGGAAACTCAATGAACGCATGAGGGCGCTATATGGATTGAATGGCTGTCTATTTGAAAATATTGGACGAATAAGATAAGTTATAAAGGCCAGGTGGCTTCATATAAACTTGACACCTTAAAATAAGAATGTGTTAAAAAGGCATGTTAAGTGTTTCATGCAAGGTGACACTTGGACTAATGCATGGTTAGTCAGACATGCAGAGCAACTTGTAGCAACCAAGTGGTAAAAAGGGAAGGAAAGAACAATGGCAAGCCCTCTATAAATAGGACTCTGAGGGGGGAAGTAAGGACTAATGACTGTGGAGTAAGAAATCTTGAGAAAAAGGGGAGGAAGAAAGTATTCTTGATAAACTTAGTCATTCGATGATAAGGGAAGATGTCTTGCCTTGGGATCGGCCTTGTGTTGAGAACAACATTATGTTCAAGGAGAACGCCGCGTCCACAATTGGATGATGCGTTCAAGTTAGGCTTCACGTCCAAGAGAGGTCAACACATCTGGAAAAAGAAGAGTTAGGAAGCACCTTGAGTTAATCATCGACCTTGCATTTTAAAGGCAAGGTTACATCCAACCAAACTGACAGAAGAACGTCAATCTTGCGTTCCAAAGTTAGAACGCTGCGTTCAACTGAGCTACTAGAGGGTGGAAGCAGCTACCTTGTGGGTTAGAAGCTAAAACCTCGCGTTTAAGGAGCTTGGGAAAACAGGGAATTGAAGGAAAAGGGAAAAATTCCTTAAGAGATTTGTGAGTGACTCTTTCCTTTCTTCGAAAATGAACTTTATTAAAAATGTTGTTACGTGATATGGTCTTGAGATGACTGTTTCTGTTAAAAGCATAATGCTTGAATATATTGTTCAAAAGGCATGTTTTACTTGATTGCTTTATGATAACAAAAGGCATGTTGCATAATATGGTTTATCTAGAAACATCCTGTTTTCTGTAAAAGATTTAGATGAACTATTTATGTAAACTGATGAATAAAATGTTTTAGAGGAGGCTCAATGCTAATAAGGCATGTGAACTTCCCCGGGACCCAGTATTTGGGCAACCCACCTATAAAATGTTTTAGAGGAGGCTCAATGCTAATAAGGCATGTGAACTTCCCCGGGACCCAGTGCTGATGGACATGAAATGTCTTGAGATGCCTTTAGCTCATATTTTCAATGTTTTCTTTCCCCTCCAGGTAGCAAGGACGTTTCTGGTGCTTTGCCTACTACCACTCACCCTGCTTAAGCTTCGAGTCTTTGGAAAAATCTGACTTGTTGTAGTGTTGTTTGTATGTTAAACCTTAATTAGGTGGCATGTAGATATGTATGTACAATTACCAGGGGTTGGACTATGGGTTGTGTAAGGACATGTAGAAGAGTTGAGGAAATTTAGTTTTTTGCTTGTATATACTTTCCTATATGTTATGTTTAAAATGTCTTAGAATGTGGAGATTACATTGTGAACAGTTTAGAATATTTGTGAAGGAATGGATGGTATGCGTCACAAGAGGGGTGATGTATACTGTCCTCACATCTCCTTTCAGGTTATGCTGGTAAACTTGGGAGGGGGTGTGACATGATAGATAGCATCCGAACAAAATTTTTCAAAGCAGATAAAAAAAAATAACATAAAATTAATTAAAATTAAAAAAAATAAAAATCAAATCAAATCAAATAAAATGACGAAAAGAAAGGAAGAAAAAAAGGAAATAATATGGGAAGAAAGAAAAAATATTAAGACAAAAGCAATTAAGGTACAAAAGTTAGGATGCGTCCCTGGGATATATGTGCTTATTGTCAACGCAGAACGCGTCCATCTTTTCCTCATTCTATCTTTTCTAGGTCAACGGCTACTTTGTCTCGTTCAAAGGCAATCTCCATAATATGGCTTCACGCATCGACCATTAACTTTGAAGGATGACCTTTTGACCTATATGCAGAGATTTCTTACTGATGCGTTGATCGTGTCAACGCTTCGTTTACTCTTTGTATATCTTTGCGTTCTCATAGGCTTGCAATCTCCATTCTTCCAATTCATTCAATTGAAGCTGACGCACTTCTCCAGCTGCTTTCAGGTCCATATTCAATCTCTTGGCCACCCAAAATGCTTTGTGTTCTAGTTCCAAAGGCAAATGGCATGCCTTTCCAAAGACCAGCGTGTACGGTGACATTCCGAGAGGCGTCTTGAATGCTGTCCGATATGCGCATAATGCCTCGTCCAATTTGGACACCTAGTCCCTTTAAGAGGAGTTAACCACTTTTTCCAAAATAATTTTCAACTCTCTATTGAAAACTTCTGCCTGCCCATTTGTCTACGGGTGGTATGCAGTTGCCACCCTATGATGTACATTGTATTTGATTAGCAACTTGGAAATGGTTTTATTAATGAAATGCATACCTTCATCGCTAATCAGGGCTCTCAGCATTCCAAATCTCGTGAATATATTCTTATGAAGAAAATTTGAGACTGTCGCCGCATCATTCTTAGCGTAAGAGATTGCTTCGACCCATTTTGATATATAATCCACAGCTACCAGTATATAGTTGTGGCCGTTTGATGGCAAAAATGGGCCCATAAAATCAATGAGAGCTCAACTTCTAAGATATAGGTAAGTGGTATTTCGTCTCGACTTGAGATATTTTCAGTGCATTGACATCTGTCGCACTTGATCGATTAGTCCCTGGCGTCTCTGAAAAGATTTGGCCAAACGTATCCGCTTTATAAGACCTTGGCTGCAGTTCGCTGTCCTCCAAAATGTCCTCCATAGGGGGAGTCATGACATTGAGATAGAATGCGTTGATATGAAGTCTCAGGGACGCATAGTCTGATGATTTGATCCGGCCCCCTTTTGTAGAGTTGGGACTCGTCCCAATAATAGAACTTCTCATCATGCATCAACTTATTCTTCTGCTGTGCTTTGAAATCTTCGGAAAATTGCTTGCACACTAAGAAGTTGACAATATCTACATACCATGGCATGAATTCTGTGACTTTTAATATAGCTCCATCTGGAAAGCTTGCGTTAACGTCCAACTGTTTTCGATCGTGTTCCATATTCTCAAGTTTGGAAAGATGATCTGCCACGTTGTTCTTTGTACCTTTGCGATCAACTATTTCTGCGTCAAACTTTTGAAGAAGCAGAACCCATCGGATGAGCCTCGGCTTGGCATCTTTTTTAGTCATCAAGTATCGGATAGTTGAGTGGTCAATGTGGATGATGACTTTTGACCCTAGAAGATATGCTCTGAATTTTTCAATAGCGAAGACTATTGCTAGCAATTCTTTCTCAGTAGTGGTGTAATTCGCTTGGGCTGTGTTGAAAGTTTTGCTGGCGTAGGTTATAGGATGCAACATTCTGTCTCTGCGTTGAACCAATGCAGCTCCCATCGCATAGTCGCTAGCATCACACATTAGCTCGAATGGCTGCTACCAGTCTGGCACGATTAAAATTGGTGCTGACACCAGTGCTGATTTCAGAATCTCAAACGCCTTGAGGCATTCTTAATCAAACTTGTAGGGTCGATTTTGCTCCAGCAATGAGCTTAAGGGGCGTGCAATTTTTGAAAAGTACTTGACGAACCTTCTATAAAAGCCTGCATGTCCTAAGAAGCTGCGAAGTGTCTTTACATTTATAGGAGGCAGGAGCTTCTCCACGGCTTCAATTTTGGCCTAATCGACTTAAAGGCCCTTCTTGGATATTTTGTGACCAAGGACAATTCCTTCGTTCACCATTAAGTGACATTTTTCCCAATTGAGTACTAAGTTGGTGTCGTCGCATCTTTTCAATACTTTCTCTAAATTGGCTAAACATGCTTCGAATGAATTTCTAAAGACCGAAAAATCGTCCATGAATATCTCCACAAATTCTTCTAAAAATTCAGAGAAGATTGCCATCATACACCGCTGAAAGGTGCCTGGGGCATTACATAGTCCAAACGTCATGCATCGAAATGTGAATGTACCATAAGGACATGTAAATGTTGTCGTCTCTTGGTCTTCTAGAGCAATCATTATCTGGTTGTAGCCTGAATAGCCATCCAAGAAGCAGAAGAACTCATTTCCTGCAAGTCTAACATTTGGTCAATAAAAGGCAGTGGGAAGTGATCCTTCTTCGTCACCGCGTTGA
Organism: Citrullus colocynthis; assembly: GCA_031780015.1. Lineage (NCBI taxonomy): Eukaryota > Viridiplantae > Streptophyta > Magnoliopsida > Cucurbitales > Cucurbitaceae > Citrullus > Citrullus colocynthis. The sequence continues at coordinate 1,032,388 of QLSR01000138.1, forward strand.
GTTTCTTGTAGTCCATGCAGATTCTCCACCCCGTGACAGTGCGGGTGGGGATCAATTCATTATTGTTGTTTGGGACTACAATTATACCTCCTTTCTTGGGAACGCATTGCACAAGACTTACCTATTTGCCATCAGAGATGGGAAAGATAACGCCTGCGTCCAACCATTTAAGTACTTCTTCCTTGACAATTTCTTTTATTGTTGGGTTTAGCCGCCTTTGGGGCTCAATGGGTCCATCTTTTCCTTCTTCTAGATGAATTTTATGCATGCAGTATGTGGGACTTATCCCCTTGATATCAGCCAACGTCCATCTAACAGCTCGGATGGGCTTTTTAAGAATGATTAGCAAAGCTGATTCTTGATTAAAGGATAAAGCAGCTAAAATGACAACTGGAAGAGAGTTACCTTCTCCTAAGTAAGCATACTTCAGGTGGGTTGGCAACACTTTTAACTCGAGTTCTGGTGCTTCTTCCAGAGATGGTTTTGTTTGTTGGTTGATCTGATTTGGTGTCAAGGATTCAAAAGCTGAATGGACCACAGCACAACATTGTTCAGGCTGTTGTGCGTCCAAATTTGCAATATTTTCATCATTTTCTTCTTCAAGCAACATTCTATGTAACTCATCCTCTACGTCGAGGTTTTGGCAGGTCTCCTGTTCTCCTGGATACTCTAACGCCTTAAAGACGTTGAAAATCACTTCTTGATCATTAACTCTCATAATGAACTCCCCTTTGTGGACGTTGATGAGTTTACGACCTGTCGACAGAAACGGGCGTCCAAGTATGATAGGGACATCCTCGTCTGCTTCATAATCCAGGATAATGAAGTCTGCAGGAAGAATGAACTTGTCTACCTTTACCAACATATCCTCGATCCTTCCTTCAGGATGCACAACAGATCGATCCGTCAATTGTAGGGTAACAGCTGTTAGCTACGATGCGATCCCCAATTTGTTGAATACTGACAGGGGCATGAGATTAATGCTAGCCCCTAGATCACACAATGCTTTTCCTATGTAAACCCCTCCGATGGAACAAGGAATGGTGAAGCTCCCTGGATCTTTCACCTTTGTAGGGACACGTTCACTGACCATGTCACTGCACTCTTGCGTTAGAGCTATGGTCTAATATTCACCCATTCCTTTCTTTTTAGACAGTATGTCCTTGAGGAATTCAGCATAAGTGGGCATTTCTTCCAACGCTTCCACCAGCGGGATGCTGATGTGCAGCTGTTTAAGTACATCCAGGAAGAGCTTGAACTGCCTCTCATTATTTTTCTTTCTTTTTAACCGTGGTGGATAAGGAGGCGTTTGCAGCTCGACTGACACGCTTGTTGATGCATCTTTCCCTGATGAACTTCTTTGCATGTCAGCTTGTTTTTGTTGTGTTGAATGGTCAAATTCAATGGTGGGATTGGAATGATGAATTGTTGGTTGAGAGTTCTCTTGTTGGTTTAAGTGATTCTCAATCTCGTTAGCTAGAGTTTTCTTCCCTAGGCGGGGAAGTTCATTCATGGCTCTTCCACTTCGCAGTGTCACAACTTGACACTGTTCTTTTCCTGAACTGCTCGTACCGTGTGGGGCTTCGGTGTTGCTCAGAAGAGATCCTTTCTGCCGCGTCTTAAGCTCTCTAGCGATCTGGCCAATCTGAAGCTCTAAATTCCTGATGGACGACGCCTGGGTTTGCATCAAGGCGTCGTTCTTTTGCATGTATTCTTTCAGAAGAGCTTCCATTGATGATGATGGACTAGGCGTTGATTGATGTGGATTTTTCCTCTGATATCCATGGGAGAATCCAGATGATCCACCCCTTTCATGCGTGGGCGCACCTTTGCTGCAAAGGCTGGTGGTTACCACCCCATGAGAAATTTGGATGATTCCTCCATCCAAGGTTGTAGGTATTGGAATATGGGTTGTTCCATATGAAGCATACAGATTGTTGGTTCTGTGGACATACCTCATACATATACGGCTCCCCGCATCCAACGCATCCTGAGACGTTGAGTTGATTCATTGCGTTAACTTGGGCGCTGCCTCATGTATTTGACTGATTCAGGGCCATAGTCTGCAACAGGTTAGTCATGGCGGCCAGATCGGCTATATCCCTGTTATGCTCTGATGCTCTTGACGCATTGTTTTGCCTGCGGCCAGATCGGCTATATCCCTGGTCCTCCCAATCCTCATGATTTCTTGATATTCTATCGAGAATTTCCTTGGCCTCGTTATAAGTTTTATCAAGTAGTCCTCCCGCTGCTGCAGCATTTGCAGCGGTCTGAGATGCCTCGGTCAAGCCATCATAGAATATCTCCATTTGAACACAATCAGGAAAACCATTATGCGGACAGTTTCTCACCAATCTCTTAAATCTTGCCCAAGCATTGCTCAGGGTTTCTTTGTCTTTTTGTTGAAAGTTGGCGATATATCTTCTTCTTCGAGCATTCTCCGTCGGTGGGAAGAACTTTTTCATAAACTTCTCTATCATTTGGGTCCAAGTATTGATCTCACCTGGTTCCAAAGAATATGCCTACTGTCTTGCCTCATCTCTGAAGGAAAATGGGAACAGCATCAACCGAATGTCATATGCATTTACGTTCAGGATGACGAAGGTATTACAGATTTCAATGAAGCTTTTTAGGTGAGTAAGAGGGTCCTCACCGGGTGATCCCCCAAACTGACCTGCTGTTTGTAGCATCTGACGCATGACTGGCTTCATTTTAAATCTCGAACCTTGAGACGCGGGTCACATAATTCCAGGTGAAAAATTATATAAGATTGGCGACGCGTAATCTCTGATCGGACGGTTCCAATCATGTGCCAATAGAATAGGATGAGCTTGTCGATCAATCTGCAATTGAGCTTGAAGCTGCGCTTGGGCTAACACATGGTTCATTGCTTCGTCCTATCTGTCGTTAGCCCCATTATTAGTTCTTAAAGACTGATTGGCGTTGTTTGTTTGATTTTCCATTTTCTTCTCTCTGTAAAGTTGTCGTCGCCTCTGAAATGTCTTATTTCTTTTCTGAAAGGTTCTCTTGATCTCAGGGTCAGAAATGAACGCAGGATGTTCCTTGTTCATAAACTGTCAGGTACGTCTTCGGCTAAACGCTCTGTACGGCCCAAGATTGAGATTTTCTACATAAATCAAGAAAATATTTCAAAACCTAAATTATTAATTCAAATCCCCAACAACAGCGCCAAAAACTTGTTGATGGTTTAATATTGGATTTCTATTTTAAATTGAGTTTCATAGCTTGTTGCACAAAAATGGATATTATAATTTCCGTACAAAGATACGTCGAGAATTACTCAAGTATGATCATGATTAAGCATGTTTTTCTATAAAAACCCAAGTATAAGCTCTTATAGGTTTCCTGAGAGTTCAGGGTTGAACGAAGGGATTTGTAATAACTAGGCGTTGAGAATAGATGCATGACTATGCGGTGAACTATACATGTAATATGTGCATGAGTTGGTTGTATGTATCTAAAACTATACATAAAGAATAAATAAATTTTCCTACAACTAACAATGAGGGGACACAGCGATGGTTAGTCAAATATCTTTGTGTTAGATAGCATGTGTTGAGGATGAATGGAACCATGCAATAAAAGTAGAGTTAACGCAGGAGCTAGACGAAAAACTTAAACCTATTTAAGTAAAAGTACATACTTACAAACTTAGTTTGTGAATTCATCTCTCGATGTTTCGATGCCATATTAATCTTATCTCTAAGACGCATGGTAAGTTTACATTGGCAAGAAAATGAACTACATCTCTGCACCTCATCTAGTCTTGATAAATGCTAAAGATTAACGATCTACTCTCTCAAGCTAGACAGTCGTGCTTACTGTATTTGCTTGTCAGACAATGCTATGCAAGCTAATGATATGCATTCATGAGGATGTAACATACTTCATATTATTTAAGAAAAACTAACTCCAACATCTAACTCATTTAGCATTCAAACAACATGGTGTAAGATATTTAATATGAAAATAGATGGAAGATAATCGTCAATCAAACTCATATTTAAGAAAATAAACCATTCTCTCGAATGTCATTAACAAAAACATAAGTAAGAAGGATGGAAATGGAGATAAAATAGAAATGGAGGACGTCAAGCCGCCACTAGCAACGTCTTGCTTCATGGAGGCTTGAGATGGTTGCTATCTGATACATAAAGTCCATAGGGTGAAGGTTCTCACTCACTGGGAGACGATTCTGAAAGTTCTCAGAATCCTTCTCTCAGAAGAGCTGGAAATGGAGGCTGGTTATGGTGGAGAAGGTGTGCAGAACCTTCACGCCTGTCATGCGTTTCTCTCTTAATCCTTCCTGCCTTTTGAATGGAGAAGCTTTGGGCTATTTATAGGCATCGAAAAGGTGAACTCATGATGACCTGACACCTTTACATTAAATTCCATGTCCAACTGCACAGCCTTTTCACGTCGTCGGCCCAATTTGTTCTGCCATGACTTGATAACGTGTTATCCTTTTGCATATTAACATGACAGCTTTTGCCCAGGCGTCTGTATCTACCTTTTCTCAACGCATGATCTCGATGCATGGATTTCCATTTGATCTCGCAGCAGCTTCGTCTTTAGTACTTGGGTTATTTGGGCTTCTTTTCTTCTTAATCCTGTGTTAAGAACAAAAAAAGCTTATAATTTTCCAGATATTTTGTTTTTTAAATAGTGCCAACGCATATTGATACATTTTACATAATTCAACTACCAAAATCATGCGTTTAGCTCTAAAGTTACTCTAATTAATTCAAATAGTGACTATAATAACTTGTATTTCTACAAGTTATCACACCCCTAAATTTGAGTTAATGTTTGTCCTCAAACATTTATTTGAAGATTTATTAAATTCTACAGCCCAAGTCTAAGTAAAAGCTCACCCTCTCAACATGCCTTCTATTCCTTGAGTATATTAACAATCAGATAACCACACCAAGTTCTTTTTCAATAGACGCTTTGAAAGTACTACTCATTTTTAGATGCGGCAAGCTTATTCCTAAAAAATGCCCTTACTCATTTCCAGCCAATCTGATGTCCTCATTTTAGTAATGTGCCATGGAGTTCATTCATTCATAAAGTTTCTATTTTTATCTAACTCAAACAAAATTTTTCTTTTAAAGTGGACTTGCGTTGATCTGGGCTATCTACCTTCGTTTTGACATACCTTGCTCCTTGAACACAAGGTTGACAGCTAACGCAAGGTGCAGCCTAACAAATAACTCTTCTTGTTTCCCTTTTGGATGCGTTAACCTATCTTGGACGCAAGGTCCAACTTAAACGTAGCGTTTACCTAGAACACAGAGTTTATCTTAAATGCAAAACTGATAATTTCCCCTCTCTGATAACACTGTTGGACGCAAAACCGCTTCAGTTTCCCTAAATACCAACAACTTTTTGGACACAAGGTAGCTAAATTGCTAGGAACACCTTGTCTCTTGACCGCAGACTTCCCTTATGGACGCAAGAATTCCTCCTTCCTGCCTTCTTTCTCCTTTCTCTCCAAAACTCAGACTTATTGAACATCTCTTGCTTCTTTTCCCTCAAGGTCCTATTTATAGTTTTGGGATGAATCCAATTTCTCTTCTCTTTTTGTCGCTTATTTGCCACCTGTCACGCTGCATGACATATCCAACATGCAATCTTGACACCTCCTCCTTGTGAGGTGTTAAGTCCAAATGAACCCATGCAACCTTTACCAATTCATCTTATGTGTCCAACTAACTCCAATATACAAACTATTCATCCAACATAGTGTCCCCTATGCACCCATTTAATCCTTTTTCAGGTTTTAGCTTCATTACTTTCCCTTACTCTTCGGCCATACTACCTTTGACTTGTTTCTCCACCGCATATTACTAGGCGTCAAAGTCTCAAACGCACACTACTATGCATTTCTGCCTTACTGCATAATACCATGCGTCCAACTCTCTTCCCTTATGTCCAATCTTAGCTACAAGTCCTTCTCTTGTGTGATAACACATCCGATGAGGTGATTTACCCTTGATAACCAAATCCAACTCAAGATCTTCCTTTATGCGTTTGTACTCTTTGCTTTTACCTTTTCTTCGTTCTGCGTCCATGACCTTTCTCCTATCCTTGAGGGTTCCTTGATTATCCCTCTATGTGTCCTTGAGTTATATTCCAAGGTTATTCATTTAACCTTTTCCTTGTACTTAATTATTTCTCTTATGATAAATTAGTATGCATCCACCCTTTGCTCCCAGTCTTTAAGCTTACTTCTCAACCTTCTAATTTATCCAACACTCGAGAACATCCCTCGGTAGAAGTCTATGCGTTACTCAGTTTGCGATAGTATTCTTTCCTTGGTTTCTCCTTATGCATTTATCCTTCCTTTCCAAGACTTAGATTTCCTTTCAACGTACCACAACTCCTCTTTAGTCCTCCTGCTCATACGTCTTACTTAAGCTAAGCTTACACCTCAATCTTTAATTACCTCTTTTGCGTTCATTTCTTCCCCTTGGGCTCTCGGGTTACCTTACAATACTTCAACACTTATTTTCTTTTCCACAATGGTTACCTTTATCATGCGTTTCCTTAGTCTTGACCATGCGTCCAACATGGTCTCTTACTTACAAAGTATGCATCCAACTTAATCTAACTCTTTCCATCACTTGGTGAGATTTCCTTTCTTTTCCTTAGATTATACTTCCAAGCTTAGAAACATAGTTGCGTTCTTCTAGTCTGGCTATTCTACTTAGAAAACTTCTTAACTCCAAGAATTACTTTAATTCCAAAATCTCGAAATCACTCAATGCAACCTTCCAATCCAATTCTTTTAATCCAAACTTATCTATGGCTTATACTTACCCAATACTTAAAGCACCCATATTCCATCATATTCAATCATATCCATTTGGGGTTTTAGGAAGACCAAATAAGAAGTCCATCGTAATATGTTCCCATTTCCACTCAGGTACTGGAAGGGTTTTAAAAGTCCACCAGGTCTTTGCCTTTCTGGTTTAACTTGCTGACATATTAAACATCTTGCTACATATTCAGCAATTTTCCATTTCATACCTGGCCACCAATAATATTCCCTTAACGCCCTGTACATCTTTGTACTACCAGGATGCATTGCATATGCAGAACTGTGAGCTTCCTCTAGAATGGCATTTTTCAGTAATGCATCATTAGGAACACATACCCTTCCTTGTTTCATTAAAGCTCCATCAGTTCTTACATCGAAGTCCATCCTTTTCTTAAGATTCACTTCTTCCATTATTTTCCTAAGTACATCGTCTTCCATTTGTTTATTCACAATTTCCTCTATCAAAGTGGGTCTCAAATGGAAATGTGCAAACAAAACCCCTAACTCGTCTACTGATAAAGACGCATTCGAACGTCTAAATTCCTTTGTCAATTCCGCATAAATATTGTTCAACAATACCTTGGCTTGCCTCGATTTTCTACTCAATGCGTCGGCCACAACATTGGCCTTCTCGGGATGGTATTCTATTGAGCAATCATAGTCTTTAATCAATTTCATCCATCTTCTCTCTCGCAAGTTCAATTCCTTCTGATCAAAGATATACTTCAAACTTTTATGATCAGTTAAAATACGAGATCTCTCTCCGTACAAATAATGTCTCCAGATTTTCAAAGCTAGTACAACTGCTGCCAACTCTAAATCATGCGTCGGGTAATTGCACTCATGTTTCTTTAATTGCCTCGATGCATAGGCAATCACTTTCCCTTTCTGCATAAGTACACAACCTAATCCCTGGCGTGACGCATCGCAATAAATTTCAAACTCCACTCCAGATGTAGGCAATGACAATACTGGTGCTGTCACTAGTTTTTCCTTCAACTTTTGAAAACTCTATTCACATTCACTAGTCCATTCAAATTTGGTCGCCTTTTTAGTCAAACTTGATAAGGGTAATGCTATTTTCAAAAATCCTTCCACAAATCAACAATAATAACATGCTAATCCCAGAAATCAATGAACTTCCGTCACATTTGTAGGTCGTTCCCAGTCAACTATCGCTTCGATCTTTTGTGGATCTACACTTACCCCTTCTGCTGACACCACATGCCCTAAAAATATAACACGGTCCAGCCAAAATTCACACTTACTGAATTTCGCATACAACCTTTTTGCACGCAATGTCTGTAATACTATTCGGAGGTGTTCTGCATGCTTCTCTCTGTTCTCAGAATATACTAGTATATCATCAATGAATACTACCACAAACTGATCAAGGTATGGATGGAATATTTGATTCATAAGATCCATGAATACTGCTGGAGCATTAGACAATCCAAAAGGCATTACTAAAAACTCATAATGTCCATACCTCGTTCTAAAAGCAGTCTTTGGAATATCGGTCTCTTTAATCTTTACCTGATGATATCCAGATCGTAAATCAATCTTGGAAAACACTGAGGCACCCTTAAGTTGATCAAATAAATCATCAATGCGGGGCAGTGGATACTTATTACGTATCGTTACCTTGTTCAACTGACGGTAATCAATGCATAATCTAAGTGTGCCATCCTTCTTCTTGACAAACAACACAGGTGCTCCCCACGGTGACACACTGGGTCGTACATACCCCTTATCAATCAATTCCTGCAGCTGTACTTTCAATTCCTTCAATTCCTTTGGTGGCATTCTATATGGAGTTTGCGAAATTGGTGCGGTTCCCGGAATCAGATCAATAGAAAATTCTATCTCTTTATCAGGCGGCAAACTAGGTAATTCCTCAGGAAACACATCCTGGAATTCATTAACCACTGGAATATCCTCTGGTCTCAACTTACCACCTTGGGTATCAATCACATAAGCAAGATACGCTGAACAACCTTTGCTTAACAACTTCCTTGCCTTAACTGCTGATATCACACAAGTAGGCAGTATTTTCCTGTCTCCTCTAAAAGTAACTTCAGTTCCCTCACTTCCTTTAAACACCTCTTTCTGGAAGCAATCTATGGTAGCTCGATATTTAAACAGGAAATTCATTCCCAATATAACATCAAACTCTTGAATATTCAAAGGAATTAAGTTGGCTGTCATGGTTACACCACTAATTTCAACTACACAATCCCTATATATTCCATTAGTCACCAACATATCACCAACAGGAGTATATATATACAGTTCTTCAGACAATGATTCTAATTCAGAATCTATATTTACAGTAAACATTCTAGCAACAAAGGAATGAGTAGCACCAGGATCTAAGTATGACAAATAGGAATTGTATCAGTAACCACATTAGGAGTCTCGTCAGCTTCTTGTTAAGTCATAGCAAAAACTTTCCCTTGTTTTTTAGGTCGACTTGTAGTTCCCTTTTGTCTTGATTCGCTAGTTCCTTCATCAACAATTCCTGCAGGTCTTTGTGGTTGATTAGCAGTAATAGAACCCGTTCTCTGTTCAGCTTTGACTTCTTGCATCAACTGGGGGCATTCTCGTTTATAGTGACCTCTCTGTCCACAATGATAACATTCATTGCTCTTGCATTGTCCCCAATGGTGTTTCCCGCAGGTAGGACACAACGGTTTCTTCATGGAGCTAGCTGTGGACTCACCAGGTTGTCCACTTTGAGAGCCCTCCACTGACTGAGCTGGTCCACTAAAATTCCTAAGTCCCTGACTCCCTGCACCTCCTCCAAAACCACTCTTGGAACTACTTTTACCTTGTTCATTTGATCTGACTTTGAAATTTCCTCCACTAATTACACCTGTACAAATCTCCTAACAGACTGTCCCTGAGTAGTGTTAAAGGAAGGAATTGCACGTCCACCTCTTGCTGATTCACGTTCCATTCTCTTTTCCATCAAACTCCTTTCAACTCGCATAGCTGCCGCTACGAGTTTGGAGAAATCTATCCATTCAGCATTAGCAGTTACAGAAGTACGTATCTCCTCCCGTAAACCTTCTTCGAATCTCTTGCATCTATCATGCTCATCTGCAACAATTGTCATGGCATATTTAGTTAACTTTGTATACTTCTTCTCATATTCTGCTACTGACATGGATCCTTGTATCAACCTCAAAAACTCATTCCGTTTGGCATCTCGGAATGATCTTGGAGAATATTTCTCTTGGAATGCCTTTTTAAACTCATTCCAGTCTATTCCTTCCATGTCTTCTTTTCTGCTTTCTACCATCTTCCACCAATCTTCTGCCCCTTTTTGGAGCAAAAATACTGCTAACTCTACCTTCCCATCGTCAGGACACCGCATTACACGATAACATTTCTCCAATAAGTTTAACCATGTCTCTGCTTTAGCAGGGTCTACAGTGCCTTCAAAAGTAGTAGCACCCAAGGCCTTCAATCTTTCAATACTATACTTCTTTTCAGGATCTGATTGTATTGATCCTATGCCTGCAGCTAATCTTTCTGCAATTCTGGTAAATATCTGTTCTTTAACATTAACTTCAACTCGAGGATGACTAGATTCACCCTCTGACATATTCCCTCGATCTCCAGTAGCCTGAGGAGTTTCGGTTGCTGATTGCCTTACTCGCCTGCTTCGACGTGGCATGTTTTCCTATATGATAACACCATGTTATTATTGGTTAAACATTTACATGATCCTATACTATAATGAATGATCCTATTCCCAAGACTCTTCCGCTCTGATACCAACTGTCACACCCCCTCCCTAGTTACCTGCACACCCTGAAAGGAGATGTGAGGACAGTATACATCACCCTTCTTGTGACGCATACCATCCGTCCCTTCACACACATTCTAAACTGTCCACCATGTAATCTCCACATTCTAAAACATATTAAACATCACATATGGAAAAGTATATACAAGCCAAAACAAAATTTTCTCAGTTCTTTTACATGTCCTTACACTACCCATAGTTCAACCTCTGGTAATTGTACAGGCATATCTACATGCTACCTAATAAAGGTTTAACATACAGCTGACACTTCAACAAGTCGAATTATTCGGAGTCTTGAAGCTTAAGCAGGGCGAGTGGGAGTAGGCAAAGCACCAGAAACGTCCTTGCTACCTGGAGGGGAAAGAAAACATTGAAAACATGAGCTAAAGGCCCAGTGAGTGACAATTTTAACAAACCATTTTAGTTCGGAAATTATCAATAGTAAAACTATGCTCAACATTAAACATAAAACATGTAATCACTTCAAATGCATTAGTTAAAATAAACTTAATTACCCTTATCACTTCGTACATGATTTTCAGCAAATCATAAGAAAACAGTTTAAGTGCAGTACTTTTCCCTTAGTTGAAGTGGAGCAAAACTCAACACTCCAACGTCGAAAACATATAAGGCTCGATGCGGAGCAAGACTCAGCGCACCAGCATATAAGCTCTATGTGGACATAGGACTATGGCGGGTTGCCCAAGTACCTTCTCCATGTCTTTCAGTACTGGGTCCCGGGGAAACTCACATGCCTTCTCATGTCCTTCAGCATTGAGCCTCCTCTAAAACATTTTTCTTTTTTAAAAGCAACATTTTGTACAAATCGTTCGTATACAAATCGTTCATAAAAATACAGGGCAATTATTATATCAATAACATTTCTCAAACATGCTTTTCAATAACTTTAAGAACATAAATATGCTTCATAAATCATTTAATCACAGATTCACATTTCATTGGAAAACCGAACTATCATGTTCAACAAAATCATTTAAGGTTAAAAGAAGTGTCACTCACAACTCTTTCTAGGCCTTGAATGGATTATAAGCCTTTCCTATCTCCTCTTGGCCTGAAGCAAAGATTTTCCCTTGTTATACTTCTTTTCCATTCACAAGAACATAAACAACAACTTATCATATGCTCAGTGTTTATAGCACATCATGCGATTAAGCTTTCATTAGTTTAGTCTCAAGCCTTAACTCAAGCTATAATTTCAAGTTGTCCCTTACCCTTCTGCTATACCTTGATTTCCAAGAACACCTTACGTGCAGCTCACTTGCTGTTATATCAACACTTGAGCCTTAGTTTCTCCTTAACAAAGCTGACTGTTACAGCTTGATGTCTCTACTTAATCCCTGCTAAAAACGCATTTCCAGCCCATATTAAGACTTCTTCTCTTCTACAAACTTGTAAAGAATTAAGTTCCACAGCTTACCTCAAAATTTCAGGGCTTAACTTTTTTTCGTTCTCCAGTTATGCCAAAATTACTAATTGTTGCTCCGGATTGCATTGCAGTTCTGTGGTTACTGCTTTTACCTAAAGATTCATGTGATAAACTTCAGTTTCAGCTTAACCATCCTTCATAAGACTTGTTAGGAATTATGTTAACTTACTAACCTCAAAATTTCAGCCCCAAACTCGGCTTCCTTGAGTCGTTCTACTCCAAACATTGACCACTGTTCAGTCTGTGCGTCTGCAATCAATCCTCTGTTCCAGCTCGGATTTGAGCACCAAAACAGGTAGAATTTCGCCCAAAAACTATAAGAACACCTTCCTCTTCCTTCTCTGGTGGTTTCTCTGAAAGATGGAACTAACTTAAGTTCTCGAAATGTTTGAAAATAATTAAACTCACCTATATATATACTGCCGACTTATCCCTCACAAGTACCAAGATGATAATGCCGACTTACCCCTCACCGTAGGTTGGCGCTGGTCTTTTCTTCGACGCAAGGCACTCATGTCTATGTTCTCCTCCAGCGTCTTCAGCAACTTACCATTCCCAACACATGGTTTTCTCGGCGCCTCTTACTTCTGACGCATACAACATAGTCACTCATATCACTAGCTTCATCGAGTCAAGACCATTCTGTCTTGGACGCAATGTGACTTCAGCGCATGGCTATCTTCGACACATGGTAACTTCAACGCATGGCTGTCTTCGACGCATGGTGACTTCAACGCATGGTTCAATCATATTTCTTTCCCCGCCAATGATCACTTATCCTTCGATGTGCCGTCTACCTCATCTCACAACCCTTCTTGATTCAATCAACAACGCATGGTTCCTCAAATAATTCAGCTTCCCGCTACTTTCACCAACGCATGGTCTTGGCCACCACTTAATTAAAATTACTCTACTTCTTGGCTACTTCTCTACTAGCAACGAATAACCTCAATCGCATTGCTCTCCCCAACACTTGGTTTTACAAGTCGGTGCTTACATGTGTAGTGAAGTTATGTGCTTGTGTTCCCTTGACAGGGTTGTAATCTTTGCACAGGTGTTCACAATATATATCTCCTGGATGCCCGTCTATCTATACTTACTATGCTTAAAGTTATACATGCTTAATAGGTGATGCGCACTTTTCGTGTTAACCGCAAGTGTACGGGTCAAGTTATAATATAAGACGATAAAGTCTTAATATCGTTCCACTAAGGATTCAATTGTTGAAGGTTTAAGTTACTTAGCTATTCTAGAATCAAATCAATTTATTTGAGGATTGGAATTCAAGTTGTGAACTTTGGAAAATATAAACTAAATAAGGAAAGCAAATAAAGTAAGAAACACAAGAGTCAAAGAGAGTTCTAGGGTAATGAATCCTTGTTTACTTCATCATGCAATATTATAGGGTTCATGAATTTTATTGCAATTCTTATGCTTAAGTCTAGAAACTTAAATCCAAGTTATTTTCTCCAAAAAACAATCTTTTCTCATGCAACTCAATTGATTACTAATTTCTTGAAACCAATACAAATTACATGGCATTAAGCATAGTCTTTAGCAACTTTCATTGTTAACCTAACTATTTTCATGAGAGATTAACAACAATTCTTTGTTATAGGTCTAGTTAAACATACAATCTTTCAACCATACATTTAACCTAACATTCAAACATGGTCATTCAACAAGAGTTAAGCACAATAACAAAGAAAAGCATAATCATTACAACAAAACCATGAAGAGTCTACAATATCAACATGAATTCATAAACAATTCATCAAAACCCTAAAACTAAAGAGTTTAGCCACTCATAGCTTGAAGCAACATGTTCAAACAAAATAAACGAAGAAAGAGTGTAAAGAAAGAGAAACTCTACTACAAAGAGGCTCTTGATTGAGGGAGCACTGTCACAATGTCCTTGATCTTCACCTTGGGAACTCGAACGACACCACGACTCTCTCTCGAACTCTTTTCTCTTTTCTTTGTAGCTAACTCACTCTTTGAACTCTCTAACAAACTTGCACTCAATTCTCTCCTTCTTGTGTCTCTTTTGGTCTATAGATTGGTGATTAGAGTTGCTGGAAACCCTCTTATTTATAGAGTTGGCCGCCCAAAATTATTTCCAAAAATACCAAATCTTCAAATTAGGAAAGATGGGTTGCGGCGCTGACCGATATGGAAAGTTGGCATTGCCGCGTTGTCTAATGGCATCGTGGCGCTGACCGTCATGAAAACATACCATTGGTCGCCGTGCCGCAGCACCACGATAGTGGGGCTGTGCTGAGATGACTTCTGCTCTCAGGAAAAAACACCGCGCGCTGCCCTATTTTTGACAGATTTGGATTTTCCTTCACTTTTTCACTGTATTTTGGCTTGGTTTTGATCTTTTGGTCTTCACTTCTGATTTTCTTTATTTTGTCTTTAAAACCACTAGCAAACAAGTGAAATCTAATATAAACTCCCTTAATTTGAGAGAATAGAAAGCACTTTTCAAGCACTTTTCACACCCCAAACTTAGAGATTTGCTAGTCCCGAGCAAAGAATAGAATCAAATAGAGGGAGTTTGAATGAAGAAGTGTGCAATCGACTCATGGCTCAGAGAATAGCATTTATGAGCTTAAGTAGGAACATCCAATCATATCTATATTGGTATAATCATTCAAGGTCAAATCTTCTATCTCCCATGCGTGTGTGTGCAAGCCTCATTTAATTTAAAATACTAAAACTCAAATTAGGACTTAAGAGAGTTTCCTTAGTTTTCCCCCTACTCTAGCTCATGCACCAATCTTCAAGCATCCATACATTTCAAGTAGGTAACATGTCCACTAAGGTGTCATTCAATCATATATTTTATTTCATGGGACCTGAACTTGCACTTTTTTACCTGGGGGCACTAGCTTTCACATATTCACTATAGGGACTTGACCTAGTCAATTCCTAGGCGTCCTTGTTGATCACAACAAAGGCAACTCTTTTTACCCTCATCCATGCATACTCATTACAAGTTTAACATTTAAAATGATAGACATATAAAGCTTATATATTTTTGTGTACATTTTTTTCTTTTCTCAAATGCATATATACTCTTTCTTTTTTTTTTTTTTTTTCCTTAGTCTAAGATTACAAACTATCATGTATTTCTACTCTCTAACCGGTGGGGCCTTTCGGAGTGACAACCAAATACACCTAACTTAATCCTTTTTTCAATTAAAGATTCTAAATTAAAGTGGCTACGTGCTCAAGAATATGGGAGATTTTAAGAGGGACTTAAATGAGTTTAACTCAAGATAATGCTATTCTTTTTCCACAATAAGTCATCTTTTATGCAAATTCGTATCTCATCATGGGCAATCAACATCAAAGCACACAACCATAGAAAAGATTTCCATTATCTTTAGAAACTCCACAATTTTTCAAAATTTTGATATCATGCATATGATCATTAAAAACTCACAAACATGCATAGTAGGACAAGAAAACACACAAAAGTACGAGTGACACCTCCCACCCCAAACTTAGAATCATGCATTGTCCCCAATGCATAAGAGCATCTAACAAGAAAGCACAAGCCTGGGAGCAAGCGAGAAGCCACCAAACAGGCTTGGTGTGAGGAGTACTTTGTGTGATGAACCAAATTCCTGAAAAGTATGAAAGCATATGAGTGACTGAAATATTTATTGAAAATAAAACTAAAAAGAAAAATAGAAAAAGGAATAAAATTGGGTTGCCTCTCAATAAGTGTTTGGTTTAAGGTCTCTTAGCTAGACTGAACCAATGAATCATTCAATGAAAGCAAAGTTCTCAATTCGGCGTTCTTCATCGCCAATGTAGTGCTTCAAACGTTGACCATTTACTTTGAAAATTGTCCTATCATCACTTTGCAATTCCACGGCTCCATGTCACGACACCTTTACAATGACAAACTCGACCAGCTTTCCTTGAAATAAACATAAACATGAGTTGAAAAGTAATACTCTTTGTCCAAGAAAAAAAGTCCATGGGGTAATCTTCTTGTCATGCCATCTAGCGATGCGCTCTTTGTAGAGTTTGGCATTCTCATAGCTCTATGCTCAAGCTCTATCGGTAAGTGACAAGTCTTTCCAAACACCAACATGTACTATGAAGTACCAATTGGGATCTTGAAAGCTGTACGGTAAGCCTACAATGCATCTTCGAGCTTAAAGGTCCAATCCTTCCTATTGGTCTTGACGGTCTTTTCCAAAACCTGCTTGATTTCCCTATTAAATAACTCAGCAAAACCATTAGTATAAGGCTGATAAGCTGTAGTAATTTTATGATTGACATTATATTTTTGCATCATGGATTCAAACAATTTATTGCAAAAATGAGAACCTTCATTACTAATAATAGCTATAGGTGTACCAAAACGTGTGAAGATGTTTTTATGCAAGAATTTAAATAGTGCGAGCATCATTGGTCCTAGTAGCTATGACTTCTACCCACTTAGATACATAATCAACTGCAATTAGAATATATAGGTAGCCATCAAATGACATAGGAAAAGGCCCCATAAAGTCAATACCCCAGACATCAAAGAGCTCCACTTCCAAGATAGGTTTCATTGGAAGCTCATGTTGTCTAGAAATATTGCTAGTACGTTGGCACCTATCACATGATTTAACATAGGTATAACAGTCTTTAAAAAGAGAGGGCCAATAAAAACCTGACTGAAGTACCTTATATGCAGTTCTGCTGGGTCCAAAGTGACCTCCATAGGGGAGGCATGGCATGATTTTAAAATACTTACCACTTTCTCTTGAGACACACACTTCCTTATTATACTGTCAGCACAAACCTTGTAGAGAAGTAGGTCCTCCCAATGGTAAGATTTAACATTATGTAGGAATCTCTTCTTTTGTTGAGAGTTCATATCAGGTGGAAAATGTCCTTCTATAAGATAGTTAACTATGTCAGCAAACCAAGGAAAACTATCTTTTACCTGATAAAGTTGTTCATTAGGGAACATCTCAACAATGGGGGGACATGAGTTAGCATCCCCATTCTCAATCCAAGACAGGTGGTCTGCAACCACATTTCACATCATTTTCTGTCTTTGATTTCGAAGTCAAATTCCTGCAATAATAAGATCCACCTCATTAGCCTAGGTTTAGAATCTTTCTTGTCACACAAATACTTCAAAGCAACATGGTCAGTGTGTGCCACTATTTTAGAGCCAAGCAAATATGATCTAAATTTATCAAGGGCAAACACAACAACTAGTAGTTCTTTTTCAATAGTAGTATATTTCTGTTGAGTACTATCAAGAGTCCTAGTATATTTCTGTTGAGTACTATCAAGAGTCCTACTAGCATAGTAAGTTGCCCTAAACATGTTATTTCTATGTTAGCCTAAAATAGCTCATAACGCATAGTCACTTGCATCACACATGATTTCAAAAGATTGACTCCATTCAGGTACAACAATAATAGGTGCAGATATCAATCTTTCCTTTAAAGTATTAAAAGCTAGTAGACATGCATCATTAAACACAAACTTAGCTTCCTTCTCTAGCAAGTTACTCAAGGGTTTAGCAATTTTAGAAAAATCTTTAATAAAATTCCTGTAAAACCCTTCATGCCCTAGGAAGCTTCTGACTCCCTTCACATTGTTGGGAGGTTGAAATTGTTCAATGGCGGCTATTTTAGCCCTATCCACCTCTAATCCCTTTTGTGAGGCTTTATGCCCAAGGACGGTGCCCTCCTTAACCATGAAGTGACACTTCTCCCAATTTAAAACAAGGTTAACATCTTGGCACCTCTGCAAATCACGAGTAAGATTAGCAAGACAAGAATCAAATGACGACCTAAATACAGAAAAATCATCCATGAAAACCTCCATTATATCTTCAATGAGCCCCTGAAAAATAGACAGTATACAACGGTTAAAAGTGGCAGGGGCAATACACAAACTAAAAGGCATTCTCCTAAAAGCAAATGTCCCATAGGGACATGTGTAAATGTTGCCTCTTCTTAATCCTCAGGAGCAATGACAATTTGATTATAACCTGAATATCCATCAAGGAAGCAATAATGAGAATAACCTGGAAGTCTATCAGGCATTTCATCTACAAAAGGAAGGGGAAAATAATCTTTTCTAGTAGCCTTATTCAACTTCATATAATCAATGCATACACGCCATCCTATTACAGTTCTAGTGGTTATCATCTCATCTTTTTCATCCTTAACGACAGTTATACCACCTTTCTTGGGTACTACTTGAACATGATTTACCCATGAACTATCATATATGGCATATATGATTCCTACATTCAAAGCTTGAGCACTTCTTTCTTAACCATCTCCTTCATGGCGGGGTTAAGTCTTCTTTGGTGCTCTACTAATGGATTAAAGGTATCTTCCATCAAGATTCTGTGAATACAGACCGACGGACTAATACCTTTAAGATCCTCAATAGACCAACCAATGGCAGACTTATGATCCTTTAACACTCTCAACAATTTTTCTTCTTCCACAGAATTAAGGTCAGAAGATATTATAACAGGAAAAGAAGATGAATCATCTAAAAATGCATATTTCAATTGAGGGGGTAACACCTTTAATTCAAGCACAGGTTTCTCAACATTATTTACAACATGCAAAGGAGCTAGAGGCATAGGTCTATACATTTTTGTGCATATTGGCATGCTATCTAACCACCTAGCATACAAAGCTAGTTCATCAAAAATAGTATCCACATTCTCAAGATCCATTATGATTTGTTCTAAATGATCACTAGCCAACATAAACTCTACATGCTTTGAAATAGTATGATCAATTATGTCTATAGCATGGCAAGTACTACTCTCATCATGATGACTCAAGAACTTATAAATATTAAATACAACATTGTTATCATTTACCCTTAGAGTCAACTTCCCTTGTTGGACATCTATGATAGCCTTCCCAGTTGCTAGGAATGGCCTTCCAAGTATGATAGAAATCTTAGTGTCCTCCTCCTTGTCCAAAACTATAAAATCTACAGGGAAGATAAATTAGTCAACTTTAACTAATACATCCTCAACAATACTTCTAGGTTAAGCTAAGTATCTATCGGCAAGTTGTAAGGTGATGGTAGTAGGTTGCATTTTTCCAATGTCGAGCTTCCTATAAACAGACAAAGGCATTAAATTAATAGAAGCACCAAGTTCACAAAGAGCTGTAGTAACATTTAAAGAGCCAATAGTGCAAGGTACAGTAAAACTCCCTAGATCATTCAATTTTTGTGGTAGCTTCTTTTGCAGCACAGACTGCATTCTTCAGTCATGCTAATCTTCTCATATTGCCCAAACTTTTTTCTTTTAGACAAGACATCTTTCATGAATTTAGCATAGTTGGGCATTTGCTCTAAAGCCTCAGCAAATGGGATATTAATATGACGCTTTTTAAATAATTCAATGAATTTAGCAAATTGAGAGTCTAATTCTTTCTTCTTAAAATGATGAGGGTAGGGCAAGAGGTACAAAAGGTAGAGGGTTAGATAACTTACTTGAAGATGTCGACTCCTTTACCTTTGCCTTTTCTTTGAAGACCTTCTTTGGTTCATCTTCTAAGATAGGTTCTTGGATGGTCTCATCTACATCTTGCTCATAATCCTCATCATCGATCAAGGGAGTGGACAGCTTTTTCCCACTCCTCAAAATCACGGCCTTTCCCTCCTCCTTTGGATTTCTTTTGGGGCAACTAGGAAATTTGTCTTTTTGCATTGTTTGGAGAGAAGTAGAAATTTGGCTACTTTGTACCTCAATGTTGTGAATGGCCTTACCATGACTTTGTATGGTACTCTCCAATGCGGTGGTCCTTCCTCTTGACTCTTTTATAAACTTTACCATCAAGTCTTCTAAGTTGGACTTCTTTTTGGTGTGTCTCTACATTGGAAAAACCAGGAGGACCTTGCAAAACATTTCTATTGTTAGCATAAGAAAAGTTTTCATGGTTCCTCAAGTTAGGGTGTTAGTGGGTTGGAAATTGTTATTGGTGGCCTCTATAATGTCTTCTGTCAACATAGTTGGCTGTCTCATTGTCTCCTTGTTCCAACTCCTTTTGAGTAGACATCTCCGATGCCAAGGCGGCAAAGGAGATTATGGATGGTGGACTTGCTTGAGCTTGGCCCCCTGCAGTTAATTTAGAAAAAGCATTAGTAGGAAAGGCCATTTGAGCTTTGAGAGAATTTACCTCATTCAATCTAGCGGCTTTTGGGATGATTGGAGAAAACCGTTCACATGGCCAATGACGAGATGTAGTGGTCAAGTTCTCTAGTATGGTATAGGCCTCTTGAGCATTCTTAGAGAAAATTGACCCTCTAGCAGTGGCATCTAAGATGGATTTGGTTGAGCTGGACAATCCATTGTAAAAGATTTGAATTTGCAACCAATCCGGGTACCCATGTTGAGGGCACCTCCTCAAAAGATCCTTGTACCTCTCTCAAGCCTCGTACAATTGTTCATCCTCAAGTTGGCAGAATGTTCCTATCTCCGTCTTAACCTTTTAGGTTTAACAGGTGGAAAATATTTGTTCAAGAAAGCTTGAGCTAAGATTTCCCACGTGGTGATGCTATCTGAACGTATGGTTTCCAACCAATCTTTTGCTCGGTCCTGTAAAGAGAAAAGAAAAAGTCTTAGTATAATTGCATCGTTAGAGACAGCATTCATCTTTACCGTTTCGCATATCTCCAAGAAGGACCGTAGGTGCTTATGAGGATCTTCATTGGTTCTTCCTCTAAAGGCTAGCTCTCTAACCATTTGAATCAACCTCGGTTTCAACTCAAAGTTGTTGACATTGATGGGCACATTCATTATTCCCAGTTGATTTGCTGGTAATGTTAGTCGGAAATAGTCTCGAATTGCCTTTAGTATCTCCTCTGCCATCTCCTCGCCCTTAAATTCCTTCTATAGGTTCTATCAATCTCAGGATCAAGAGGGAGAAGGTTAGTATTATCACGAGGCATCAACCGACAAAATTATCAACCAAATAATAATATACACCTCAAATTAAAATCTATCAATTCTAATGAATATTAAGCAAATAAAACCGTTCTTTCAATCTCCGGCAATGGCACAGAAAACTCGATGCCCACTTTATGTGTTAAGACGGTAAAGTTCGAATATTGTTCCATTAAGGATCCAATTGTGAAGGTTTAAGTTACTTAGTGATAACTTGAATTTATACTAGTTATTATAGTCACTATTGAAATTAATTAGAGTAACTTTAGAGCTAAACGCATGATTTTGGTAGTTGAATTATGTAAAATGTATCACCATGCGTTGGCACTATTTACAAAAGAAAATACCTGAAAAATTATAAGCTTTTCTGTTCTTAACGCAGGATTAAAAAGAAAAGAAGCACAAATAACCCAAGTACTAGAGACGAAGCTATTGCAAGAACAAATGGAAACCCATGCGTCGAGACTATGCGTTAAGACCATGCACTGAGAAAAAGTAGATACGGACGCCTGGGCAAAAGCTATCATGTCATTATGTAAAAGGATAACACGTTATCAAATCATGGCAGAACCAATGGGCCGACAATGTGAAAAGACTACACAGCGGGGCAGGGAATTTAATGCAAAGGTGTCAGGTCATCATGAATTTCAACTTTTTAATGCCTATAAATAGCCTAAAGCTTCTCCAATCGAGAGAGAGGAAAAAAAAGAGAGAGAAAAACGAGTGCAAGAGGCGAAAGCTCTGCACAAATCCTCCCTCACCATAACCAGCCTTCATTTCGAGCTCTTCTAAGAGAAGGATTCTGAGAACTATCAGAATCATCTCCTAGTGAGTGAGAACCTTCACCCTATGAACTTTATGTATCAGATAGCAACCATCTCAAGCCTCCATGAAGCAAGACGTTGCCAGTGGCGGCTTGACGTCTTCCATTTCTGTTTTATCTTCATTTCCCTCCTTCTTACTTATGTTTTGTTAATGACATTCGAGAGAATGGTTTATTTTCTTAATATGAGTCTGATTGACGATTATCTTCCATCTATTTCCATATTAAATATCTTACACCATGTTGTTTGAATGCTAAATGAGTTAGATGTTAGAGTTAGTTTTTCTTAAGTAATATGAAGTATGTTACATCCTGATTAATGCATATCATTAGCTTGCATAGCTTTGTCTAACAAACAAATGTAGTAAGCACGACTGTCTAGCTTGAGAGAGTAGATGGTTAATCTTTAGCATTTATCAAGACTAGATGAGGTGCAGAGATGCAGTTCATCTTTTGCCAATGCAAACTTACCATGCGTCTTAGTTTGTAGGTATGTACGTGTACTTAGATAGGCTTAAGTAATAACTAGCTCCTGCGTTAACTCTACTTTTATCGTATGGTTCCATTCATTCTCAACGCATGCTATCTGACACTAAACGACATTTGACTAACCATCGCCGCGTCCACCTCATTGTTAGTTATAGGAAATTTTATTCACTCTTTATGTATAGTTTTAGATACATACAACCAACTCATGCACATATTACATGTATAGTTCACCACATAGTCATGCATCTATTCTCAACGCCTAGTTATTACAAATCCCTGCGTTCGACCCTGAACTCACCAGGAAAAATATAAGAGCTTATACTTGGGCTTTTATAGGAAAACTTGCTTAATCATGATCATACTTGAGTAATTCTCGACGCATCTTTGTACGGAATTATCATATCTATTTTTGTGCAACAAGCTAAGAAACTCAATCTAAATCGAAAATAGAAATCCAACAACACTTAGCTATTCTAGAATCAAATCAATTTTATTTGAAGATTGGAATTCAAGTTGTAAACTTTGGAACATATAAACTAAATAAGGAAAGCAAATAAAGTAAGAAATACAAGAGTCAAAGAGAGTTCTAGGGTAATGAATCCTTGTTTATTTCATCATGCAATATTCTAGGGTTTATGGATTTTATTGCAATTCTTATGCTTAAGTCTAGAAACTTAAATCTAAGTTATTTTCTCTAAAAAATAACATTTTCTCATGCAACTCAATTGATTACTAATTTCTTGAAACCAACACAAATTACATGGCATTAAGTATAGTCTTTAGCAACTTTCATTTTTAACCTAACTAGTTTCATGAGAGATTAACAATAATTCTTTATTATAGGTCTAGTTAAACATACAATCTTTCAACCATACATTTAACCTAACATTCAAACATGGCCATTCAACAAAGGTTAAGCACAATAACAAAGAAAAGCATAATCATTACAACAAAACTATGAGGAGTCTATAATATCAACATGAATTCATAAACAATTCATCAAAACCTTAAAACTAAAGAGTTTAGCCACTCATAGCTTGAAGCAAAATGTTCAAATAATATAAACAAAGAAAGAGTGTAAAGAAAGGGAAACTCTACTGAAAAGAGGTTCTTGATTAAGGGAGCATCGTCACGATGTCCTTGATCATCACCTTGGGAACTTAAACGGCACCACGACTCTCTCTCGAACTCTTTTCTCTCTAACAAACTTCGACTAAGATAGTCGCGCCAGAGGTCGCGCAGCAGCTTGCAGCTAACTCACTCTTTGAACTCTCTAACAAACTTTCACTTAATTCTCTCCTTCTTGTGTCTCTTTTGGTCTGTAGATTGGTGATTAGAGTTGCTAGAAACCCTCTTATTTATAGAGTTGGCCGCCAAAATTATTTCCAAAAATATCAAATCTTCAAATTAGGAAAGATGGCACCGCAGCGCTGGTCAATGACATCACAACATTGACCGATATGGAAAGTTGGCACCGCCGCACTGTTGAATGGTGCCGCCGCGCTAACCATTATGAAAACCTACCCTCGGTTGCCATGTCGTAGCGCCAGGGCTGTGGAGCTGCCATGTTTTTGGCAGATTTGGAGTTTCCTTCACTTTTTCATTGTATTTTGGCTCAGTTTTGATCTTTTAGTTTTCATTTTTTATTTTCTTTATTTTGTCCTGAAAACCACTAGCAAACAAGTGAAATCTAATATAAACTTCTTTAATTTGAGCGAATAGAAAGCACTTTTCAAGCACTTTTCAGTAGGTATTGGTGGAATGTGAACCTTTGAGTCCTGCTAGGACTAGGATATTTGAATGTGTGAATGTATGTTTATTAGGTGTCATAGGCAACATTCAGAATTCTGTTAGGATGGAAATGTTTATTAGGTGTCATAGGCAACATTCCCTGTACTAGCACGCTAGAGCTAGTACAGGGAATGTGTGTCACAAAAGGGGTAATACTTATCATCTTCACATCTTTGTCTAGATCAGAAAGATATCGAGGAAAGGGTGTGACAGTAGCGCCATGGTTAGAGAGTACATCCCTACCAAAATGAAAGATCTAGAGAGCTTCACAATTTCCTGTCCAATTGGAGGCGTTGACATATGGAAAACATTGTGTGACCTGGGGGCAATGTCTCTGTCTATGCTCAAGAAATTAGGGATCAAATCAAGGCCTACCATAGTGACATTGCAACTGGTTGATCGATCCATCGTGCATGCAGAGGGAAAGATTGAAGATGTGTTAGTAAAGGTTAATGTTTCATCCTCCCCACAAACTTCATAATTTTGGATTATGAAGTTGATAAGGATGTCCCCATCATCTTAAGACAGTTGTTTCTGTCAACGAGACGCACATTAATAGATGTCCATAAGGGTGAGATTACGTTGAGGGTGAATGGCCAAGAAGTCGTCTTCAATGTGTTTAAGACGTTATCTCTCAATGCAGAAGATGAGCTAAATATGAGCAAAGAGCTTGATGAAAATGAAGATGAAGAAAAAGAAAAAGAAGAATATTTGGACGCACAGCAGCCTGATCAATGTTGTGCCATCGTCCACTCGACTTTTGAATCCTTGAATATGAATACCCTCGACCAAAGAAGTAAATTATCTCTGGAGCAAACGCTGGAGCTTGAATTGAAAGTGTTGCCCGCCCACTTGAAGTACGCATACTTGGGGGAAGGCAACACCTTACCAGTAATCATTTCAGCAACATTATTCTTAGAGCATAAGTTAGCCTTGTTAGACGTCTTGAAGAAATACATCCAAGGAATTGGATGGATGTAGGCTGATATCTAAGGGATAAACCCCACGTTGCATGCACAGAATCTATATAGAAGAAGAAAAAGAAGGATCTATTGAGCCGCAGCATAGGCTCAATACAACAACGAAAGAGGTTATAATGAAGGAAATTTTGAGGTGGTTGGACGCAAATGTCATCTTTCCCCATTTCTGATAGTAAATGGGTAAGTCATGTGCAATGCGTTCTACAAAAGGAGGAATGACGGTGGTGCGAAATAAAAATAATGAACTCATCCCCACCCTCACTATCACTAGGTGGAGAATTTGTATGGACTATGTTGCGTTTATATTTATTAAGCTTACTATGCATTCAACACATTATGCGTTATTGATCTGTCAAGTTTTCCTATTCTTCACCCAAGTATAAGCAAAGAATGAGGGTTTCTCGGTGAGTCCGAGATCGAACACAAGGACTATGCAGATTCTATAATTAATTGGATTATTTGAGTCATGCATCTAAAGAAGGTGATGAGAAGTGATGCATTTAGCTAACTACAAAGCAGTAAACCTAAGCTAATGTGGGTTGATGGAGAGGTATGCGACACAGCAAAAGCAGCTAATTGAGTTATGTGAATGGTAAAACATAGGGTTGGGGTTGGTTATCATCTAAAGTCGAAAACGCATAGTTGGGTCTATTTCATACTAATGACTCTTCTCTCTGTTGTCAGCCGCTATGCGTTATATGTCTATAACGCATAGGAGAGTGTTAAGTACGAAGGTTATTCCTATTCCAAGGTAACACTTCTTTGCCTTGTCAACTGAGTTCCACAATCACTTACTCTCCCGAGCAGTCTGATTATTACTACTTATATCGATTAACTAGATGAAAATAAGCATTTGATTAAATATACAATTGACAAGATGAAATAGTCTTCTACAGTTCTTTATTTAGATGATAACATAACCCGTTATCCTTGAGAGAGCTTATTCATGGACGATAAACAGCAAATGGAAAGTGATGAGAAATGAATAGCCATGGAAGATGTAAAGATTGATGAACGGAATAACTATTTTAGAAAATACAATTCCTTGCTAATAGACTAAAACAAAAGTAAGAAAAGAGATAGAAAGCATGTCGGCTTCTCAATGACTTGAGCTCACAGGGATGGTAGCGTGAGTTCTGCTGTGAAGTGGTCAGGCGGAGGGAAGACTCTTCTCTTTCGAGCTATTTGTCTCCACTTGTAGTCCGGAGAGAACTCTGCTGTCACTTAGGAATTCTTCTGAGAGGTCCAACAACATTTTTGTCTTCAGGTCTGCCCTTTTATAGATGTTGCATTGCAATCGCTGACAAATCTGCATGATTGGACGCTGAATTTCTGCCTTGCGTCTAGCTCGCCTAATCGCGTGAGTTCTGGTTTAATTTCAATCCACCACTCTCGCCGCATATCAAGCATATCAATCTCCCGACAATCTCTCAAGATTTTTATTTGATTCTCTGCTGCCTTCTTGATATGCGTCCAAGGATAACTTGGGTTCATGCGTTCAATTATGCCAACGTGTCCACAGGTTGCTAATGCATCAACCTACGTTGAAGAGTTGCCAACGCATAGTCTTGCGTTAAAAGGTTGCCAACGCATCTACAAGTTGCTCGCGTTCCTACGTCAAAGCATGCATTTTAGGCTAAAAAAGGTTCAAAACAATTATCTTCATCAATTTACAAGAGTAGAACACATAGGAAGATTTATCAATAGACTTTAGCATCAGCTACCGCATGATTCTCTATTTCAACTCTATTTTTCTAGGAGAGAGACATATAATAACTTGTATTTCTACAAGTTATCAGACTATTGCAAGTTGAACGCAGTAACCAAGAAAGATCATTTTCCCTTGTCATTCATTCATCAAATGTTGGACCAACTAGTAGGGAATGATTACTTTTGTTTATTAGATGACTACTCATGCTACAATCAGATAATGATAACCCTAGAAGATTAGGAGAAGACTACATTTGCATGTTCGCATGGAACTTTTGCCTTTCGATGCATGTCATTCGAACTATATATCGCCCTAGTCGCCTTCCAAAGGTGCATGATGACCATCTTCTCTGAGTTTCTAGAGGAATCTGTCGAGATATTCATGGACGATTTTGCACTATTTGGAAACTTGTTCGACGTTTGTCTAGAAAACTTGGTAAAAATATTAAAACAATGCAAGGACACCAACTTGGTCTTGAACAAGGAAAAATGCCATTTTATGGCAAATGAAGGAATTGTCCGCGGACATAAGTGATAGCACTCAAAATGTGCTATCTCACTTTGCTTAATTGGAGATCGTTCTTACCTTTTTACCAGTTTATTTCTTGATTTAGATAGTT
Organism: Citrullus colocynthis; assembly: GCA_031780015.1. Taxonomy (NCBI): domain Eukaryota; kingdom Viridiplantae; phylum Streptophyta; class Magnoliopsida; order Cucurbitales; family Cucurbitaceae; genus Citrullus; species Citrullus colocynthis. Next base: position 1,059,862 of record QLSR01000138.1, read on the forward strand.
TACGAGCATTTGGGGCCCTTGGGACAGTTTGCATGCACTTCAAGTTTAAACTAGACGATTAGCAGGCAAATTGAACAAAATGGAGGAAGAAGGCAGCAAAGCAGCCTGGCGTCGTGGCTCTAGCACGGTGCTAGTGCTGCGCTTTTTCCAGAAAGCGATTTACGAGTTGAAGACAGTGTCGCAGTGCTACAGTTTTCGATGGACTTTCCATCGCACGTGCATCACAGCGCTGCGGTGCTAGCAAGGCGCTTCGACACTGCGCTTTTTCCAGAAGCCTCCGTATTTTGCAGCGCCACAACGTCAGTCTAATTTTAAGCATAAAATGCCCTAGCCCGACAATCAAAAGGGAGAAATCTATTGGCACGAATCCCAAACGAGAATTTTGGAGATCTTGCATTTTTCTTCTTTTCTATCTTTAGGAGAATTTCTTTAACAAATTTTTTGGATTGAGTACAAGCATGTATCAAGGCTAAGGTAACTATTTTCTAGCTTCGGTATTAGGGATTCTTTTTGTAATCTATGTGCTTAGGAGGTTTCGTACTAAATTCTTTGTATGTATGATTTAATTTTGAAATTCATTTTGTTATGATCAAATTGTGGCGCTGGTGTTCGTTTTGATTGTTGCTTTGATTGAATTACGACTTGTGACACTTGGTTTTACGTAGATTATAGAACCAATAGATTAAGTTAGCTTGCAAACTCAATTAATTGGCAAAGAATTATTCTAACCAACCTAGGATTAAATCGATAGGACATTTAATCTAGGCCTTTCCAGTTGAATGTTCCACCTAATTTTCCTTTGAACTTAATGCCATTAGATTTAATACAAATTTTTGCATGCCTTTCATCAGATTTGTTTTAATTCCAATTCTTCGATTAGGTCAATTTAATTTTGGTCTTTCCAATTAAATTGATTAGGTGCCAAGTATAACGAATTTAGTAATGACAAACCAATGAACAAGAACATTAAATAAAGAAAATCCCGTCCAACCCAAGCTATAGTTTTCTCCAATTAAATTTTACTCCTTTTACCTCTGTATTTTATTTTTATGAAATTTAAGTTTTCTTACAATCAACCATTTCACAAAACCCCCCTCTGGTTACTTGAATTGAAAACTATCCAATCATGGGATTCATAGTACTCCATGTGTTCGACCCAACTTGCCACTACTACAATGGGTAAAGTTCGAAAATTTATTTGGCAGGGCGGCGAATTTCGTCCGCCAATAAGGTTTCCAAGAAAGGTCTTGAAGTTGATCTGGCGAAGATAGAAGTTATGGAAAAGCTTCCTCCTCCCACCAATATTAAAACATTATGGAGTTTCCTAGGGCATGCAGGATTCCACAGATGATTGGTCAAAGATTTTTCAAGAATTACATGCCCTCTAAGTGCATTGTTGGAGTTGAATCAACTTTACATTTTTTTATGAAAAATGTTTAAGAGCCTTTTAAACACCCACCCTTGACTGGACGCAACTTTGGACTCATGTGTGATGCGAATGACTACACTATGAGAGCTATATTAGTTCAACATGAAGATAAGGTGTTTCGCTCGATCGCCTATGCTAGCAAGACGCTCAACGAAGCTCAAGAAAATTATATAACTATTGAAAAGGAGTTGTTGGCAATAGTATTTACTGTAGAGAAGTTCATGGCTTATTTATTGGGGTGAAAAGTGATCATCCCCACTTACCACTCTACGATCAAATATTTAATGACAAAGAAAGACGCCTAGTCGCGACTAATCAAATGGATCCTTCTGGTCCAAGATTTTGACACAGAGATTATTGACTGAAAAGGAATTAAAAACAATGTGGTCTATCACCTCTCTAGACTTGAAAATGCTGAGATCGATAAGAAACAACTTGATGTAAACGCCAATTTTCCATATGAGATTGTACTCAAAGTCGAAGACTCTGCCTCTTGGTATGCTGATATCGTAAATTTTCTAGAGTGCAAGCAAGTCCCAAAGATTTCAACACAAGCCAGAAAAAGAAATTAATGCACAACACGAGGTTTTATTACTTGGACTAGCCTCAACTCTACAAACGTGGGCCTGATCATATTTTCAGTCTATGTGTTCTCAAAGCTTCGTATCAATACATCATCTCCCAGTGTCACGACCCATCATATGGAGGACACTTTGGAGGCCAGCAAACAACAACCAAGGTCCTGCAAAATCGATATTTCTGGTCGACGTTGTTTGAAGATGCTAAACAAATGGGCAAGTAGAAATTTCCAACTGAGAATTAAAGACTATTTTAAAAAATGTAGTCAATACTTCTCAAAAAGATTGGGCGCCTAGGCTAGACAAGGCGTTGTAGGCTTTCATAACAACATTTAAAATGCCTCTTGAAATGTCTCCCTACGCGTTAGTCTTCAAAAAATCCTATCATTTGCCCCTAGAGCTTGAACACAAAGCACTTTGGGCTGCCGAGAAATAGAACATCGATATCAATGCTGCTAGAGAAGCTCATAGGCTTCAATTAGATGAGCTGGAAGAATGGACGATGCAAGCATATGAGAATGCAAAGATATATAAAGAAAGGACCAAGCATTGGCACGATCAACGAATCACTAAGAAATATTTGCATGTCGACCAAAAGTTACTCCTATTTCACTCTCATCTATGTTTGTTTCCTAAGAAACTTAGAACAAGATGGTCAAGACCATTCAAAATTAAGGAAATTTTTCTGCATGGTGCCGTAGAACTCACCAAAGAAGATGGCACCAATGTGTTCAAAGTAAACGGTCAACGGGTGAAACCATATTATAGAGATAGCATTGATCCTAATAAATTCTCCGATGACTTAGAGAAGATTGATTGAGGAAAAGTTGGATGTCCCCTGCATTGATCACAATCACAATTTTTCCAATAACGTATCTCCACTTTTGTCTTTTATTTTTGTTTTTACTTTATTGCTTTAGGTTTTTTTTTTTTTTTTTTTTTTTT
>QLSR01000138.1:1063049-1139200 GCA_031780015.1 Citrullus colocynthis
TTTTTTTTTTTTTTTTTTTTTTTAGTTTCAAATTTTTGTATGGTTGGCTGAATGATAATTTTATTAGAAATCGTTGGATTCGTTGTCTTCAACTTAATCAAATTAAAAATCAAGGCATCAAAATTAGGATTACATGCATTAAGATTATTTCGACATCTACCAGAAGGTTGTTGAAAGACTCCACACATCTACCAGAGGTTTCCAATACAAAGAAGAGGCTAGATAAGTCACACGAAGTCCCTTCCCCTCAGCCACCAAAGCCCAAGAAGAGAAAGTTGGTCAAGAAAGACTTCGAGATCCCAACGTCGAGCTTACAGTCAATTGAAGTCGAGAAAGAAGTCCACCTCAACGCCGAGCCATCAAACCAAGTCTTAGTCGCCTACTCTCCTCCCACCTCTCCTTTCCAAGAAGAACCTCTCTCTCCTTCATCTTCTTTTGAAATCTAAATCGAGCCAATTTCCCCACCTGTCCTTTAGAGCTGACCTTCCTCTCCTCCACGCATCACTCTTAATGACTTAAAAGTCAAGTTGAGGGAGGAATTGTTGCCGTCTCAAAACCTAAACATTGAGTTGATTCTTTTCCCGCCTCATGAAGAACTCTTGGGAGGGCCAACTCCACCACTCCTTAAGCCAACGCTGACTCTAAATCCTAAGGAGTCAGCGCTACCTTAACCTCAAATCCAACCTTCCCATTAGTCAAGTCCACCAGTTCCACCTACTGTCGGAGATCCTGCCAGCCATATCCCGAGCACTATCCAAAACCAAAGTGGGTTGGCAAACGTGCAATCGAGTAACGTCCAAACATGACTCCTTACAACCTGGCATATTCAATGAGCACTCAGGTTGTGGGTGAGTTGGACAACTTGCTCATGTATTTGGATGATGGCATCCTTTGCCCCATCTTAGTCCTTTGCCCCATCTTAGAAGATTTGGACAAGGTCAAGCATCAGAAGTGCAACTCATTCAAAGGAATGAGGAGTTAGCTCAGCGAGTGAATTAAATAGTGCAACAACAGGCGAAGCTAAAAAATTTTGTTCAGCACCAAGCTCTGCATCAAGACTAGCAATTCAAAACTCTCATGAACTACGTTCATGAAGTGTTTGTCCAATGAATTACGACACCTATCATTCCTCCTTCTCTTCAATAGCCCCATAGTTCAATGATCCTACTCCTCCCCCTACAACCAACGATGACGACAACGTGAGGACAACTTAAATTTGGGGATGTTGATGTTTTTTGTTTCCTTGTATTTTTATTCATTCATTCTTTTGTAAACATTCTTTTGAACGCATTGTCATTATACTAGATAAATAAAATGATCAAATTTGTGCACTATTCTTCTATACTTACTCTTGAGTTTGTTACTTATGTTTATTTCTTGCTTTATCATTACCCGACTTATTTGTGTGTTTGTGTAGAATCTCAATGATAAAATTTATGCTATCTGACCTTATAATTATTAAGACAAAAATTAGCTCATAAAGCCTTAGGAGATATTATCCTTGGAAGACATTTCTTCAATATTGTATGCACGCAAGTTTTACTTTAAACCCCTTTTGCAAAATTTTTCTAAGTCAATCTCATAACTTGATTTCAGTATTGATGACCTTGTTACCTTAAAAAATTTGGGGGTGGGAGAGGTTTGAGTTTATGTGTTCAAAATTCATAAAAATCTCCTAATGTCAAAATAATAACAATAATAATATTAATTATTATTAAAAAATTTAAAAATTAAAAAAAAAACTTTTAAACAAACAACTCCGTTATTAGCGCACAAAATTAGCCCAATAAGAGTTGAGTTGAGAATGGCTCTTGCTCGATCTTGGTTGCCCCCATGCACCCCATTAGTTGGTATGTCAAAATGAAGGTGAGTGTCCAGGATCAGCAAAAATAAATGAACGGCTCCAACGTCAACACAAAGAAATTAATAGTAAGCTTGATAAGAGTTGAGTTGTGAAGGGGTACTTGCTCGATGTTGTCTACCTCCATGCACCTTGTCATTGGTATGTCAAAACGAAGGTGGGTAGCCTAGATCAACGCATGTCAAGTAATTATTATACTATTGGCTAAAAATAAATTGTCCTAATGAGAAGTTGTATGGAAATGAACTCTAAGCACATTACTAAAATGAGGGATAAGAATGACTGAAAATGAGTAAGCGTATTTTTGAATATTAAGTCTAGCGAATCTAAATTTAAGACATATTTTCTATCCGATGACTGAATAAGATTTTGTGTAGAGAATTAATTGTTGATATAAATCTAAAACTAGGAAGCTTGTGTCGAGATTTAGCTTTTGCATAGATTTGACCGTTGGATCACAATCAATCTTTAAATAAATGCTTGAGGACAAGCATTATTCTAAATTTGGGGGTGTGATAACTTGTAGAAATACAAGTTATTGTACTCTTTATTTGGAATAATTAGAGTAATTTAGGAGATGAACACATGAATTTAAGAACAAAATGGAGTAATATGAATAACTTTATGCTCATGATGTTTACCAAAGCTTTTATCTTGGAAATTATGAGTTTTATATATTTTGACCACAGGATGTGCTAAAAAGAAGCCAAAAAACGCTAATGACAAGAAAAAATCCTGCCAGAATCACCGAGTCCACATTGTTTCGATGACTAACGCGTTGAAGAACCCGACATCGAGAAGAAAAAGAATTGTTAGACACATGGACGGTGGCTATCGTGTCTATGTGGAAGTGAATGATTGATTTGACTGGGGCACGACATAACCAATGAACCGATGACGTAATAAAGTCTGCAATCTAGGTCTTTTTAGTTGAATGTTCACCTAATTTTCCTTTGAACTTAATGCGGTTAGGTTTAGTGAAATTTTGCATGTCTTCGTCGATTTGCCTTAAATCTAATTTGTCAACTAGGACAATTCAATTCTAGTCTTTCCAATTGAATTGATCAGGTGCTAGCTTTAATGAATTTAGTAATGATAAACCAATGAGTAAGAACATCGAACAAAGGAAATCCCGCGTAACCCAAGTTAGAGTTTTTTTCGATTGAATTTTAACTCCTTTTAATTTGAGCAATTTACTTTCATGCAATTTAAGTTTCTTGCAACAACCCAACTCAAACCCCCCTTTTGGTTACTTGAATTGAAAACTTTCAGCTGTAAAATTTGATGGCTCCCTATGTTCGACTCGACTTACCACTACTACTATTGGTTAAGTTAGGAAAATTTATTTGACACGAAATTGGGCGACGAATTTCATCCGTCATTGGATGCATGGTTGGAAATATTTGTTGATAACTAGCTTCATTTGGATTTAACACTTCATAAGTAGAAGGTGTTGGGATACATCACAAGTTAACATGCAAGGAAGCAAGTGTGTGGTCGCATGTTGAGCTTACATGCATGGTCACATGGGAAAGCTAAGTGTCAACTTTGGGAGCAAAGAAGAGGTGAGCAAGCATGTCTTCCAACTCTATAAATAGAACCAAAGGGGAAAAAGGAGCTCTCACACCATCACTAATCCCCGATTTTCACTAGAAAGAGAGAGAAGGAAGGAAAAGAAGCAAGCTTTGCACCTAAAGGAGGGTAGGTTGCGTCCAAAGAGCTATTTTCTCTACTGTTGAAGTGTTGTCTGCGTCCACAGCTGTCCCAGGCGTCCAGAACTTCAAGGTAGGCTTCCAACTGAGCTGTTTAAGGTTGAGAAGTGTTGCCCTGCATCCAGACTGTGCAGCCTTGCGTCCAAAGAAGAAAATTTCTAGCGTCCAAGAGGTTGTTTTAGGGTTTCTAAGGTTTCCAGGTTGCTTTTTTCTTAGTTCCAGAAGCTCGGGAGAAGTTGAGAAGGAGCGGAACTAAAAACAGTGGATGAAACCCTAAGTCGGATGACTATCTTTACCGCGAGTGATTGATTTCTTTCCGCGAGAGAACTAAATTATAATCTTGTGAATAACTGATAATAACACGCTTATGAACTTTTATGTGATAGCATGATGTTGTGATAGTGTTAATTTGCGTGCTACCGTGAGATATTGAATAGTTGTAGAATATCGAGCTTGATGGATAATTGATTCTAATTCCGATGCTGAAGGATTTTGCGAAGGCATTGATGAAGAAGTTGTATAATGTCAAAGTACCTTGAGAAGGCATTAATAATAACAGTCGTGAATAGGACCAGGATTTGACACCACACAGGATAGTCAAAAGGTCGGAAGGACCTAGTTTCTAAGCCTGTAGCAAAAATTTCCTCGTGGGACGGTCAGAGAGTTGCCAGAGCCTAGTTCTTAATCCTACGAGAAGTACTCGAGGAGATGGTCAAGGGGCCGACGGGTCTAGTTCTTGATGTTCGAAGGTAGAACTATGTGCACATAGGGGAAATGACCAATACAGAATTGTTGAATTTAGCTGTGCGGGGTTGGCTAGAGGAGAAAAATCAATCAAGATTTGTTGTGCCGAAGGTGCTAGCAGGAAAAGACAATTCTGAGATTAACCCTACGGGGGAGGTTTGAGTATTAACTTGATTCAGTTGTAGATATACTTGTGCTTGATTTATTATACGAGTGTTATGATTATTATTATAATGTTGAAAGGGTTGGTTAAACCCTTGTTTATTCGATCACTCACTAGGCTTCAATGAAGCTCATTCTTTTCTTATGTTTTTCTTTCTAGGTAGCAGCAGAGTTTCCGTTGCTATTTGAAGTCAAGGTCTACCGAGAAATTATATGTACTTAGACGTAAGCAGTAGTTTAAAAGAGGAACTAGAATCATCTCTTTTGTAAACAGACTTGTAAAACAATTGTAAAGCATTTTATCAATGAGTTAGTTTTATTTTTGCCTGTCGAAGTTACACATGATAGTTTGGGAGAAAGAAAAGTTTTGACGGTAGGCATCGCAAGAGGGTCGGTGTCTACAGTCCTCACGCTTCGTCTCAATCTACGAAGGGGTGGCTCAGGGCGGGAGTGACAATAAAGTTTAATTAATTAAAAAAATATAAACTTTATATCATAATGTATCTACATACATTAGATTGTTTCCCTTAGTAAATTTGAACATTTCAAATTACTATAATTACCTCAATACCCTTTACAAGCTACTAGTGGGACTTAATTGACCTACAGATCAGAAGCTCCAACAATATAAGACTAATTGGCTAAACTCATTAACCAAAATAATCAATATTCGTTAATTATGGGTACACTTCACTATAAGCCCACAGTTGCACTCTTCTCAGTGCAGATACATTTTTGTGTCCACAGACATAGACCAACAACAACAAGTTAGTCCTTTAAGAGTATTTGTAATAACAATTTGGTCAAAATTACAATTTTACCCCTAGGTTACCTCTACATCATTAAGTAATAGTACTCCTCTAATGAACAACCTGTTTATGGTCCAACCACTAAACAAAAACCCCTCTCATGCCATTGAGAGGATAGGGCCCTTTGTTCAAGATCCGGAGACATCACTTAAGGGAACACTCATTTAGGGGAAGTAGTGAATTTTATCTTATGTGATTATATTCCCAGCTCCCCACTCAGTCTTGTCCCCAAAATGGTAGGCTTATTAAGTCGGCGAACCAGCCAATCTCACCCATACAAATTCAAAGACAACCCCTCGTGAATAGGAGTCCATAACCCACTTAGGATTGAGACTAAGTTGTTTAGGTCATCCTAATGAAATACAAACCTAACTAGTCAACGATGTTATAGCTAGCAGTTACTATTTCGCGACCTGGCCTTATGCAAACTCATTGCATAAGATACCCCTACTCGCATGTTTCCTACATGGACGAGTTGAATCATTGTGTTTGTATCAAATACAAAGTGGGTTGTATCCATAGTGTTAACAAGATAAGGTACCTAGCCTTATCCCTATATTATAAACTCTTTAGGTTGTATCTTGAACACTGATCCCCGTATGTCTCTACATACTATTCAAAACTCATTCAACGTCCTAGGATGTTAGTTTATTGGATTAGAGTTATTTAGGCAAGATTAACATAATATAAACAATAACACTTTATTGAGAAAAAAAAACAATAATGTTTTATTAATGTTCGGTCAAATATTACATTACTATCTATAAGTTTTAGGATATTAAAACCCAACAATTATACCCTTAAATTTTTTAACTTAGAAATTTTTCAAGATGAGGGAGGCACGTACCCCTTGCCCCTTATTGCATCCGCCCTGTTTGTTAGAGGGAGAAAGAACTGGAAGAGAGATAGAAAAAGAAGATTACTAGTGGCTCATAAAAATCAAAATCAAACTAAATATACTAAATTCTCAATTTTATGAATTTAAGACCTATTTTAAGATCTCTAATCCAAAAATTTGAAAACTAAATATCTTAGTTTATTCTACTTTCTAACTCTAATTTATCAAAATTAGATTTTAAACCTCTTCTAGAAGCCAAATCAAGCCAAAATCTAATTTCTATCCAACTCATTGCTCCAAAATACTTAATCAAAATAAAATCTAAAATTAAACTTGAATTAATAGAAAAATAAGTTTTCTAAAAACCTACCACACTACAATTCCTCTCATAAACATATTCTTCTTAAGAAGATTTCTCTTTTAATTCCTCTTTCCTCCCACTTTTTTAGTGATTGATTTGTGTGTGTATACATATTCTTACCAATTCATGATTCTTTTCCCAAACATGTAGCTTTCTTCCCCATTTCATAAAAAATTCTATGTTTTAAACTTGTTTATCTCTCTAAATCAAAGTTCGAATATTATTAAAACCTTTTAATTTCTTTGTAGCTCATAACCAAACTTTTTTCTCAAATAAAGTTGATGGTCATAAAAAAAAACTTGCACATGACACGTGCAATACTATTTTACATATCAGACAACAACTTTTTCGTCTTTATTTTTAAAAAGTTGTCGTGATAGTAATTTTGAACCAAATAAAAATAGGAATTTTGAAAGTGTGACCACAAAATATAACATAAAATAAAATAACGGAATACCTAACAAACTTAAAATGGAAATAAAATAATAATAACAATAATAACTAAATAAGCTTAAATAAGAGAGAAAAATTGAAATAAGCTTAAAAGAAATACAGAACTTCCGTTGCCGGGATTCGAACCCGGGTCCCTAGGGTGGGAGCCGAGTATCCCAACGAACTAAACTACAACGTAATAGTTGTTTGAACTTGTAAGTCAAAATATAACTCTATTATGCTTCCGTTTGAACGGACTAACATTTTTTTAAATATTTTTTTTATTGTTTTTGAAGCAGATGACCGTTGTTCTATAGAATAATTGGGTTCACCCGGAACAATATTCTTCTACGTTTCTTTTTCCATTTCAACCAAATAATTTGTTAAAGCTCAACCAATTCTTTTTTTATTTCATTGTAACCAGTAGGTAAAAATATTAATAATGATTAAAATATCTATGGATATATTTGTAAATTCATAGAATTTAACCAAAGCAAAGTTAGCTCATTTGTAATTGACATAATCTTCTATCTTAGAGGTGGAAGGTTTGATCTCTCATCCTCACAATTATTGTACTAAGAAAAAATACAAAGTATAAAAACCAAAATAATATTTTAACTCTTTTGAGTAATATTTTTTTCTCTTCAATTAATAATAATTTCTATTTGTAGAGTATTTTACAAATTTTCAAGCTCATAAATGAGGAAGAGTTAAAATGTTGATATGATTAAATTAATTTACGCAAATTATGGCTAATGAGTCAAATTAGAGTTGATATTTCACAAATTAGAGTCAAATAATATTTTAACTCTTTTGAGTAATATTATTTTCTCTTCAATTAATATTAATTTCTATTTGTAGAGTATTTTACAAATTTTCAAGCTCATAAATGAGGCAGAGTTAAAATGTTGATATGATTAAATTAATTTACGCAAATTATGGCTAATGAGTCAAATTAGAGTTGATATTTCACAAATTAGAGTCAAATAATATTTTAACTCTTTTGAGTAATATTATTTTCTCTTCAATTAATATTAATTTCTATTTGTAGAGTATTTTACAAATTTTCAAGCTCATAAATGAGGAAGAGTTAAAATGTTGATATAATTAAATTAATTTATGCAAATTATGGCTAATGAGTCAAATTAGAGTTGATATTTCACAAATTAGAGTCAAATAATATTTTAACTCTTTTGAGTAATATTATTTTCTCTTCAATTAATATTAATTTATATTTGTAGAGTATTTTACAAATTTTCAAGTTCATAAATGAAAAAGAGTTAAAATGTTGATATAATTAAATTAATTTACGCAAATTATTGCTACGCAAATTATGGCTAATGAGTCAAATTAGAGTTGATATTTCACAAAGCCTAAATTATTAAGCATTTTCATACATATATTTTTCCTTACATATTAGATATGTTTAGCCCTATTTATGGTCTTCTCCTTAATTAATTCAGTAGTTCTTTCTTTTCATTTCTTTTTATAAATAGGTATATACATTTTTCAAGTCCCCTTGTAATTATTTTATAGTTTATCAATCTCACTAAATAGACAACATAATGTACGCTACAAATGAAATACAAGTTATATAGCATATGAAGGGGAAATTGATGGGGAATTATAAATAATAGAGAGTAAATATATAGAAACAAATATGTAAAAAATTAGGTTGAGGCATAGCTATCTCGCTCTCTTTAAGGAGATTCAAGCCCTTTGTGGTGTATATTGACTTTCTTGATATCAACCATCAATACAATAGATATTATCTGGCATGTCCCCTTCAAAATACAACAACCTAAGTGAAACATTGTGTAGCTCAAACCACTCTACACGGAAGGTTGAGCTCAAAGATTCACTGCTAAAACACCATTCTTTGGCCCATTGCTCTTGAAAGAGCCAATAAGAAAATGTAAGAGAGAAAGAGATGTTGAGTATTGTTGGTGTGTTGTGTTGTGATTTGAGAGAAAGAAATATTAGATATTTATACTAAGTTTTAGATCTAGATATTTAATCTAATATTAATAAGATTTATTTAGCATTTCTCCAAATAAGCGCAACATGTATGTTTTTCTCTAATTTAATTTTAAAAAAAAAAATCCTCTTTAACTTTTAACTTTCTCATGTGTAAGTTAAATCTCATAAAAAATATTAAAAATGTAACAACATCTCCCACTCATTTTTAATATTTAAAATAAGCATCAAAATAGAATTAGCGAAAAGGAAGATAATTGTGCATCATAAAGGTGTAACTCTGAATATTAATCTCTATTCCAGCATTAGTAGTGGTCTCTAACTTGAACTATAACGCTAAAGGGGAAATGGAAAACTTATTATCCACACATAATTATCTAGGTGTTGACATGAACTTTATTGGTTAGCATTTTAAGTCCCTGTGCTTATCCCCGTATTTCAGGAGTATATTTGAGAATAAGTCCCATATTCTCATAGAAAGTAGCTTCGCTCTCATACAAATTTGTCAAAAATGCTCCTATAACCTAACACACCCCACTCATAAGAGCTACAAATTTTATTAAGAGTCTATTGAAAAAACTCAACCCTCCATATCGTTATAGGATAATGCACTCACATCATAAGGATGGATCAAATATAAAGATAGTGCATTTCTCGGCCACCTTATAACTCGTTTTTTCCCTTTCAACCTAGTTCTCAGGATCTCTGATCACTAGGTGGGTATTCTTATATATGGCTCATGACAATTATAATGGTTTGAACCCTATCCCCTTGATGTGTTCCACACCCTTTCTCTAGTTGAGGCCTTTGTTAATGGAACTACAAGATTATCACAAGATTTAATATAATTCATATTAATGATTCATTATTTAAATAAGATCTCATAGTAGTGTGTTTTCGTCTTATAGGTTTAGATTTACCATTATAAAAACGATTTTGTACTCTACCAATTGTCGCAATGCTATCACAATTTATCAAGATAGGAGGTTATTGGTTTCTCCCACATTGATATTTCATATAATAAATTTCTTAGCCAACTTGCTTCCTCACTAGTTGAAGCTAAAAAAAGAAGCTCTGCTTCCATAGTAGAGTTGACAATAATCGTTTTTTTTTTAGACTTCAACAAATAGCACTACCTCCCACAGATAGAAAATCACCTGGCAATGTATTCCAGTCAACATTAGAAAATCCTTCAATAACAGCATGATATTTTTTTGTAAAGTAAGTCATGATCTTTCGTTCCCAATAAATATTTCATAACACGATCAATGGCATGTCATGCTCTTTACCCAGCTTACTTGTAAACCTGCTAAGAACTCCTACTACATATGCAATGTCAAGTCTACTACAATCCTTTGCATATTGTACCAATCACACTAGCATATTCCTTTAATTAATTACATCACTTTGATTTTTAATTGAAAATAAGTGAACACTTGAATCAAATAGAGTAGACACATGTTTACAGTCAAAATAATTATACTTTTTTTAGTATTTTCTCAATATAATGTGATTGGTTAAGAAGAAATCCATCTGGTGTTTCTGTTATTTTCATACCTAAAATAAAATTAGCCTCACCAAGATTAGTAAATTTTTTGTTTCATTATGACAAATATATTTGAACCAAAGATTAGTAAATCATCAACATACAAGCTAATAACAAAATGAGAATCTTTCTATGATTAATGATAGATGCATTTTTCACATTCATTTGGTTTATAACCATTATTTAGCATGCAAGAATTAAGATTTTCATGTCATTACTTTGGAGCACGTTTTAAGCCATATAGGGATTTAGTAAGCTTACACACTTTGTTCTCTTGTCCAACTCTATAAAACTTTTGAGTCATATAAGGATTTAGTAAGCTTACACATTTATAGGTTGATCCATACAAATTGCTTCTTCTAAATCACCATTGAGAAGGGTTGTTTTCACAACCATTTGGTGAATACTCATATAAAAAAAAATAAAAATTGCAACAATTGCAATTAACAATCTAATAGATGTGATTCTCGTAACCAGAGAGGCAATAGACGAGTGAAGTTACAAATATGCCCTTTCTTCCTATTCTTCTTTGAGCGCTTTATTTCTTTTTTCTTCTCTTCGTCTCTTCTTCATCTTCCTCGTCTTCTCTGAGGGTTTGCGTAAGGGTTTTTTTTTCCTTCTTCCTTTTTTCTTCTTCCTCTTTCCGACGAGCGAATGTACCAGATCCACACAAAGCAACCAACTTGCGCGTGCTGGCAACGAGTGCCCAAATGTTGGTGAGCGAGACTAGTGGAGAACGAGAGTTCAAGAGAATGAAAGAGTGAGACAACGAGAGAGAAGAGAGCGGTTTGTGAGAAAAGGAAATGGAGTAAGAGAAAGAGAGACCAATACAGCAAGAGAGCAAAAAGTGAGAAAGTAATTCCGCGTGCACGCGAGATTTTTGTTTTAGTAATTTCACCCAAATTGATGTTAGGAAAGGTTCAAAACCTTATTTTCACAAAGTAGGAAAATCTCATTTTTCTCCCCTAATTTGGGTTATCTATACAAAAACCCCTAGAAATTAGGGGTCAACTTTAATAATTGTATGAATTTAAAGGTTTAATTTTTCTTATTAAATGTTTGAGGTCCAATTTCTAACAACTATCTAAGTTTGAGGGCCCAAAATTTAACATTTGTATAAATCTGAGGGCTTAGTCTTTGCAATTGAAACTTTGAGAATATAATTGCAACTACTGTCGCAACGTGATCGAGACGCAGAGCAATTGACGTCCTCTTTTAAGGGTCTCTTAAAATAAAAAGTTTTGGAGTCACCACAAATCCTATTAAAGGCGTCATTGGTCACCTAATTAAAAAATGTATTGATCTATGTAAATTCATATTCGAGTTCGAGAGTAATTTATGTGTAGGAAGGTAGCACCCTATAACACTCGTGAAAATGATTACCAAAGTTTATCTTTTATTATTCCTTCTTCCTCTGTCTTTTACATTCTTTTTAAATGTCTCAAGTTTATTAAGTCACAATTTAGAAATAAAACTTGAATTAACAATTATGAGTTGCATCAAAGCGAATATGAAAATTGGAAATTTATATTGGATTCTCAAAATCACCTCAAGAATATTAAAACATCGAACTTTGATATTTCTAATCCCATTATTGGTGTTTCATGAGAAATTTTATGTATTTAAGAAATTAATAAATTCCAAAAGAAAAAAACTACTCAGTCCTCCTTTTAAATTAAGGATTATTATTGATTATTGAAATACAAATGGTTAAGTTTGTGGAAATCATTTCAAATTTTGAATTTTAAATTAGAGAGAAATTCCATATATTTACGGAATTTCAATAAAAAAACCCATAAAGAAAACACTAGTTAAAAATCAAATAATAATTTACTTCAATTTTACATTTAGGAAATATTTGGGGTGAATATTATCTTTTCAATTTTTTCTAAATTCTAATATTTTGAACTTATGAGATCTAATATTTTATGAAAATAATATACAAATTTGAATAAATTAAAGGATAATTTGGAGTTTATCATGAAATGAGATTTAGTATCAATATAATACTAGTGTTTAAATAAACCCAAGTTTATAAACACAATAACAAATTAATACCAAATCAAATCAAATCTAACAAACTTAATAAATAATAAAATATCACAAATTGTCTCCCTGTAAAATTAATATTAAGTTAGAATACATATTTTGGCAATTCATAGAAAGAATAAAAGTAAAGAAATTTCAAACCTTAAGACTCTGAAATTGATCGAACGGAATGGATGAATCCTGTTTGAGATGAAACAAAAGTGTGGGAGCTTCTTAGATTGAGGAGATAAGTTAAGAAATACTGCGAAATTTCATACATTTCTTCCTTCCTTCCTAATACAGTAAAGTTTGGAAAGACAAAAAAAATGCTGTTTCCCAAAAATTAATATTTGTTGATTCCAAAATTAATTTCTTTTAATAAATCAAACTCAAATTTTATCCTTTTAAAATTCTTTTCTATTTTTGTGGAGTCTTAACAACAGTAGACAATAAGAAAAATGAAAGACTCAATTAAATAAAATAGATATGAAAAATAAAAAATAAGTCGGACAAAATACGGTATCTACAATTATTACTAGCGATTTTTATAATTCGCCAAAAAAAAATCTATTTTTCGAGTACTACTCATTTTCAAACAACCAATGGAAATTGAATTGGGCCGAGACCCCTTATCCAATTTGGAACAAGCCCAACTCAATTTTACTTGGGTTGCTAAAACATATATGTAGAAGAGAAAAGCTTTCTATGCTAATAACCTAATGAAATAGAGGCGCAATTACAAGAATATCTTAAATGCACTATTTTTTTCATAAATAACCTAATGTGATGGGATATTACATAAAAGATTAGGCCTATATTAAATATGCCAGGATATTTAAGTGGGCTTTTATTGTAGTGTTTTAGAAATTGAAGGCTCAATGGCATCTTTTGTAAATAAAGATTGATGGCATTTTAGAAATAATCATCATCTTTATTCTTTAGGGCACCCATCAAATGAGAAGATGAAAAAGAGGAAATTTTTTTTCCTTCTTGAAAAGGAGCAGCCGCAAAACACACTTAGAGAGAGAGAAAGAAAATTCTGCAAAGGGAGAAAGAAGTAGGTCTGAATTCTGGTCTGTCATTGTCAGTGTTGGAGTTCTCTGTTGGGAGTACTAGTTCAACAATGAGTTTTCAGCAAGGTTAATCCTGATAGTGCAATGTTTCAGCCGCGTGGATCTCTGGTTTAGAGGAGTTTTCTCTGGCGTTTGGGTCTCGGTTTAGTGGTGTGGTTCTGCGCATAATCTTTTGGTACCGTGGGTGTTTCTCGGTGATAAAGTCGATCGTTGGCACATATTCCACAAGCGATTGGTCTCGATCTAGAGGCAGAATAATCATGGTTTCATTCTTCTCGAATAAATAAATTACAGATTGTTGATTTTTGCATATTTTTGTAATTTGTAAATTTGTTTGCTCTTAATAAAAATCACTCCAAGTTGGTTCTCAAGTGGATGTAGACCAAAATTGGTCGAACCACTATATATCGATGTGTTCTTTATATATCGCTTTCAGTTTTTGCTGGCTATTGTGTTCTGTTGTGTCCAACATAGTGTTTAAGTTCCATTTTATTTTACAAGTGGCATTAGAGCTTCGTTCAATCCAAAGGAGGAGCTTGCATAGTAATGTGTTGTTGTCATTTTTCTTTTTATTAAAGTAGCTTTGTGAAATGTCTTCGTTGTCGACACATTTCGAAGTTGTTAAGTTTGACGAGAAGGGTGATTTCAGGTTGTGGAGGGAAAAGATTAAGGGTCTTTTGGTACAACAAAAGGTAGCCAAAATCTTAGACAAAAAAGACCTTCCGCCAACAATTACAGCTGCTGAGAAAAAAGATATAGATGAAATAGCCTATTCAACAATAATTCTCTATCTTTTAGGTCGAGTGCTTAGGCTAGTACATAAGGCTACTAGTGCGGCATAGTTATGGAAGAAGTTAGAAAGTCTTTATTTGACAAAGTCCTTACCAAATAAATTATATTTAAAAGAGAAATTTTTTGGATACAAAATGGACCAAAGTAAAGGCTCGGAAGAGAACTTGGATGAATTTCAAAATATTATTGTTGATCTCAATAACATCGGTGAGAAGATGTCAGATGAAATGAAGCAGTTATCCTTTTGAATTCATTGCCCGAACAATTTCGAGAAGTTAAGGCAGCTATTAAATATGGTAGAGATTCTTTGACCATATATATTGTGTTGGATGCCTTAAGAACTAGAAATCTCAAAATTAAAAAAGAACACAAGGATGGAGAGTTACTTATGGCTAGAGGGAGAAGTGAGAAAAAGAACCGGAAAGGAAAAGAAACAAGGTCCAGGTCGAAATCCAAAGGAAAAGCTACAAAATGTTTCTTGTGTTATAAAGGACATTTTAAGAAACATTGCCCTTTGAATAAGAGCAAGGAAGCGTCAAGTAGCATGCAAGTGAATCTAGTGCTACGAATGTTACTAATGGGTATGATTCTGTAGAGGTCTTAATCGTGTCCAACAAGGATATTCAAAATGCTTGGATCATAGATTCAGGGTACACGTATCACATGACTCCCAACAGGGATCTTCTGATTGACTTTCAAAAAAATGATGGGGGAAAAAGTTTTGCTTGGTGATAACGATACATGTGATGTAAAAGGAACTGGGTCTGTTCGCATAGCAACACATGATGGGTTAATCAGAATGCTTACAAATATAAGGTATGTTCCAGAACTCAAACGAAATCTAATTTCTCTGGGTGAATTAGATAGAGTAGGTTATTCTTATAAATCTGAGAAAGGAGTTTTGAAGGTTACCAAGGGTTCTTTGGTTAAGCTGAAAGGAATTTTGAGGAATGGCCTATATGTGTTGGAGGGTATTGCAATTTCAGGTAGTGTTGTTGTTGCATCTAGCAAAGGAACGGATATGTCTATGTTGTGGCATAGAAGGCTAGCTCATGTGAGTGAAAGAGGTCTACAAGCTCTTTCACAACAAGGCTTGCTTGGAGGAGTTAAAGACTTTGAAGTTCCATTTTGTGAACATTGCATAATGGGAAAGTCTACTCGAGTGAAGTTTGGGAAAGACAAGCATTCTACCAAACGTATTTTGGATTATGTTCATTCAGATTTATGGGGTCATTCAATGGGAGGTTCCAGGTACTTCATGTCTATTATTGATGACTTTTCAAGGAAGGTGTGGATGTATCCACTAAAACAAAAGGATGAAGCTTTTGGGAAATTCCTTGAATGGAAGAAGCAGGTTGAAAACCAACAGAAAGGAAGGTAAAGTATCTGAGGACAGATAATGGTTTAGATTTTGTGAATAACAAATTAAGTACCTTTTGCAAATCTGAGGGAATAACGAGGCACTTTATTATTACGTACACTCCACAACATAATTGTTTAGCTGAGAGATTTAACAAAACAATAATGGAGCATACAAGATGTCTCTTGACAAATGCTTCATTACCTTTGAAATTTTGGGGGGAAGTTTCCCAAACAGCCTATTATCTCAATAATAGGAGTTTGTCTTCTGCTTTAGGCTTAAAGACTCCTTAGGAGATATTGACAGGACAAGCTCCAAGTTTGGATCATGTTTGGGTGTTCAGCTTATGTTCATGTTAAGGAAGGAAAGCTGAATAAGAGAGCATTGAGATGTATGTTTATTGGCTAGCGTCAAGGTGTCAAAGGTTATAAGCTTTGGTGCTTGGAAGAAGACAAATAAATGTATCATCAGTAAAGATGTAACTTTTAATGAAGCAGAAATGTCGTTTTGTGTCAAAAAGCAACAGAAACAATAAACAGTTGAACATGTTGAGGCAAAGGTTAGAATTGATTCTGAAGCAAGACCATCAGTTACTTTAGGTGAATGTAGTGATCAGTCACCACTAGTTTCACAAGCAAAATCTTCACAACAATTTGGCTCTAATGATGGATAGTCTCAACAAAAGAGGACTTTGATTGATGAGGGAGCTTTCACTGAAGAAAGTTCAAGTAATAATGACCTACAAAACTACCAGCTTACACGCATGACAGGCGTGGTGAGGCATGCTCCTACGAGGTATGGTTATGCTGATTTAGTTGCTTATGCTCTCACTTGTGCAGCTGATAGCATTGAAGCAGAGCCCCTTACTTTTGAGGAGGCAATTGTATCTGATTTGAAAGAACAATGGAAGGATGCTATGGAAGTAGAATTGCTCTCGTTGCAGAAGAATCAGACGTGGTCATTGGTTCCAAAGCCTCCTAATCAACAACTCATTCAGTCAAAGTGGATTTATAAAATCAAGCCAGGTTTAAGGGGTGACAGTAAGCCTAGGTATAAGGCTAGGGTGGTGGCCAAGGGCTACACAAAAGGAGGGAGTTGACTTTCATGAGATTTTCTCTCCGGTGGTGAGGCATTTGTTCATTAGATTGTTTTTATCTATTGCTGTTCACTTTGATATGTTTCTTGAACAGATGGACGTCACCACAACATTCCTTCGTGGAGAAATGGAGGAGGTGATCTACATGGCTCAACTTAAGGGCTATGAGGTGAAGGGAAAGGAAGACATGGTATGTCATCTTCAGAAGTCCATCTATGAACTGAAGCAATCACCAAAACAGTGGTATATTAGGTTTGATACCTTTATCTCAAAGTAGGGGTTTCACAGGAGCTCATATGATGCTTGCGTGTACTAGAAACTATCTCAGAAAGGTACATATATTTATCTACTGCTTTATGTAGATGATATGATACTTGGGTCTAAGGATTATGCTGAATCTGTGAACTCAAGAGACAGTTGAGTAGTGAGTTTGAGATGAAAGATTTAGGTGAATTGAAAAACATATTAGGCATGGATGTTAAAAGAGATAGGGAGAAAGGTTTATTAACCATTTTGTAGGAGAGTTATGTGCATAAATTGTTTGAGAAGTATAATATGTCTAAATATTAGTCAGTTTCGATACCCTTAGCATCTCATTTTGGACTTTCTTCGTCTTAGTGTCCTTCTAATGAACAAGAAAGGTTAGAGATGTCTAATATTCCCTATTGTAATGTTGTTGGAAGTATTATGTATTTGATGATTTGTACTAAGCCTGACTTGGGTTATTCAATGAGTATGATAGTAGGTTTATGTCAAATCCTGGAAAAGAGCATTGGAATGCAGTTAGATGGGTGCTTCGATATTTGAAAGGTAGTGCAAATGTATCATTGTATTTTAGCAAGGATTATGATCAATCAGCACTGTTGGAAGGCTTCACAGATGCAGATTATGCTTCAGATCTTGATAAAAGAAGGTCCTTATCAGGTCACATTTTTCGTTTGTATGGTAATGTGGTCTGTTGGAAAGTTGCTCTACAGCCAGTTGTTGCCTTGTCAACTATAGAGTCAGAGTACATTTCAGTGGGTGAAGTTGTTACGAAGACAGTGTGATTAAAAGAATTGTTGGTGAGCTGTTGTCTCAGGAGTTTATTCCTATCATCCGTTGTGATAGCCAGAGTGCTATTCATCTTGCGAAGAATCCATCTCATCATGACAAGTCTAAGCATATTGATGTCGGATTTCATTTTATCAGAGAAATTGTTGCTCAGAAAGATGTTAAACTGGTCAAAGTTCATACAAAACAAAATTTGTCAGATATGCTGACTAAGGTTCTCCCAGCTCATAGGTTTAAATACCTGTTAAATGAGTTGAATATGAAGTCTGGATGATAGGGTGATTAGAGAATCAGCTTGGTGCCTTAAATATTCTTTTCATGAAGGAGATTTGTTGAATATGCCAAGATATTTAAGTGGACTTGTATTGGAGTATATTGGAAATTAAAGGCCCAATGACATCTTTTGTAAATAAAGGTTGATGGCATTTTTGAAATAATCATCATCTTTATTCTTTAAGGCACCCATCACATGAGAAGATGAAGAAGAGGAGGAAAATCTTTTTTTCTTCTTGAAGGGGAGCAACCGCAAAACACACTTAGAGAGAGAGAGAGAGAGAAAGGAAATTCTGTAGAGGGAGAGAGAAGTCGTGGGTCTGAATTTCAGTTTGTCACCATCGACGTTGGAGTTCTCCGTTGGGAGTACTAGTTCAACAGTGAGTTTTCAGCGAGGTTAATCTCGATAGTGCAGTGTTTCAGCCGCATGGGTCTTTGGTTTAGAGGAGTTTTCTTTAGCGTTTGGGTCTCAGTTTAGAGGCATGGTTCCGCGTGTAATCTCTTGGTACAATGGGTGTTTGCTGACGATAAAGTCGGTAGTTGGCGCATATTGCACAAGCGGTTGGTCTCAGTCTAGAGGCAAAATAATCGTGGTTTTATTCTTCTCGAATTAACAAATTACAGATTGTTGATTCTTGCATATTTCTGCAATTTGTAAATTTGTTTTGCTCTTAATAAAAATCACTCCAAGCAAGTGGATGTAGACCAAATTGGTCGAACCACTATATATCGTTATGTTCGTTATTTATCACTTTCGGTTTTTGCAAGCTATTGTGTTCTGTTTTGGGTGTGTTCGAGTTCCGTCTTATTTTACAGCCTAAAAAACCAATACACCCTTGCATAATTTCGATGGTTTTTTATTATTAAAAAAAAAAAGAAAGAAAGAAATATGAAAAGCCACGTATGGAAAAAAAAGAAAAAAAAAGATTAAAAAAAACACGTATTATAGAGGTTTTTTCCAAAATCATTTCTTTACAAACACAACCACAAAAGAAAGTTCCAACATTTGAAGATTATCATTTGCAAAATTTATATAATTAAAATAACATGTCAGATAAAACACAGTATATAATAATCTGTTCGACGAGATTTTCGAAGAAATTTAATTCGTGGAACTTGAACTTCGTATTTGTATTAATTTCAGTGTTGTGAGTACAATCTCTAATATTTGATCCTTTGAACTTGGGAGCTTCGATCTTCAATTCTTCAGAATTTGGATTTCTAGAGCTTCAGCACTTTTTCTTCACTCTTCCAACCCCTCCCTCATGAAGAAGGAGACCCTCAATTTGTAGGGATTTTTTTGTGGGCTTGGGAAAACTTGCTCTTGGGCCATTGGGCTTGGGCCAACCTGCTTTTGGGTCATTGCGCTTAGGCTCGACTTTCTCTTTGGTTTGGGCTAAAGTTGGATTTGGGCCCAATACTTTCTTTAGCCAAACAAATGTTCAAAATTTCTTCTCCAACAAATGCCCCTTTTCAAAATTCACACACATTCATGTGTGAATGGATTTCGTAAACATTGAAGTTGAATCTTACCTGTAAGTCATATGCTCCTTATCAATGAAATTTAGGAACAAATTTAGGAACACAACCAAATTTTATCAATGGAAGTAAATTTTGGAGTATGACCAAACTCTAATTTACTTTGAATTTGACGTTTTAATCCATCAATTGATTTGATTAGAGGGACAGGAACCTAAATTTGTGGTTTTGAATTCGAAGTATTTGGAGTGCACTAAAATTTACATTTAGGACGAAGACGACTAATAATTTTTTTGTTTTGGTATTTCATGTAAAATTCGAACTCAACGTGCAAAGATTGACTAATTATGGGTGTAAATTTCAAAATCCGAATTAAAATCCAAAAGGTGATTTTTGAACTTGAAGCTTGGATGGTTTGGATTTTTGCTAAAAAAAAAGAAAAAAAATCAGATTTGAGATTTGGGTCAAGTTAAACTAAGATTTTAGATGTTTGGGATTCCTAAATCTGTTTGGATACTAAAAGAAAAAAAGAAAATTCCCCGAATCGTGCGTGAGAATCCCGTTGTTGTTTGGCTATATATACCCGAAAGTGCGATGCTTCCATCATTCTCAACTCGCTCTACCTTCACTGCCCACTGCTGCTATTGAAAACTACCAGACGCCGTGATGCGCACTTTTAGTGTTAACCGCAAGTGTACGAGTCAAGTTATAATATAAGACTGTGAAGTCCGAATATCGTTCTACTGGAGATCCAATTGTGAAGGTTTAAGTTACTTAGCCATTCTAGAGTTTAATCAATTTTATTTGAGGATTGGAATTAATATTGTTAATTATGGAAAACATAAGCCAAATAAAAAAAGTAATAAAGTGAGAAACACAAGAGTCAAAGAGAGTTCTAGGGTAATGAATTCTTGTTTATTTCATCATGCAATATTAGATTTCATGGATTTTATTGTAATTCATATGCCTAAGTTTAGAAATTTAATATCAAGTTATTTTCTCTCAAAAACAGCCCTTTCTCGATGCATAGGCCCAAATAACCCAAGTACGAGAGACGAAGCTGCTGCGAGAATAAATGGAAACCCATGCGTTGAAACTATGCGTTCAAAACCATGCGTTGAGATCATGCGTTGAGAAAAAGTAGATACAAATGCCTGGGAAAAAGTTGTCATGTCAATATGCAAAAGGATAACACGTTATCAGGTCGTGGCAGAACAAATAGGCCGACAATGTGAAAAGGCTGCGCAGTAGGGCATGGAATTTAATGTAAAGGTGTAAGGCATCATAAGTTCACCTTTTCGACGCTTATAAATAGCCCAAAGTTTCTCCATTCAAGGAGGGGAGAATCAAGAGAGAAACGTGTGACTGGCGTGAAGGCTCTACACACCTCCTCCACCATAACCAACCTCCATTTCGAGCTCTTCTGAGAGAAGGATTCTGAGAACTTTTCAGAATCATCTCCCAATGAGTGAGAACCTTCACTCTATGAATTTTATGTATCAGATAGCAACCATCTCAAGCCTCCATGAAGCAAGACATTGCCAGTGGCGGCTTGACGTCTTCCATTTCTGTTTTATCTCCATTTCCATCCTTCTTACTTATGTTTTGTTAATGACATTCGAGAGAATGATTATTTTAAATATGAGTTTGATTGACGATTATCTTCCATCAATTTCCATATTAAATATCTTACACCATGATGTTTGAATGCTAAATGAGTTAGATGTTGGAGTTAGTTTTCTTAAACAATATGAAGTATGTTACATCCTGATGAATGCATATCATTAGCTTGCATAGCATTGTCTGACAAACAAATGCAGTAAGCACGACTGTCTAGCTTGAGAGAGTAGATAGTTAATCTTTAGCATTTATCAAGACTAGATGAGGTACAGAGATGTAGTTCATCTTTTGCCAATGCAAACTTACCATACGTCTTAGAGATAAGATTAATGTGGCATCGAAACATCGAGAGATGGATTCACAAACTAAGTTTGTACGTATGTACTTATACTTAAATAGGTTTAAGTTTTTCATCTAACTCCTGCATCAACTCTACGTTTATCGCATGGTTCCATTCATTTTCAACGCATGCTATCTGACACTAAACAACATTTGACTAACCATCACCGCATCCACCTCATTGTTAGTTGTAGGAAATTTTATTCATTCTTTGTGTATAGTTTTAGACACACACAACTCATGCACATATTACTTGTATAGTTCACCGCATAGTCATGCATCTATTCTCAACGCCTAGTTATTACAAATCCCTGCGTTCGACCTTGGACTCACCAAGAAAACCTATAAGAGCTTATACTTGGGCTTTTTATAGGAAAACTTGCTTAATCATGATCATATTTGAGTAATCCTTGACGCATCTTGGTACGGAAATCATTATATCTATTTTTGTGCAGCAAGCAAAGAAACTCAATACAAATCGAAAATATATCCAATATTAAAATCAACAACAATTACTAATCTCTTGAAGCCAATACAATTACATGGCACTAAGAATAGTCTTTAGCAACTTTTATTGTCAACCTAACTACTCTCGTAATAGATTAACAACAATTCATTGTTATAGATCAAGTTAAACATACAATCTCTCAATCATACATCTATCCTAACATGTGAAGATGACCAATCCACAAGAATTAAACACAATAACAATGAAAAGCATAATCATTCCAGCAAAACCATGAAAGTCTACAAGATCAACATGAATTCATAAACAATTCATCAAAACCCTAAAACTAAAGAGTTTAGCCACTCATAACTTGAAGCAACATGTTCAAACAATATAAACAAAGAAAGAGTGTAAAGAAAGGGAAACTCACTGAAAAGAGGCTCTTGATTGAGGTAGCACCGTCATGATCTCCTTGGCTCTCATGTCGGAATTCGAAGAACACACGACTATCTCGAACTCTTTTCCTTTTCCTTGCAACTAACTCACTCTTTGAACTCTTTTATGAACTCTCACTCAATTCTCTCCTTCTTGTGCCTCTTTTGGTCTGTAGATTGATGGTAGATTGATGGTTAGGATTGTTGGAAATCCCCAAATTTATGGAGTTAGCTGCCCAAAAACTTACCAAAAATATTATATTTTCATTTATGAAAACTTGACGCCGCGCGGCGCTATAGACTATTGAAAATTTGAAGACGGCGCAACAGCGCTGTTGAAGAGCGCTGCGATGCTAGGGTTGCATGCAAAATTGTTTGCTCTGGGGTTTTAGCGTCGTGGCGTTGCCCCAATTTTTGTCATATTGAGTTTTTCTTCTCTTTTTCGCCGTATTCTTGCTAGGTTTTGATCTTTTGGTCTTTTCTTCTAATTTTCCTCATTTTAACCTAAAAACCACTAGCAAACAAGTGAAATCTACTATAAACTCCCTTAATTTGAGAGGATAGAAAGCACTTTTTAAGTACTTATCACCACCCCAACTTAGAGATTTGCTAGTCCCGAGAAAAGAATAACATCAAATAATAGGGAGTTTAGATGAAGAAGTGTGTAATTGACTCATGTCTCAAAGAATAGCATTTAGAGCTTATGTAGAAACATGCAAGCATATCTATGTTGTTATAATCATTCAATGTCAAATCTTGTTGTCTCCCATGTGTGTGTGTGCAAGCATCCTTCAATTTAAAATACGAGAACTCAAATTAGGACTTAAGAGAGTTTCTTTAGTTTTCCCCCTACTTTAGCTCATGCACCAATCTTCAAGCTTTCATACATTTCAAGTGAGTAATATGTCCACTAAGGTGCCTTTCAATCATTTTTTTTTTTCTTAGGCCCTAAACTTGCATTCTTTTACCTAGGGGCTCTAGCTTTCACACATTCACTGTAGGGACTGTACCTAGTCAATTCCCAGGCGTCCTCACTGATCACAGCAAAGGTAGCTCTTTCTACCCCTATCCTTGCATACTCATTACAAGTTCAACATTTAAAAAGATAAATAAAGCTCATACATTTTACGTACACTTTTTCTTTTCTCAAGGCATGTATACTCTTTTCTTTTTCCTTAGTCCACGATTACAAACTATCATGCCTTTCCACTCTCTAACCGATGGGGCCTTTCGGAGTGACAACCAAATACACCTAACTTAATTCTTTTTTCAGTTAAAAATTCTGAATTAAAATGGCTACGTGCTCAAGAATATGAGAGATTTTCAGAGGGACTTAAATGAATTTAACTCAAGATAGTGCTATTCTATTTTCACAATAAGTCATCTATCATGCAAATTCAAATCTCATCATGGACAATCAACATCAAGGCACCCAACCATAAACAACATTCCCATTAACTTTAAAAGCTCCAAAATTTTCAAAAAATTTTTCAAAGCTAACATGCACATGATCACTAAAACCTTCAATAACATGCATAGCAGGATAAGAAAACACACAAAAGTACAAGGGACACCTCCCACCCCAAACATAAAATCATGCATTGTCCTCAATGCATAAGAACATTGAAGGAACAAGCCTGGGAGCAAGCGAGAAGCCACCAAACAGGCTTGGTGGAAGGAGTACTTTGTGTGATAAACCAAATTCCTGAGAGATAAAGCATATGAGTGATTCAAAGATTTATTGAAAATAAAATAAAAAGAAAAGTAAAGAAAGCAATAAAATTGGGTTGCCTCCCAATAGGCGCTTGGTTTAACGTCTTCTAGCTAGACGGAGCTCACGAATCATGGTGGATCCCAAGGTGGTTTCTTCCTTTCATGCTTTGGATCACCTACAACTTTTAGTATTCGCCCACATTGACACTCACAAACATATTCATTAGCATTTAGTGAGTTAGTCAACAAATCATTATCAAGTTGGACGTCATCTTTTCTAGTGTAATCAATGATCATTAAGGAGTTATTATTCTTAGATTTTATCAAATTCACCACTTCATTTTTAACATGCTTCTCCATTATTTGTTCAAAATTCATTATAGGTTTTGGAGGCATGCAAAAAGAACTAGGAGAATTATCACAACTAGAAACATGCTTAATAGGATTTTCTACTTTAACATCAAGCATGCCATTAGTCTTACCATTCAAAGGAGGCTCATCATGCATAGAGTTTTTATTCGAAGAGAGAGACGATGTTACCTTTGTGCTTGGCTCATGATGCTCATACCTTTCTACATCCGGATGCTTAAAGGTTTTATAAATGTCGAATGTTACCTACTCAAGGCAGAATGTGAGCTTTCCATCTTGCACATCGATGAGGGCCCTTCCGGTGGCCAAGAATTGTCTCCCAAGGATTATGTGGATTTCGGCATCTTCCTCCATGTCTAATATCACAAAGTCCGCCGGGAAGATAAACTTGTCTATCTTGACCAAGAGGTCCTCCACAATGTCGTAGGGATGAACAAATGATCGATCGGCCAAAAGCAAAATATAGTAGTCGATTGCACCTCTCCTCCATTGAGCTTCCTAAACATGGATAAAAGCATTAAATTAATAGAAGCTCCAAGATCACAAAGTGCTTTAGTAACCTTATTATTGCCTAAATAACAAGGAATAGAGAAACGCCCTGGATCCTTTAGTTTTGGAAGCAATTTCCTTTGTAGTGCCGCACTACATTCTTTGGTTAGTGCAACCATTTCATAATCTTCATACCTTTTCTTCTTAGACAATACATCCTTCACGAACTTGGCATACTTAGGCATTTGTTCTAATGCCTTTGCAAAAGGAAGATTAATTTCTAACTTTTTGAATATGTCTAAGAACTTTGAAAATTGAGCATCAATCTTTTTCTTTTAAAATCTTTGAGGAAAAGGTAAAGTATTAGGAATAAAAGAAGTAAAGTTAGAGACTTTGATTTTTCCTTTTCCTTAGATGCACTCTCTTTTTGTGGAACATCCTCTTCTTGTGGAGGTTCATCATCTTCTTGCGGAGGCTCATCATCTTCCTCATTGATTAAGAGTGGATAGCTTTTTCCCACTCCTCAAAGTCACGGACTTGCATTCCTCTTTTTGGTTTCTCTCGGGGCAACTAAGGAACTTACCCTTTTGCATTGTTTAGAGGGAAGTTTCCATTTGACTAAGTTAAACCTCCAAGTTTTGAAGTGCCTTACCTTGGCTTTGAACAGTGTTTGATATAGCTTGGACCGAATTCTCCAATGTGGTTGTCCTTGATCTTAACTCTTTGACAAAGTCAAGCATTATGTCCTCTAGTGATGATGTCCTTGCATTCCCCCCTTCATTGAATCCTTGAGGTGCTTGCAACACATTCTTGTTGTTAGCATATGAAAAATTCTCATGATTCCTCAAGTTGGGATGATAGTGAGTTGGAAGTTGTTGTTGACCTCGGTATTGTCCTCTATCCACATAATTGGCTACCTCCAACTCACTTGGCTCTTGTTGATTTGCCATGGCTGCAAGGGAAGCTATTGATGGCGGACTTGCTTGAGCTTGGCTTCCTTGAGAAAATTTAGATAAAGCATTAGTGAGAGAAGCCAAGTGAGCTTTTAGAGAGCTTACCTCGTTCATATCATATCGTCCGGTGGCTTTTGGGATGATTGGAGAAGACCGTTCACATGGCCAATTGTAAGATATAGTGGCCAAGTCTTCTAGTATGGTATACGCCTCTTGAGCATTCTTTGAAAAAATTGAACCTCCGGCGGTTGCATCTAGAATGGATTTGGTTGAGCTTGCTAATCCATTGTAAAAAAGTCGAATTTGCAACCAATTCGGGTAACCATGTTGAGGGTATCTTCTCAAGAGATCCTTATACCTCTCCCAAGCCTCATAAAGTTGTTCATCCTCAAGTTGGCGGAATGTTCCAATCTCCGTCCTTAGTTTTTGAGATTTAGCTGGTGGAAAATATTTGTTTAAAGCTTGAGCTAGAATCTCCCATGTTGTGATGCTATCTGGAGGTATGGTTTTCAACCAATCTTTAGCATGGTCCTGTAAAGAGAAAGGAAAAAGTCTTAGTTTAATTGCATCGTTAGGAACACCATTCATCTTTACCGTTTCGCATATTTCTAAGAAGGATCGTAAGTGCTTATGAGGATCTTCATTGGTTCTTCCTCTAAAGGCTAGCTCTCTAGCCATGTGGATTAACCTCGATTTTAACTCAAAGCTGTTGACATTGATGGGCACATTCATGATGCCGGGTTGATTTGCCGGTAATGTGGGTTGGAAGTAGTCCTGAATTGCCTTTGGTATCTCCTCCGCCATCTCCTCGATGTGATTGTGTTAAACCCTTAGGTTTCTTCTACACGTCCTTTCAATCTCGGGATCAAGAGGGAGAATATTAGTATTATCTCGAGGCATAAACCGACAAAATAAAATAAAAAAATAGAATAAAATAAAATATAAATAAATAAATAAATAATCAACCAAATAATATACACCTCAAATTAAGATCTATCAATTCTAATGAATATTAAATAACAACAACCTTTCTTTGGATCCCCGGTAATGGCGCCAAAAACTTGATGCACACTTTTAGTGTTAACCGCAAGTGTAGGGGTCAAGTTATAATATAAGACGGTGAAGTCCGAATATCGTTCCACTGGAGATCCAATTGTGAAGGTTTAAGTTACTTAGCCATTCTAGTGTTGAATCAATTTTATTTGAGGATTGGAATTAATATTGTTAATTATAGAAAATATAAGCCAAATAAGGAAAGTAATAAAGTGAGAAACACAAGAGTCAGGGTAATGAATTCTTATTTATTTCATCATGCAATATTATAAATTTCATGGATTTTATTGAAATTCATATGCCTAAGTCTAGAAATTTAATTCCAAGTTGTTTTCTCTAAAAAACAACCCTTTCTCATGCAACTCGATTGATTACTAATCTCTTGAAACCAATACAAATTACATGGTATTAAAAATAGTCTTTAGCAACTTTTATTGTCAACCTAACTACTCTCGTGTTAGATTAACAACAATTCATTGTTATAGATAAACTTAAACATACAATCTCTCAATCATACATCTAACCTAACATGTGAAGATGGCCAATCCACAATAATTAAACACAATAACAATGAAAAGCATAATCATTCCAACAAAACCATGAAAGTCTACAATATCAACATGAATTCATAAACAATTCATCAAACCCTAAAACTAAAGAGTTTAGCCACTCATAGCTTGAAGTAACATGTTCAAACAATATAAACAAAGAAAGAGTGTAAAGAAAGGGAAACTCTACTAAAAACAGGCTCTTGATTGAGGTAGCACCGTCACGATCTCCTTGGCTCTCACGTCGGAATTTGAAGAGTACCATGACTATCTCGAACTCTTTTCCTCTTCCTTGCAACTAACTCACTCTTTGAACTCTTTTATGAACTCTCACTCAATTCTCCCCTTCTTGTGCCTCTTTTGGTCTGTAGAATGATGGTAGAATGATGATTAGTGCTGCTGAAAACCCCTAAATTTATAGACTTAGCTGCCCAAAAACTTACCAAAAATACCATATTTTCATTTATGGAAACTTGGCGCCGCGGTGCTATTGAAAATTTGAAGATGATGCCACAGTGCTATTGGAAAGCACCGCGGCGCTAGGGTTGCGTGCAATTGTTTGCTTTCAGGTTTTAGCGTCGCAGCAGGAGAGAATTGAGTGAGAGTTCATAAAAGAGTTTAAAGAGTGAGTTAGTTGCAAGGAAGAGGAAAAGAGTTCGAGATAGTCGTGGTGCCCTTCGAATTCCGACGTGAGAGCCAAGGAGATCGTGACGGTGCTACCTCAATCAAGAGCCCCTTTTCAGTAGAGTTTCCCTTTCTTTACACTCTTTCTTTGTTTATTTTGCTTAAACATGTTGCTTCAAGCTATGAGTGGCTAAACTCTTTAGTTTTAGGGTTTTGATGATTTGTTTATGAATTTATGTTGATCTTGTAGACTTTCATGGTTTTGTTGGAATGATTATGCTTTTCATTGTTATTGTGTTTAATTCTTGTGGATTAGCCATCTTCACATGTTAGATTAGATGTATGATTGAGAGATTGTATGTTTAACTTGATCTATAATAATGAATTGTTGTTAATCTATCACGAGAGTAGTTAGGTTGACAATAAAAGTTGCTAAAGACTATTTTTAATGTCATGTAATTTTGTATTGGTTTTAAGAGATTAATAATCAATCGAGTTGCATGAGAAATGGTTGTTTTTTAGAGAAAATAACTTGGAATTAAGTTTCTAGACTTAGGCATATGAATGACAATAAAATCCATGAAATCTATAATATTGCATGATGAAATAAACAAGGATTCATTACCCTAGAACTCTCTTTGACTCTTGTGTTTCTCACTTTAATACTTTCCTTATTTGATTTATATTTTCCATAACTCATAATTTTCAAATTCAATCCTCAAATAAAATTGATTCAACTCTAGAATAGCTAAGTAACTTAAACCTTCATAAGGAACGATATTTAGACTTAACCGTCTTATATTATAACTTGACCCATACACTTGCGGTTAACACTTAAAGTGTGCATCACTGACTTACCGCCTCTCTGCTGCCTTGGCGCATGAAGATTTAAATTGTTGATCTGCGGTCTCCCTACGGGTAAGGATGACCCCAGAGCTCTGAACTATTGAGTTAAGGATGAGCCCAGGAAGATCTTAGCGACTATGGCTCGCTGTCACCCTACAGGTATGGATGACTCTGGGTCTCTGAACTATTGAATTAGGGATGAGCCCGAGAAGATTTTAGCGATTTGAAGGTCTTAGCAACTGAGGTTCGCCGTCACCCTACAAGTGGGGATGACCTTGGGTCTCTGAACTATTGAATTAGGGATGAGCCTGGGAAGATCTTAGCGATTTGAAGGTCTCAGCAACTGAGGTTCGCCGTCACCCTACAGGTAGGGATGATCCTGGGTCTCTGAACTATTGAATTAGGGATGAGCACGAGAAGATCTTAGCAACCATAATCTTGGCCCTAGGACTGGGCAGTCGCCTAGGGGTGGTGA
Organism: Citrullus colocynthis; assembly: GCA_031780015.1. Classification (NCBI taxonomy): domain Eukaryota; kingdom Viridiplantae; phylum Streptophyta; class Magnoliopsida; order Cucurbitales; family Cucurbitaceae; genus Citrullus; species Citrullus colocynthis. The sequence goes on from QLSR01000138.1 coordinate 1,092,557, forward strand.
CGTTGCGATGTCAATATCAGGGACGGACAATTTTTTTTCTTTTTTTTTTTCTTTTTTTTTTTTTTTTGCTTCGAATATGTTCACGTTTGCTTCACCATTAAAAACTTTCATGTCTCTATTTCTTCTAGATCGAGCAATCAAGACCTAACTTCTTATGGTAACGTTTTCCTGCAGGACAATGGTTACTTTGCGGAGCACGTCTCATCTGGAAAAACGCAGCTCATGATCCTTGCAGAGAGGCACCAACCTATAAAGAGCGGACTTACCTTTGCTGTAGAGGCTCCCCTAACTGGTTCTTTTTCAGATATCTGGCCAGAGTTAGATGACGATATGACCCTTCCCGAACTATCTTTTGAGTGCCTTTTTCATCAGGGGGAAAAGGTGTGGATCCTAAGGTTGTCGATTCATGACGCAACCCCTTCCTCGGATCGATTGTTAACTCTCGGGCGGCGCATGCTCGAAGGCGAGGCCCATTGGAGCACCATTGTGAAAGTCCCTGGTGAATTCACTTTTATCGACTACTACTGGGAATCGTTGGAACTTATAGTTAGCCGAAATGAACGGTTTCTTCACGACATTTGTTTGTTTAATGCGGGTGGCCTCTTCATATACATATGATCGTAATAATGATGTGGTTCGGGCCTTTTGTGAGGCTTGGTGTCCGTCTACTAACACTCTCCATACCATGACAGGTGAAGTATCCATTTCTTTATGGGACCTATGGTCGCTAGGGGGTATTCCGATCAAGGGGACTTTGTATAAAGAGGTCATTCCTTGTTATAAAAAACTAACTAGCGCGCGAGAGAAGAGAAGATATCTCCTAAAGACTTGTGAGCATCTGTTTGCAACCTACTATTCGATAGTTTACTCCCAGAGGAAAGACTGTGCATCATCCTCAAAAAATGACTCCCAAGTAACTATAAGCTCTTGGATTTCATTCTGGTTTCTTAGGGCTCGAAAATATGATAAGCCTCCTGCACGAAAACAAAGGAAGGCTTCCCGCTCTCGGTCCACTCATAACCCGGATAGTGCAAAAATCAAGTATTGAGCCTGGTCAACTAGGGAAAATATGCAATTCAAGGAACCTGGAATAGAAGACACCTTAAGAGACAAGACATATCTAGCCGCTTTCTTGTCCTGTTGGTTGTGTCTTTTCGTGTTCCCCCAAAAGGGAGCTTTCCTTCGCCTAGGAACTTTTAAAGTTGCTAGCACGATGGCTAATGGAAGTCATACAGCCTTGCTATTCTAGTCCTAGCCAATATATATCATGGTCTAGGGCTGATTACCGAAGCTACCAACCCAAATTGACGTATGGACTTTCACTTTCCTATGCATTATGTCCACAGCTGGCTGGCCCATTACTTTAACACGCATTACCTCGTTCTTATGGATGTGCGGGGTCCCAAGATGGCCAATTTTTCTGGAAAAGGTGGCTCAATCTATTTCGGGGAATATGAAGCACGAGAGTTGATCCATAGAGGTGCAAACATCCAATGGCATGTAACTATCTAGGGCTGAAATAGGCATGAGTGCTTGGTTGATGATAATGACTTATCGTCTTAACATTCTTGCCAAATTTTCAGCATGCGATCCGGTTATGTATCGTCCCAGTGTGGAGATACCTTGATACTAGAATCATATAGTCCTTATCGATTTGGGCGGCAGTTTGGATTTTATCAAGACACTCCTAATGATATAGGGGGAATGCCCCCTGCCGCTACACTTAATAACATCTTATATTACTTCAGGGTTTGTACGAGGCTTAACACATTATCCCAAGTGTTCTTGCCAGCTCATAAGTTGGAGCCACGTAACCATGTTACGTCACAATACAGAAACTAGTGGCTGTTAAGACATGAGAGTTATTTTGAGGATAACATTCATCAACTAGTAAGTAATGTTATTCCTCCCTCATCGCAACCCCGACTACCCAAGAACCAACCAAGGTGGCAAACAACTTCGTCTTATTGAAGAAACGATTCGTACCTCTCAAGATGATGATGCGACTCATGCGGAAGGGAGTCACAGTAGTACCAGTGATCATCATTGGAAGAGACCCCCGAAGAAGGTGAAAGCATCCTGCGATAATTTTTTGAAGGGATTCCAAGTGCTTCAGGACTCCCTAGTGCAACTATACTGTTGGTATGTATGCTCTCTTCTCAAGTTCTCTTTGTTCTCTTCTTTACAAGGTAATTTATGTTTTCCTTTTTTTTTTTTTTTTTTTTTTTGGCAATCTCCTTTGAGTCCTCACCTTCGCTGAACAGTGAAGAATCTTTAATGGGACCTTATAATTTGGATTCATCCATGTACAAGGTTGGTACTTCTACATTACCCGCAGCTAAAACAATTGAACCACCCTTACGACCTAGTGTTATTTTAGATGATATTCGACTCGGCAAATAGAAAGTAGGTATGGAGTGCGTTGGAGTTTTAACCTCTCCACTTGAAGAAGTCGGTTGTTCTAAAGCCCTCTTCATAGAGAAAACCATGTCCCCTCCTGGTCTGCTCAGAATTTTGGAACCAACCTAATGCGTCTGCAAAGAACCAAACGTTGGGAATCCCGAGGCTTCTCTATATTGCGGCGATGTAGTAATTTTGAGTTTTTATCAACAAGCAGCGCTATCCCTGTGGGAAAGCATTCGGGATAACAAGCAGCACTATCTCAGATCGAAAGTCACGAAGATATTTCTGGTATTTCAAAGGTTCATGTTGAGAATTTGGCTCCGCTTCAGGAGTTTATGGACAATTATCTTAAGAGGGTGGAAAATTTCAATGCGCTACAGTCCTTATATTTCGTGCAATTATCTTCAATTGACAAAGATCATCAATTGTGAGAGTAAGCATATCGCATGAAAGAAACCCTCACTTTAATCGACCAGCTGCAAGAAAAGGATAAAACCATTCAAGAGTGAGCTGGATCTTTTTTTTTTTTTTTTCATTCTTGAGAAAAGAGAAGCCCACAGATCTAGCGCACAGTTAGCCTCAGAAAAGAAAGAATTAGAAGTCAGACTTCAGAAGGTCAATACCGAATATGGGAAACTTTTGAGTTTGTGTGGTGAGAAGAAGGAGGCCTTAGACAGAAGGGAACTTGAAGTTGTCAAGATGCAAGAAGAAATCAATACTCTTGAGAGCACTCTTACTATAACCGATGAAAGTGTCAAGGCTTTCGCTATAGTTCGAGATAACATGGAAACTGCACGCGAAGAGTTAAAGCACTTCAAGTGGAGGCTTTGATTCTATTAAATTTTTTCCCTTTTTCTTTTTTTTTTTTTTTTTTTGTTATTCTTCATATGTAACCACCAAGATTCTGATTCAATGAAGGAAATTTCTCTTTTTTTTTTTATGTGACTGCATTGAAAAATTTTAAGCTGCCTACGTACCCTTTTATAATAACGGGATCAAGTCATAACGTAGTTCATTACGAATATGCTTATACATACATACATACATACATACATACATACATATATATATATATACATATATATATACACACACATCCTTTTTATATAGTCGTTCGCCTTTTAAGCTCATGCGGGCCAGGAGCATATATATCATTTTCTTTTCACATATAACGTTAAGCATAAAATCTTTTAAGGAACTTGCCATTGATTAGGCCGATTCTTAATCCATCTTGGCCGACGATCTTGTATGCTCCGTTTGTATAGACTTCTTTAACAACATAGGGTCCATCCTATTTAGGTGTGAACTTATTCCCTGTAAGTCTTGTTGTGATGATAGGTCTTCTTACAGCAAGCACTAAATCACCAATCTGAAATGATCGAGGCTTCACATGCTTGTCGAAAGCTTTAGACATTCGTGCTTGATAACATTCCAATGCTTGTTGAGCCTCGAGTCTCTTCTCATCAAGTGCTTCTAGCTCTTAAAAACATAACAATTTCTTCAGTAGTTAGTCCTTCTTGAATCACCATTCTCAATGATGGAATTTTCCTCTCTAATGGAAGAACGACTTCTACTCCATAAACGAAAGAATATGGTGTGACTCCTGTGAGAGTGTGATGAGTAGTTCGATAAGCCCATAGGACTTCCCCGATCTTTTCCTACCAATCTCTGTTCGTCTTAGAGACTATCTTTTTTAGCAGATTACATAAAGTCTTATTGAATGCTTCTGTCAATCCATTCGTTGCGGCATTGTACATAGAAGACTTGTACTACTTAAATTTAAACTTTTCGCACAGCTTGTTCATCAGACTATTCACAAACTGCCTTCCATTATCTGTGACAATATGATGAGGGATCCCGTATCGATAAAGGATGTGCATACGAACAAAACTTAGTTTTCTTTTTTTGCTTCCCTCAAAGCCACAGTTTTAGCCCACCTTGAAAAGTAATATGTTCCAGCAAGAATATAAGAGTGTCCGCTCGACGACTTACGTGTATGGGTCTGACCAGATCAAATCCCTAAGCTTCAAACAGCCATGAAGCTACTGTCGGATGAAGAGGCTCTAGCGGCTGATGTATAAAATTTGCATGAAATTGACAAGCTTCGCGTTGCTTTGTATACTGCATGGAGTCATGCACCATTGTGGGCCAATAATAACCCATTCTTTTCAATTGATGCTGGAGTTTTGGTCCGAAGCACCACAGACCCCTGAATGTGCTTCATCTAGGGCTCGTGCAGATTCTTCTTTCCCTAAACATTGAAGAAAAAGGCCTTCATATGAGCGTCGATAGAGCGTATCATTGTAATAGATAAATCGGGCAACTCTTCTTCGTATCTCAATTCTATGTCACAGGTTTGTGGGAAGCTTCCCGTGTTGTAGGTAATTTATAATGCAGTATCGCCAGTCCTCATTTTCGATCACATAAACGGATATGGTGTCAGTTTCCTCATGTTGTTCTTCGATCGGCGGAATGATATCCACTTTTGACAAAGAGAGATGTTCATAGGAATGTCGCTCGCAATTGCCAAAGCAGTAGTAAGATTTGCAAGTGCATCTGCTTTCCTATTCTCTGACCTCCGTATATGTTCAAGTATTATGCCCTCAAACTTATCCATCAACCTCTTAGCAAGAATGAAGTAAGGCTTTAAGTGCTCATGTTTCACATCATATCGGCGTAAGAGCTGATTTATAATTAACTTTGAGTCACCGTAAATTTCAATGTATGTTATCCCAATATCCAAAGCTATTTGTAGACCAATGATGAGTGCTTGGTATTCAGCAAAGTTATTTGAACATAACTCACTGAGCGTGAAGCTATATGGTAACATGTGCTTTTTCGGGGAGATGAAGATAATGCCGACGCCTGCTCCTCTTCTTCGAGTTGCGCCATCAAAGTACATGGTCTAAGGCTCAACAATTTTGGCGTAAAATACTTCTTGGTCGGGCAAATCTTCACATAGTTTCCAATCTGACGGGATCAGATGATTAGCCAAGAAATCTGCTAATGTTTGTTGACTGCCTTTTGAGGTACATACACTATATCATATTGCTAAAGTATAACTGCCCATTTAGCGAGGCGTCCCGAGATGACTGGCCTAGATAGGATATACTTGACTGGGTCGGCTTTTGCTACCACGTGTACAGTGAAGACTTGCATGTAGTGTCTCAACTTGTCTATTGCGAACAACAAAGAAAGACACATTTTTTCAATTGAAGAATAATTTATCTCCGCTCCAGTCAAGGTTCTACTTAGATAGTAGAGGGCACGTTCCTTACCTCTCTCCTTTTCTTGTGCAAGTAATGCTCCGAACGATCTTTCTTATGCAGCTATGTATAATATCAATGGTTTTTCAGCAGTCGGTGCACTCAAGACCGGCAGGTTGAGCAAATATTTTTTTATACTGTCAAATGCATTTTGGCATGCCTGATCCCATTCAAACATTGTATCTTTTCTCATCAATCTCTAAAAGGGTTGACATCGATCTGCAAGATTAAATATAAACATTTTGATGTAGGCCAAGCGGCCTTGAAGACTTCTTAACTCATGCAGGTTTTTTGGACTTGGCCTTTTTTGGATGGCTTCAATTTTAGATTGATCAATTTCTATCCCGCGGTGCCTCACAACAAACCCCAGAAACTTTCCTGAAGTCACACCGAAAGCATATTTAAGAGGGTTCATCCTTAATTGATACTTCCTAAGCCGCTCAAAGACAAGTTTCAAATCTTTTAGATGGTCATGTCGTTTTTGGGATTTTACCACTAGATCGTCCACATAACATTCAACATGCTTATGTAGCGTATCATCGAAGATCTTTTGCATAGCCCGTTGATATGTAGCACCCGCATTCTTTAATCCGAAAGGCATCACCTTGTAACAATATATACCTTTTGGAGTTTGAAACGCCATTTTCTCCTCGTCTTCCAAAGCCATTCAAATTTGATTGTAACTTGACGACCCGTCCATGAATGATAAGGCCTCGTGTCCTGTGGTGGCATCCACCATTAAGGGAAAACTTTTGGACATGCACTATTCAAGTCATGAAAATCAACACAAACACGTAGTTGGCCGTTCTTTTTCCTTATGGGGATGATGTTGGCTATCCACATTAGATATTTGACTTCACGAATAAACTCAGTCTCAATTAGTTTGTTCACTTCCTACTCAATTTGAGGAATGAGTTCTGGCTGGAAGCGCCATTGAGCTTGCTTGATTGGTCGATACCCCGGCTTAATTGCTAGACGATAGACTGCCACTTTTGGATCAAGCCCAGGCATTTCTTTATACAACCAAGCAAAGACATCTTTGTATGTTGTGAGCAAGCTCACATACTCCCTTTCTTCCTCATCGGTCAGTTGTGCAATTATGAAAGTTGGACGAGGCTCCTCTATTGTGCCGAGGTTGACTTCCTTTAACTCATCAATCGTTGATTGAACACCATCCTCAAGTGGTGACGGAGCTTCTTCTGCCTCTTCCTCAAGCACCTTAGGCTCTAATGCTTCTTCTACTGTGACATGGCAACAATTTGTCGCCTCTTCTTATCTTCTGGGTCGTTCTCTTTAGGTCGAGTGATGATGATGTCGTGTCGCTTTACTTTTAACGAACCCTCTGTATTTACTGAAACAAGCAATTTTCTTTTCATTCTTGATGGAATAGCACTGTGGATTTTTTCATCACTTTTTACCTCGTACGCTTTGCCGAAGTTAAAGGTCGATCTTTATTTTCACCCTCAAGCATACTCAACCTTTGAAAAACCAACGGATGTGCCAAAGGAGTAATGCGACTGAAGACAGACATTCTCTGACCTTCACTTCTCTTGTCCTCTTTAGAGTCATTGCTTTCTTCCACAATAATGTGACATGTATTTCTAATCTTTGCTTTTCCTTTTCTGGTTATACGAATCAGCTCCGGGGAATTATATCCAAGTCCAGCCATTAAATAAGGGATAGTATATCCTTCTTTCCGAAGCTTCCTTTGAGTAGGGGAAAGTTCAGGTTTTTCATCAGATATCTTTAGAGTTTTAAACTCAGTATGAGCCGTGAAATCATAACCTGCCTTTGCCAATAGCCTATATGCCTTTGGATAGAAACCATCCTTTGTTCGTTTTTCTGGCAGAGTTGCTCCAGCTTCCTCTATCTTAGTTTTTTTAATGTCACTCTTATCCATCTTTGTAAGCGGTGTAGTGAAACTCTCTTTCAAAATTTCGACGTCTCCAATCATTAGATTTTTTAGCATTCTGCAAATGGTGATTCTCCTTTCTTGCGTCGAGACAAAGGGACATAGCGTAAGACGGGAGATTTTGAGTTCTTTCCTTATGTGCTTATCATCCCTTCGTTCTATGGCACCTCAAGCTTGACTTAGGTCATTGATTCATTATTTTCCTGGCCACTGAAAGCATCCACTTCGCTCAACTTCTTTGTCGTAACCATTCGTTGCTTGGGCCTATAGGAGCCTTTGGCCACTGAAACCTCAGTCAATATGACTTCGCTAATATCATCACTTTTCATATAAAACTTTGTGTCAGCGAAATGAGATTCAGCTTCTGAAAATGGTTTGGTGTCGGCATCAACTTTCCTAATGCCCTGCTGATAAAACTTAAAACACTGGTGGAGCGTGGACGTTACAACTCCGTTTTCATGAATCCAAGTACGTCCTAACATTAGTCTGTATGTAGTTCTTGAATCGATCACATGAAATAGGGTATTTGCTCTTAAGTCCCCTATGACGAGCTCAAGGCGAATCATGCCTATCACTCGCTGTCCTCCTTGATTAAAACCTTGAATCACCAGCTTGCTGGTGGATAATTCATCCATCGAAATGCTTAGTTGGTTCATAGTTGATTTTGGCATTATGTTGACAGCTGATCCATCATCAGTGTGGACCTGACTAAGCTTTTGCTCTCAAACGTATCCAGACACAAATAAAGGTCTATTATGAAGTTTTGATCAAAGTAACAAATCTTTGTCAGTGAATGATATCGCTATGCAACATGAAGCACATGTGTCTGCTTGAGAAGTAGAAGCAATTGGACAACTGTCACCTTTTAATATTTCGACCAGTGCATCCTTGGTCTCCTGTGGGAGTGACAACAGATCATTTATGCTGAAAGAGGGTAGTTCTTCCCATCGGGTTGTTGCCTCTACCGTATTTGAAGGAGCGCCATCTTCTTCTGTCGTATTAACGACATGACACACAACAGTTTCAATTGAAAAACTCTTTGGAAAGAAGTCTTTCAAGGTTATCGGTTGCCGAGGTTGAGGAAGTTCCTTGCTTTCTTCGATGATTGGTCGAGGTCTTTTCATACTCGACCTTGTTTTTCTTTTTTGGGTCTTATTTTTTCTTTTATGGTTTCAGTACGAACGTGAATCTTTTTTAGTAAAATTTTGTTTATGTTTCTTTCGACGGGTTACCAACGTCCATCCTTCATCTATATCTTCAACTTGTTCTTCTTTCTCCCATAAGTTAACTTTCTGAAAGTCAGTCTTCCCTATGGCCTTTAATGCCGGATATATAATGACCGGCTCCAAAGATCCAAACTGGATTAAACTCCTTGTCGCAAACATGAGGATGTCTGGATGAATCATTACTCCAGCGTGATTTGTCTGCACCACGTCTTCTAGGTCCAACTTGATTTTTCTTTCTTGAGCCAATTTCAAAATTAACTCCTTCAATACAAAGCATTTTTCCACCAAATGGCTAACAACTCGATGATATTTGCAGTAATTGGGATCGTTTACTCTCCCCAATTCTACCGGTCGCTTACATTCGGGGAGCTCAATTAGTCGTTTCTCGAGCAACTGTCTAGCATGTCGGGAAGATTGGAGTCTAGAAAAAGGTAAACTTTCTCTTGTCTCTCTTTCAACATTGGTCGTTTCTTCTCTCCTACATCTTGGCGTTTCTCGATCTTCTTCTCTTTAGAAGTAAACTTTAAAGAGGCCGTATTTACGACCATAGCTTCTTTAGTTGCACCCTTCGATACCTTTTCGGTGCTCTTCACTTCTTTCCTTTCTTTCTTTACCTTCGGGATTAATAAATCATTACTCCCTCTATTAGCAATGCTCAACTCCATATCGTGAGCTTAAGTAGCTAATTTTCTTCAAAGGTGCGGGGTTTTATCCCTTGTAGGATGTACAGAAGTCCACAGTGCATTCCTTGAGTGCACATTTCGACAGCTGATAGTTCTGTCAATCCATCCTTGCAATCAAGGCTTAGTGCTCCCCAACGATTAATGTAGTCAATGACTGGCTCGTCTTTTCACTGCTTGGTGGCAGTGAGCTCTATCATACTGACAATACGCCTAGTACTGTAGAAACGATTGAGGAATTCTCTTTCAAGCTGCTCCCAGCTATCGATAGTTTCAGGCTCCAGGTCAATGTACCAGTCGAAGGCATTTCCCTTCAGAGTTCGAACGAACTGTTCAACTAGCAAGTCTCCTCTAGTTCTAGCATTTTCACAGGTTTCAATGAAGTGAGCAACATGTTGCTTTGGGTTGCCCTTTCCATCGAACTGCTGGAATTTTGGTGGCTGGTACCCATTTGGCATCCTTAGGTTGTCAATTCTCTTCGTATTGAGTCTTAATGGAATTCACAATCATTTCCTGCAACTGCTGAACAGACAGCGAAGCAATTGAAGTTGAATCTTGGGGCTGGCTGTCTTGCAAAACCTTCTTTCCTTTGTCATTGCTCTTGACTGCGGGTGACTCAATTCAGCTGTGCCACAACTTTCAATATGATTCTTGAGGGATGCAATCTCATAATCCCTTTCTTCAACTGCCTTCAGTAGCATGCTAATTTTCTTTTAGCCATTCTCTCCTCACTTGTTCTCACGTCAGCCATCATGACTGACATTACATTTGGTTGGGATGCCTCCTCGCTTGATCATTCAAAAGCTAAGGTATGCTTGTCAAGTGTAGGATTCTCTTTGATGACGACCACAGCTTTCGGGTCTCTTGAGATCCGCTCCCATATATTTCTCACGATCTCAAATGTAGGATTCTCTTTGATGACGACCACAGCTTTCGGGTCTCTTGAGATCCACTCCCATATATTTCTCGCGATCTCAAATGTAGGATGCTCTTCCACTTGTATTTCCTTAAAGCGGTTGTGGGTAATCGGTCTTCTGGAAGTGTCACTTAAAGCGTTAGGAGCATTGTCTTTGGATGCCATGTCGTATGTGTTGTGCGGGAGAAAGAGATCAAAGGTAAAGAGTGTCCTACCAAGCGTGCCAATCTGTTCGACGAGGTTTTCGAAGAAATTTAATTCATGGAACTTTTGTATTTGTATTAATTTCAGTGTTGTGAGTACAATCTCTAATCTTTGATCATTTAATTCTTTCTCTCAAAGAAAAGTAAACACATGCAACTTAAATTCTTGAGATCTTCTATGAAACTTTGCTCTCAAGGTCTTCAACTCCAGAGTCTTCAATTCTTGTCTTTAGAACTTTAGTATTTTCGATCCTCAATCTTTAGCTTCTTTGGAATTTCAAGGCTTCAATCTCCAGAACTTGTGAGCTTGGGAGCTTTGGTCTTCAGATCTTGAGCTTCAGTCTTCAATTCTTCAGAATTTGAATTTTTAGAGGTTCAGCACTTTTTCTCACTCTTCCAACCCCTCCCTCATGAAGAAGAAGACCCTCAATTTATAGGGGGTTTTTTGTGGCCTTGGGCCAACTTGCTCTTAGGCCATTGGGCTTGGGCCAACCTGCTTTTGGGTCAACCTGCTTTTGGGCCATTGGTTTGGGCTAAAGTTGGATTTGGGTCCAATACTTTCTTTAGCCCAAAAAATATTCAAAATTTCTTCTCCAACAAAAACATCTAGCATCATGTATAGTATACATTGTAACATATTAAATAGACATTTTTCAACTAAATAAAGTTGTTTAAATATATCATAGAATATATTGTATTATATATTATGAATAAATCACAGTATACAATAAAGTTTACAAGACCAGTAATTATATATATTGTAATATATAAAATATACTTTTTATTTCTGTCCATAATTAAGTTAAATAAATTACAGTATATAATAAGGAATGATATAAGACTAGTAATCATATGCATGGTAATATATCAAATATACTTTTAACTTTGGATGCAAAAGAAGAAAATTAGATTTGTAACTACCATATTGTATTTATTAATTTTAGGAATAGATACCATATTAGTTAATAAATAAAATAAATGAAAACCCAATTTGTAATTAATGTTTATTAAAAAATAATAATCTATAAAGAATTAATAATATATTTAGATTAGATTTTTTATTATTTTAATCATAAATTAATATAAAAATTAAATAAGAGAGAGGTGGTACCAAAAGGTTAAAACTGTCTCAAATTTATACATAAATATAATTATGAAATATATTTAAAATTTAAGATATTTGTGAAATATTACATGTAGAATAGGCCAATTATCTAAATATTTTTTAAGAGAAATTGTGTCAAACCACTTAACTTTTACCGTATATTTTCAAAAGTGACTTAAATAAGTTTATTTCTTATTCATCGGTTTTCATCCATTTTTTTCATAATTTGAGCTTGCCCAATTGCCTTTTTCACAATAAGGTTTTTTTTTATAATTATTATTATAAATTTGGAAGTTTAAACCTTTTATTATTGTTTTTTTAATTGGGCAAGTTTGAGAATGCATCTTACAATAATGCATCTTTAATTTTACATTAATCATGAATTTTAGTTTTATTTCAGATTTGTTCAAATTGAAAAAAGTTCATCCTATTTTTCATTTATTTGTAGTTTTTTTTTTTTTCATTTGTTGTCTCTATGAATGAAATGTGGTATGATTTGGTAATCAATGAAGGCTCCTAACTAGAAAATCTAAATACTTGTGATCCAATCATCTTGACATTCAATGTGAAGATAAATATGTGGGAAGGTAGTTAGTTTTAGAAACTCCAACATAACACTATGATAAAGGAGAAAATTAATTTTAAGTTACATTTTCTTTCCTCCTATTTGTTAGGAGAATTGAACATCACGATAAGCAACATCTTGATTGAACCAAATTTTGTAGATTCAGAAAATCTAAAAAAAAGGTGTGTCACAGAACAAATTTATTTTATTTCTTTATTTGAATGATTAATTCTTAATAATAATTATAATTTCACATATCAGACTCATACTTTTTTTTCTCCGTTTTAAATTTAAGTATTTCAAAAAAAAAAAAAAAAAAATTTTTTTTTAAAAATTTATAATTTTCTAAAAAAACAAAAAAAAAAAAAAAACCTTATTTATAAAATTTTTTTTAAAAAAAAAAAAAATTTTTTTTTAAAAATTTATAATTTTCTAAAAAAACAAAAAAAAAAAAAAAACCTTATTTATAAAATTGTTGTTTAAGAATTTGTAAGTTTCTCAAAACACACCAAACACATATAAACTTTCTCATACTTTTAAGTAGTTACATTTCCAAATATGAGTTAAGTTTATGATCATCCTTTTTCTTTCCAAGTATGAAATGTTCAATTTTGGACGAAAATAAATAAATAAAAACCAATCATTTGTTTACTAACATTGTTGGGATTTTTTTTTTTAGTTTCTAACTTTTGTTTTTCAAATTCATAACTATTCTTTTTATGCATAATTTTTTTAATCTTTCTCCAAACAAGATGATTAGTTCTGATATTTGAACAGTCAAACATGATCGACTTTTTATACAGCCTTATGTCTTTACTTTTTAAATGTAAATTTTTTTTAATAAAACATTTCCGAATTGACTAAGTATTGTAATTATTATATCTTCTATATAACTATTGATATGTTGTTGATTATTTATTTATGTTGGAGGAAAGTTCTTTTGGATCCCACAAATATATCTACTGCCTCTGAACAAATGGAAAAAAACAAAATTAGTAAACATCAAAAAAAATTATGCATGGGATATTTGATGATTTATATTGTTCTGTAATCGCCTTAATTGTCGAGATAGTTAACAAAGAAACCCCATGGTTTGATAAATGCAAAAATGTGTTACCAAAGAGTGTATCCCAATAGAAGTTAAAAGACAATTCATTGTAACAATTGCAATGATCATGTAGAGTTCAATAGAAAATATATGCTAAAACTTATACTTTTTTATGGCCAAATGATTGTACATATATAATTGCGTTTGAAGTTGCGAAGGTGTGATTGGATGTAGTGTTTTCAATATGCAACTCAAGTTCTGCCTGTAGTGATAAAAGAAATTAAATTATTTTTTAAATAAATCATATTTAAAATTATATCTAACCACTTAATCTTTTTTTTTTTGCTGCAATCTCAGATGAAGAAGGAGGAATCTAAGTTTTATCATAATATCATTCTCCCTCAAGGAAAAATTTACAAATTCCTCATTCACATAGATAAAAAGTTTGAAGAAGACCGATCGAGAAGTCATTTTGTGGTTAAGGAGATAAATACAATTTAAGTTAAATCTAATGTGAAAGAATCTAACGCAGAAGTACTTGGAGTTTTACATTTTAAGAAAAAAATTAAAATAGAAGAGTAATTTTAATATATGTATATATAATATATTAGTTTTCTTTTTAAAGTTCCTCGGTTTCAATATTTTACACGTAAAGTTGACATTGAGTATTTTTCGTTTCGATATAGAAAGTTTTATAGATTTTCTTAATCTTGTGAATTTAAATTATTTTATTGTATTTTAGATCATTTGCACTATTATAACCTAATAAGTTCAATAAAACAAGATAAAGATGATATATATTAATAAAATAAACTTATAACAAAATTGAAACACTACATTCAACACAAAAGCACTGTCAATCCAAGTGTACAATTTAATTTTTTTTTTTTTTCTCAAAGGGTCATCCTAGAAAATAGAATTTGATGTAACCACCAAAACATAGGTTTAGAAGTATAAATTTTAATGATGTTTAACAAAACAATATAATTAGTTAAAAAGTATAACTATATATATATTGTAGAGGTGTCATAATGTCACCATTTAACAAACCCTATCATGACTTTTGAAAATGTAACTTCCCCCATTTCGCAGTTCCATACAATATAATTTCTTATGAAGTTTTAATTTCTCTTTTAACTCCTCTTTTCTCAAACTTTTTTAGTGTTTGATTTAGTGTTTTCTCGAAATTTATTTATTCATACTAGGCAATTTATTCATACTAGTGCCTGACGTTTTTCTTAAATATGTGGCTTTATCCAACATTTGATCCAAAATTGTATCTTTTAAATTTGTTTCTCTCTAATCAAAGACTTGAATGTTATCAAAATCTTTTAATTTTTTATATAGCTCATCGCCAAAATTTAAGAGTGACATAATTAAAACATATCATAAAGTAATGGACATAAATGAAATTGACACATGACACATATAATCCTATTTTACATATCATTATCATAATATTTTTTCCATCTTCCTTCTAGAAAAAAGTTATCGTAATAACCAAACAAAAATAAGAACTTTGAGAATTTGGACGCATGGAGCCCAAATTCTAACATAAAATAAAAAATAACAACACAAGACCTTAAAAAAATAATAATAATAAAATAAAATTTAAATTTAAAAAAAAAAGTTCCGTTGATGGGACGTGAACCCGGGTCTCTCGGGTGAGAGCCAAGGATCCTAACCAACGACTACAACGAACTCAATAATTTAAGAGAGAGCCCAAAATATTAACTTGTTTCTTGAACAGAATTAATATTATTATTATTGATAAAAATTGTTGTTATTATTATTTTTGAAACAGATGGCCTTTGTTCTATAGAATAATTGGATTTACCCAAAACAATATCATTCCGGGGTTCCTTTTTCCATTTCAACCAAATAATGTGTTTTTAGATAAAATTATTATCTATGCGTTTGTAATCAATATCTTTATAAATACTCATAAAATATTTTTAAGAAAAGAAAAAAAAAAACCGAGAATAAACAACTATATGACTGTTGAATGTTGATATGGTTCATTAACACATAGTATTAAAGTATCGATCAGTATATCAATATATCTGTAAATCAAAAGGTTCAACATTAATATTAAAGATTAATCGATATCTATGATATATTTATAAATAAACATATAACAAAAAATAAAATCATATATTAACCTTCGTATAAATATAAATACCAACAATGAGATAAAACTTACTTAGTTTGAAAGAAAAAGAAAAGCTATTTTATCAATATTAATATTTTATCGATATATTCATAAAATTAAAATCTCGTTATTGATATTGACATCGATGTCGATGTTACAATCCTTAACAACAAAGAGATAACTCATAAACTTTATTATTATTATTTTAATAATAAACTTTTTAAATTTAGTTAAAACACCAATTTGGTCATATACTTTGCTCAATTTTAGTCCCTATAGGTTCAATTGTCTAGTTTTGGTCTATATATTTTTAATAAATCTTAAATTTAGTCTCTAATGTTAATATCAATTTTGAAAGCATACTCATATATTTTATTTTCTTGCATTGAAAAATAAAATTATAATTGTTATTTAATCAATTTGGATAAAAATTAATTATGAGAACAAAATTTAAAATGTATTGAAGGTAGGATATTAAAGTTAGACAATTAAAAGTATAAAAATTAAAACTCAACATATTTGAAGCACCCAAATAGTATAAACAATTTTTTCCAACATTTTTAACACAGACCAAATTGATGGTTTATCCGAATGATTGGAGAAAAGAAAAAAAAAAGTCTAGAAAAGAAAAAAACAATATATATATATATATCAATAAAACTTTTTTTTTTTTTTTTTTCTCTTTTGTGAGGTTGGTGGTTTCTTGCATATGGGACAATAGGCTACTTTAGTTGGAGTTAAAGCTATAACGGTATATTTAGTTGAAGGGTAGGCCAGTTTGGTTGTCCCCCGCCCCCCTCCTTGCAATCATCCACCCCTCACTTGCAAAAGAAATCCGAGTCCCCTTTAACTTCCACTTTCTATATCTCAAACTTATTTGTCAAAATACTTTTTATATTTGCATCCCAACTATTCCTCCCATTTTCTTTTGAGACTTGGTTGGTGCGCCGATCTTGATGCGATATTGAGCTTGTGGACAAAGCTCACTTAGACTTGCAAATGTGAATCAACGTGCAAGAAAACTTGCATTGAATGTCTAAATTAGTGCAAATATTTAATTTAACTAAGCACTCGAAATATTGCATACTCCTTGAGTGGAAGAATGTGACTCTTTAAAAGTTTATCATCTAATATCTACTTGGGACATGTATAATATCAGTAATGTTGTTGTGTAGTGAGGTTGCAGATTTACAAGAACTCGACTTGATTATTACTCTTTTAGTGACAAGGATCAAGTTCGACATAATTATTTAAACACTTAAGGCGTTAACTTTCTATCTTGACACTTTGCAAACTTATGGACATACTCTTGAAAACTTTCTATTTTGGTGACTTGGACCTACCCTTAGACAACTCTTAATAGAACTTAGAAAAAGTTAGTGCACTTCTGGTAAAGTGGGAGATAAAAAAGAAGTATGCTTTAAGGCATCCTATCTGTACAGCACATTGGTTGGGTTTGTGGGGGTTTCTTGTAGGAAAAGAAGAAATTACACACATCCTATGTAGGATACATTGTATTTATAAATGGGCTTACAAACAGTAGAATCAATTGCCAGAAATGGGGTGGGAAAATCAAATTAAATTATGTGCTTTGGTGGTTTTTGCAGCGGTGATTTATGGGTCAAGAGCTGAGGGTTCGGGAAATGGAAGTAAGCCCACAAATGTCACTTTCTTGACATTCTCACAGCTGCCACAGGAGAATGTAGGGGATATTAGGAGGAACAATTCAGGTAATACTACTACGGTGGAGGTCAGCAAGCGGAATGGGGGAGGCGGCAGCGGCGGCAGCTATGGATGGGGATGGGGTGGAGGAGGAGGTGGCGGAGGAGGTGGTGGTGGAGGATGGGGATGGGGAGGAGGTGGAAGTGGGAGTGGGTGGTGGAAATGGGGTTGTGGAGGACAACCAAAATCCGATAGACTCGAACGACGCAACGAAAGGAGGAAAAATGTTAACAGGAAGAAAATGTATGACGAAAAAGATTATAGAATGGGAGAATTTGCCCAATGTATGGTGAAAGGAAGATGCAAAGGAATGAGATTAGACTGCCCCCTCCACTGCGGCAGATCTTGTTTCTATGATTGTCGATACATGTGCAAATCTCATTGTCGACGCTCCTAATTTGGATCGCCAATCATAATCTCCATAATTCTTAGATTTGACTCATTTTGATTTGACTAATATGTTTTTGCTAATTGAACTGTACTCATTTTTTTTCCTTTCATTTTAACTAGACAAGATCATGTAGTTGGACGTATAGTTCCATTGAAAATAAAGAACGATAGTTCATTTTACATAATTGAATTAAACATGAGTTTTATTATTATCATTATTTTTTATATAAAGAAGTTAATTTGATTCCAATTATTGAAAGGCTTGTGTGGGAGAAGATTGCCCGACTCGGATTCCAAGTTTTTGTGAGAGTGCAATAATTTTGGTCGATTCGTGATTGTACTTGAATGTGCAAATTAGCCTTAGATAGTCCTTTTTCTTTTCATTGATCGGTTTTGACTTTTTTTTTTTTCTTTTTATTTTATGTTTTAGTGTCGTGTGATTGCCCAACATAGAATTTGGAAAAGGTTGGCTAATGAATTGGAATGACTTGTTATTTTCAATAAAAATAAATAAAGTTGAAGGACATGCATGGCCTTATATGTTGGTAAATATGACAACATTATAATTTATTTTATAATCATTATTATTTTTTTTAATTGAAGTCGAGTTAAATTCCGACGTTTCTATTTTAGTAGTCTTTTACTAATTGCACTCATATATCATCAATAGTATTAAATTTTCATCAACATATCTAATATTTATATATTTTCATGAGTTCGACATTGATATGAAAAGTGAGTCAATGTTGTCTTTATATTATAAAGAAATTAGAAACATAAGAATGACTAACACAATATTACTCACTTAAATATAATATAGATTATAGACACATTAGCTTCTTTGAAACAAGTAAAATATTTATTTATTAATTTAAATATTTTGTTTATATAATTTTTTAGAAATATCTACGTGACATTAACACTTTATTGACATTTTCATCAATATTTATATTAACATCACGTTTTAAAGCTCATACTCACTCCAAATCTCAAACTATTAGAAAATCATTAAAAAGTGTCTCATAAACAAAAATGGGCCTAGGAAAAGGTGTTCGGCTTTGAATAAGGGCAAGGTGAAGCTTAGCAAAACATCCAATGAGGCACACCCAGTGAGCTTAATGATTATCTAGTAGAAACACTATTTAAAATAACCTTAAGTTCATCTAGTTCTATAAAATACACCATAATAGCTCAAAGAAAAGTAGTCGATTCTCAAATCTTAAATTTTGACTCTTTCAATGTTTTGACTTGCATGAAAGGAAGTGACATAGGTTTTGCTTTCGTTTAGAGGTAAAGTTTTGTCGTGATTTGAATTTTGGCATTAGTAGAATGGGCATGCATTTAAAAATATAGAAATGAATGAAGAAGAAATCCTAAAAAAAAAAAAAAAAAAAAAGTAGAGGATTGGATGGGGCAAAAGAAGAGCGAAGTTTGTTTGTTATCCAAAATGTAAGTAGGCATACACACAAAAGGGCTTCCCCATTGACAAGAAATGCAGGAGAATTGAGAGTTAAAATAAAGAAGATGGATCTGACTGAATAATGTTGTGGAACAAAGATGAACCTCCCACCAAACCGACATTCCTTCTCCATCTCAATCTCACAAATTATTTGTAAACAAAAGAAAAGAGAAGGACACAGCCTGAGGACTCCAAAATCCTCCAATGTTCCAGTGAGAGAGAGAATGTGTACGGTTGCTTTCTAATTCCACTACACCATCAACAAATGGAAAAACCCAATCACTATCATTCCTACAAGTTTATTGAAGGTTCTTTTTTTAAATAAAATTATTATTGATTAAAAGTTCTGGAAACATATTCATTTTATTTAATAGTTATTATTCAACCAATTTTAATAAAATGTAATTTCAAGTGACTAAATTTAAGATATACTGGAAATACATGGACTAAAAAACTAGACATTTAAATTTATAAACTAAAATTGAAAAGACTCAAAAGTACATAGACTAAAATGATATTTTAACACTTTCAAAATTATTGAAAATTTAGAGATTAAAGGTAGACGTTTGAATACATGACTAAAATAAAACAAAATACAATTCTAGTTTATTGTTGATTTTTTTTTTCTTTTTGTTATCTATTAACATTTTTATTAGAAATTTTGAAAACATATTTACATAATGAAAATTATTATTATCATTTAATCAATTTCGATAAAAAAATAACTCTAAATTACTAAATTTAGGCTATATTGAGAATACCAAAACTATAATTGGACAATGGAAGTACGAAAACTAAAATGAAATAAGGCATAGAGATTATAATGGTAGTTAAATATTAAAAGTGAGATTATGGTTCTAATACCTTTTCAATTGTTTAGTTTAAAAAATAAGTCATTTAGATATAAATACAAAGTGTTTGGCAAACATTGAAAGCCATGTGCAAAAACCAAAAAAATCGCCAAACCGGATCAAACCAAACTGAACCGGCAGGTTCAGTCTTTTTCTTTTTTTTTTTTTTGAAGAAGGGGGAGAACATCAGTTGACTAGAAGAGCAAAACCTGACTATTCGATTCGGTCCTCGATTCATTATGCTCACTCTCACTCTCGCTCTCCTGAAGCATCAATTATTGAAAACCAATAACTTCAGTTTAGTTCATGATTCCGCCCAAATCAGAAATATTTAAATTTTTTAAGTTAACTCAGGTGGACCCTAAAATGTTAATTTAATCCATGAATTTAAGATGTGGGGACCATCAAACACGTATTTTAAAGAAGGAAAAAAAAGTATGGTTAGGTAAATGCAGAGTTGCGGACCTTAGAGAAACCAAAAGGAGGAGGAGGAGGAGCAGTAGTAGAGGAAGAATCAAGAAATTCTTCAAAATTCCACTCAGGAAGCGCCTCAATCAAATACTCCGCCACACCGTTCATAGCGTCCGCAGCTGCAGTCGGGGCGGTAGAAGTCGAACTCTCCGCAACAGAAGAATCATTAGCCGGCAGAGGATGCGAATTGGAATTAGGTAGAGACGCAGAAACAAAAGAAAGCTTAACCCCAGTGAGGAGAAAACGTTGATGGTTCTGAGTAAGTTGATTCATCGAATGAATTGGAAGATCGCAATCCTTGCACAGAATCGCCCTATCCTGTTGGCAGAACAAGAACGCCCGTCTTTCCTGCAACAATTTTTTTATTTTTTTTTTTTTTTTTGAATCGCCAGGATCTGGAAAACAGTATTGAAGAGAGGGGAAAATATTAGGAAGGATCTGGAAAATCCTGACCTGACAGATATCACAAAGAGGGAAATGATTGTTGTTGGAGTGAAGGAGGGGAAAACGATGGTGGTTAGAGGCGAGGAGATTGGGGTGGTGGAGGCGGCGGTCGCAGGTGGAGCAGAGGGTGACGTCGTCGGCGGTGCAGAAAAGTAGCGCCTCGTCTTTGCTGCACACGTCGCACTGAATCTTCATTGTTCTGCAAACTTTACTCTAACCAAGAGGGGCGGGAGTACGGTTGTAGACGCTTGTTTTACGTGATGTCCTATAAATGTTCTCGATAATATATATATGGTAAAAAATCCTTTTTATTTCTCATATTTTTTTTTTCGAGAATAGGCAGCAATTTAATAATATAATTTTACAGACAACCTTTTAAATTCTGCATATATGCTAAATTTTTTCTTTTTTATATTTTTATATTTTGTTTAGAGAAAAATATATTTTTGGTCTCTAAATTTTTAGTTCACTTTCTATTTAATTTTTAAGTTTTGATTTTGGTTTTAATTTAGTCTATAAGTTTTAAAATGTTACAATTTTAACTTTGAGATTTGAGTTTTTTCTTTTTTCAATTTGGTCTCTAGATTTTAGATTTTTACATTTTTAACCTCAAGTTTTCATTAAAAATTCACTTTCAATCATTAACATCAATAATTATGAAGTGAAATTTTTAAATTTTATTTTAAAAGTGATAATAAATAGTGAGACTTAATTAGTTATAATTAAGTTAATTATTTTAAATTTATTAACATACTTTAACGCTAAAGATGAAAAATGAGTATTTAGTGAAATATTAAGATAAAAAATGTAAATATTGAAATTTAGAGACCAAATTGAAACAAAATTTAAATGCCAAGAGTAAAATTATAACATTTTGAAACTTAGTGACTAAATTGAAACCAAAATCAAAATTTAAAGACTAAATATGTAACATTTTGAAATGTAACGTAAGGACTAGATAGAAATCAAACAAAAAACCTAGAGACCAAAAAAATATTTTTCCCTGAGCAAAATACACTTTGGTCCTGAAGTTAGTATGTGTCTATTTGGTCCATGAGGTTTGATAATTGACACTTTTAGTCTCCAAAGTCTGAATAATGGTTCTAAATAGTGCTTAAACCCATTTAACTTAACAGATTGATGATTAGGCTGATAAATGTTGAGATGGATTGCTTACTTGTCAATTTTTACTCCAAAATTAGATTAATTAAAGATTTATTAGGTTAAAAATTGAGATAGTAAAATGATTAAAAAAAAAAGTGTTTCATCAACTTCAAGTTTTGGGAAGACAACTTCAAATCTCTACATCTCATGCGTAGGAATTTGGATCTTTAAGGCTCGTTTGATTACGTTATTGTTGTTTGTTTCCTGTTTTTGTTTCTCATTTTCTAGGAAACGGACTTATTTGATAATTGTTTTTGTTTCTTGTTTCTAAATTTTGAGAAACATTTCTAAAAAATGGGTCAAATTTGAGAAACAACAAAAAGTAGTCACTCTTGCTCTTCTTTCTATTTCTATCATACCGTTCTCACAAGTAATTATTCTCAACTTTTGGTGTACTAGTATTAGGCGCTCATAGTAATTATGTCAAATCCCACTTGAAGTTTTTTTTCTTTTTTCTGGACATTTTCGTTTTTTTTTTTTGAAAAATATTTTTTTCATTATATTTTTTCATTTTTATTTTTATTTATGAATTTTTGTTGTTTACAAAAATAATCCTCCATATTTATATTTTATTTTATTTTTGAATTTTTAAAATTCTCCAATATTTAGATTTATATATGATTTTAATTTTCAATATATATATTAAACTTTTTATATTTCAAATTTTAACTCCCAAGATTGACACTTTTTTTCTTTTATATTTGTTTCCATCTTTTATATTTTATTTATTTTTTAAAATTTTCTTATTTACAAAAATAACTCTACTATATTTTTATATATTTTTTTAATTTTGAATTTTAAAATTCTCCAATATTTAGATTTATATATTATTTAAATTTTCAATATGTATATTAATTTTTTAAATATTTCAACTTTTAATATTAAATTTTGCAATAGGTGTGTTTATATATTATTTTAATTATAATATTTTTAATATATCTGAAACCAAGTAAAATTTTACAATATATAAATTTTGCTGACCAAGACATTCATTTAGCTTAACTTTAATATTTTACAACCACGACATTTACATAATTATCTAACTAAGTTGGATTTGACTTGATATCATTTAAGACAAATGAGTCGAGTTAGAGATGACATTGCCAATCAAATTTGGGCAACATATGAATGATGTGATACAACTTTCTTATTATATTTAGTTGTCATTGAGACTTTATTTCTATTAGATAACATAAACTTTGGACAATATCTTTTTCTATATTTAATGTATAACATATCTTTCTTATATATATTATTTTGTTGCAAAAAAAAAAAAAAACTATTTTGTTAAAAAGAGAAGAAAAAAACAAGAAACAAGAAACCAAAATTAGTTATTAAATAAAATTTTTGTTTTTTTTTTTTTTTGTTTTCAGGAAACCGGAATAGTTATCAAACATAGTTTTGTTTCTTATTCTAAAAAAAAAAACAAGGAACAAGGAACGAGAACAGGAAAGGGGAATATTATCAAATGGGCCCTTATATACCACAACTCTAGATCTCCAGCCGCCAACGTTGTCTCAAATGCTTAGAAATCACGCCGAAGAAATTCAGCCCATTTCTTGCCTCATCAGAAACTCATTTGTTCCTTGGGTTTGCGATGTAGCTAATGATTTCATAATCCTCTATTCTATTCCCCGTCTTCAATCTTGCTCTATTTTCTCCGGGGAATAGAATAGAGGATTTTGAAATCGAATAAAAATACTTGAATTGCCCTTTCTTTTTCTTCGTACTTTGTTTCTTCTAGATATTTTTTTCTTTTCTTTTCTTTTTTTTTTACTTTCTTTTTAAGAAAAAGATTCTCCTAGGAACAAAATCTAAATCGGAGCTTCTTTTATTTTATTTTAATTTACTATATTTTCTTCTTATCCTTTAACTTTTTTTAAGAGAATTTCTCTCCCCTATTTATTTCATTCGTTGTTGCATCATTTTTTTTCATACTTTTTTTTAAATAACTTGTTTCCATTTTTTTATGAACTACAAGTAACTTATGCTTTGACTTTATCATCAACTATAATTTGCAATAGTGCTTTGACTCTTGCTAGAGACATCATATTTTTCGAATGATTATTAGTGGTCACCAGTCCTACCAACAGTGATTTGCCTCCTACTATGGTCATCATCTTTCTGGGCAGCTAGAAAGTTTTGGTTTAAGCCTAACAAATGCCCATAAGGTAGATATTAAAGATAGTAATCACCAACTACTTAGTATTAATCAATGTGTATATCGTTATAAAATATATCAATAATATATTAGTTAAGTATATCAACAATATAAGCATGTATATCATTATAAAGTATATTGACAATATGTTAGTCAAGTGTATCAGTAGTGTAAATGAGTGTAACATTATAAAGTATATCAACAAAAGTGCATAAAAAATATACATGTGTATCATTATAAACTATATCAATAATATATCAATCAAGTGTATCGACAATATAAACATGTGTATCATTATAAAATATATCTATAGTATGTCAGTCAAGTGTATTAGCAGTATAAATAAGTGTAACATTACATAAAGTATATCAATAGTATATCAATAAAGTTTATTAGTAGTATCATTATAAAGAATATCAATAGTTGTCAGTCAAGTGTATCAACAGTATAAATGAGTGTGTCATTATAAAATATAGGAACACAATTTCAATAAAGTTTATTAGTAGTATATTAACAATATATCAGTATTATATTTCAACATCAATATATCATCAACTAAAGTACATTTTTTTAAAAAATTAATTGGTTGAAAAAAATTTTACTTACTTTAAATAAATTTGTTAGATCTTTTTTCAAATTAATTGGGGGAGGAAAAGTAACAAAATAGGAATGAAATACAAAATTTTAGGAAATTGAGCAGTGAAAAGACATGAGTGTATCAAACATCAATCAATAGATACTTGAAGTAACACATGAAGGTATCAGACCTAAGATATGAGTGTATCAACGATATATCAGACCTAAGACATGAGTATATGAACAATATATCAGACTTAAAATAACAGTGTATCATGTGTATCAAAGTGTATCAAATATGTCATGCGTATCAAGTGTATCAGATGTATTAAGTGTGTATCAAGTGTATCAGGTGTATTACGCATGTGTATCAGATGTATCACACATGTGTATCAAATGTATCAAGTGTGTATCAAGTGTATTAGGTATATCACGCGAACTGTTTTTTTTTTTTTTTTTACTTTTTTTTTTTTGCAAAAGTAATAAGTCAGGGCTATAGACCTAATTAATGTATTTTGTTTTGCTCTTTTTGCAACTGCCCTATTTTTTAAATAGTTTAATTTTTCGTATACTTTTAATTTTTACCTTTAGACCATAATGCTATTATTATTTTCTAATTAATAATATTTTTATTAAAAATTTTGAAAATATATTTACATATTATAATTTTTTCATGAAAATTATTATTATTACTCAATAAAAATAATAAAGAAAAGTACTCCCTTTTCAAAAATTTCACAACCTCCAATGCATCAAATTCAACTTCAATAGGAGGGTTGCTGGACCACTCATGCTGAATTGCATATAAGCCCTCCAACAACGCTTCCATTTCCAGCATGTTGACACTTCCACCCTTCTAAATAAACTTGCAACCTCCCAAAATCATCTGACGCTCATGATCGAGAACCAGCCAACCAAGACCACCTCTACCACTCACCAACGACCAACCTGCATCTACATTCAATTTCCAATAAATTTAAGATTTATTGAAAGTATGAAAATTAAATTAGACGAAATTCAAACTATAAGGATCAAAATAGTATTTTAGCCTCTATGATATATAGGCTAAATTATGCAAAATATTCCTAAATTTTGTATTTTGTGTAAAAAATATCCTGAACTTTCAAATGTCTAGAAAATACCTTTACTGTTATGGAAGCTGTTAATGTTTTGTTTCAAAAACACTTTTGAATTTTCAAAAGTTAAAAATAATTTTAATTTTTTTATAAAAAAAAAAACTTCAAAAGTATCCTTACATATATGAATACAAACCTTTAATACTCGTTTAAAAAATATCTTTAAACTTTCAAAAGTTGCATTGATACTCTTGAAACTTTGAAAATTCAAGAATATTTTTAAAATAAAACATTAAAGTTTTACATCCAAAACCAACAGTAAATATATTTTTAAACTCTTTTTTAAAGTGTAAAACTAAAGATATTTTCCATTACTAATAATAATTAAAGGGCGGCTGTTCTGCTTTCACTAGGAGGCAGATCTTACTATTATGAGGGAGTCGAGTGATAGATATGGGATAGGAGAATATTAGAGAATAGAGTTATATTAGAGAGTAGAGTGGTATATAGGATAGGGGAATAGATCTCCATGATCTAGAAGAAAAATAAATTATACAACTTGTTTGTAAAATTGAAAAAAATGAAAATTGTCAAGAAAAAAATAGCTTTTTTGTCATCATGATTTGAAGAATAAATGCATTTTATATGTACATATTTCAAACTAGTCATTTTAGTTCATGAATTTTCAAAAATAGGTCGTAAAAGATCCATCTACCAATATATTCATTGAATTTAAATTGAAAATTTATTAGATGACTGATGTGGCGAGAAAAAATAAATATATTTTTAATATTTTCTTCTCTCTTTTGTTTCTCTCTCCTTTCTCTATATTATAATCTTCAAGAAAACCAATCAAAAGTCCCAGCTCTCTCTAACCTTACCCATTGTTCATACAGAAACAAGTTTCTCCATTTTCCATTTCTCGTTTTCAAAGACATTGATGCCATTGAATCTAAATTCTAGTTGTGTCATAGAATCCTATAAAGTCCATTTAAGTATAATTGTTGGACAACTACTCTGATAGACAGCAATTAACAGCACGAACTGCAATCGTCAATAACGAACTACCTAAATAGACATTGCAAAATACAAACTCGTGATAGGCTAAGTCGTGGAGCTCGCTCTCTTTAAGATGTTTCGCGGCTCTGCAAGAGTGCAAACAGTTCTTCAAGATACCACGTTGTCCCCAGAATAAAATAGCCTTAACGGTCAACCAAACTTGTACGTTGACCGGTTGATAATGCTAACACCCTTTTAATATTATGCTCGAAAACGTGAATAAAACAAAGCTTTTACAATAAATTATTTTATAAAAAAGGTTTTTGTGGAGAAGCGTTGGGAGCATTGAGATGTGGGAAGGGAAGATGAGAAGAAGAAGTGAGGAAGAAGTGAGGGGAGGGAGCAACATTTATAGTGCTGGTGACCAACGTTCAGATGCACTACTTCCTCCCAGCTTGACATATGGCAGCTTGACATCCAGTGAATGTGCCCGTACAGCTAGGAGGGTAATCGACGACTATTCTCGACCTGACATGTGGAAGAACCTTGTTGACTGTTCTCAACTGAACCGTGGACAGAGGTTCAAAAAATATCTAAAAAAATTGTTATATAAAAAATTCTTCATTCTTTCACGTCACGCCACGCCCGTCCGAACGACGGCGGCGCACGCATGCATGGATTTCTTTATAAGCCAGCTTGGCCTATCTCCTCACCCTTTTTAGAACTCGGGTTCCCCCTTGAGCCACTACAACAAAAATAGGCTTCTATGACTCTAAAAAACAGTCATTACCACATTTCTTGACTCTTTTTTTTAGTCATTTAATCGCCCATCATCTAAAGTGTATAGATGACACATGAGAAATTAGTCATCGTTGATAGTTTCATGACTTGTAGGTACAGTCAACAATAAATATATATTGACATTTATTATAAGTCATGGAAACAGATTTTATGACAATTTTATACCGTCATTAAAAAATCAAAATGTTGATTTTTTTCTGTCAAATAAAGAGTTACGTTGACATTACACTTATGTCATCGCAAAATAAATAATGACACATTTAAGATGTCAATAATACATTAACTATGACATTTTTTTAAGGTCATTTAATTACATACCATGACTTTTGTCAGATATCATAGAAACCATTACCACGATATACGTTATTACACCTGTGTTTCATACATGTTATTACACCTGTGTTTCCTTCAATTTTAACACAAAATGTGTACACAAACATAAAAAGTAACTTTCATATATAATAATATAGTTCCAACTGTTAATACAAGGAAGCTAGCTAGTAATCAAACTCTAGGTACATCATTTACAAATTCAGTACTTACAACTAAGTGTTGGCATAATACCAAAAAATATATATACAACACCTATTTAAATATCTTGGTTGGTGGGCTTCCTTGCTCCAATGGCATTGTCCAGGAACCCTATAAAAAAAACATTCATTTTAGAATTTGACTCAGTACAAGTAAGCTTCGATGAACACTTTCAAACAAAAATTATGCATAGTATCACAATATAGCCACATAAATATATACTATATCACATTATAATCTCACTTTTTAACCTTAATAACATGAATAACCTCCAATCTTAACTTATACACTACTCTACTAGAAAGAATAAGGGTTAATTGAATTGATTGCTTCGTTGAGAGGAGGAGGAGGAGGAGGAGGAGCAGGGGGGGGGGCAAGTGAACATAATACAAAATAACAAAACAAATGTATAATTTAAATATTCACATTAGTCTAACTATCCACAAAAAAAAAACACTTTCAACGTCAATCAATGCCAATAACTATTTTGAACCAATTGTAATAACTATTAGGAATTTTCCACAACATAGACAAATCCAGTGTCAATCGATGCCAATAACTATTTCGAAAGAATTCTAATAACTATAAAAAGAAATTAAGCCTACCTAAATCTAGTAATGTGAGCCAATATTTGAACTCAGGTCTTGACAATATAAACCAATTGAAATAAACAAATAATTGTAGGTTATGTGATATATACCTCTTAAGCACCAAAAAAGACTGCAACTTCAAAACTTCTTCCTCCGACCTGCTTCTTCCACATAACATTGTTCTCAAAATATTGAAATACGAACTACAAATAAGATAAATATAGAAGAGTAAGAGTCAACCAAAATTATAAAGTTTAATAACAAGATCAACATAATACAAATCCAACAATTACGACATTTCCATCAATTACCTTTTTGCTAACAATCATTTTGAAAGTTTTTTCTCTGATTCGATGGCAAAAAATCACTTGTGATGTTACCCAACCATAGACAATATCATGCGTCATGCCAACCTTTTCCAAACAAAAAATATAAAGGTTAATATAAAACTAGTGATGGAGTTATATAACAGATCAAACACACCAGAATAGTGTCAAAGATAGTGTCAAAGATATTTGGTGCAGCAGGAAGTTGATCATGAGCAGTTTGAACCATGTCAATTACGTTAAACAAATCGTACTCATCCTCATCGTTTTCATTTAACACAGGATCTGAATTGTTGTTAACATTGTGTGTGGCTAAATCTTCTCCATGCCAAAACCATAACTTATAACTTTGATCAATTCCATTGACATATAAATGATCCCTAACTATCGAAACATCCTTAGATATACGATTTCCACATTTTAAGCATGGGCATCGAACGGAATTGGAACCATTGCCATGACGCAAACCAAATTCAATGAAAGTTTCAACTCCAACCTCGTATTCTCTAGATGATTACTTTTGACCATCCATGATTTGTCCATCACATAATACTAGGAAATTAAGAACTTGTTAATTTCCCCTCCCCCAAAAAAGAAACCTGATGATAAGATCATAATATTAGACAATAACTTCTATCAAGTCTATCTACAGTCGTCAATGCCATTTCTATCATAGAAAGTTATAAATGCCAATCTAATTAAAGAAGTTAAGTTAGCTAGGTAGCATGCTTTCGATATGCAGAACCGATTAAAAAGAAATGAGAATTGGGTACATGCACAGTTCGTATCTCAAAGTTTCTAAACGGACACCTAAGCATGGCTTCTCAGCTCAAAACAAAGACAAAAAGTGCCGAAGTGACAATTCCAACCTCAGCTCCCTTAACAGTACATAAGTTTCAGCTGTGTGGTTTTTCTTTATTGTGACTTGGTTTTGCTTCCATCTCATGTGGATTTTTCTTATGCTTTATGTCTCCAATTTCCTACCCTTCTTTATGAATCTAGTTTTTTCCAACTGCTGTAACACTAATAGAAGAATTCTCCCCTAGCAACATACTGCTCTAACAAATTCCTATTTAAAAACAATCACTCCAGCAAGCCTACTTTGTTTATACCACCTTCAGATTTAATGCAAGAAAAAGAAGGAATAACTTGATACCTTGGTGATGGCGTGGGTGAGGCGAGCGGCGATGAGAGTAGAGCGTCGAGGGTGAGACGATTTCGGACCTCAAATAAGAGAAGTTGTATCTTCTGCACCTATGAGTGAAATTTCGTTAGTCACACACTTATTAGAAAGAAAAAAAAATTACCCCAAAATCTAAAATATTCGACACTACTACAATTTTGACCTTCGTTGACAGCCAAAAAATGTCAGTCTCATCCATCTTTCACCACATGAATTAGTATCAACATCATATCCAAAATATATAAAGAATTATCAATAACAACCACGCAAAAATGTATTAAACATTATTAGTAGCTTCCAATGATAAAGCAAACCATTCACTCATAGTCTCATCCATCTCTTCACCACATGAATAGCCTAGAATCTTGTTATCTACAAGAAGATAAATATTTTGACTAGAATAATACTTACCTAACATTCCAAAGTGCTCCGTAGTTATTTGGAAGACTCCTAAAGCAATAAAACATGCTCTTAAAGTCAAAACTTAGTTTGAAACTATATTTAGAGAGTGAGAACACTATTAACTCCTAAAGCAATAAATTCCATATGAACTATTCCAATGTCACAAACTATATCTGTCCCACCAATTTGAATAGTAAATAGTAAAATTTTTACAAATCTACACCTCAGTAGTGACAATTCGAAACGTCAACAAATGACCTCAATCTTGCTAAACAATATCTGTAATCTACTCAAAACTTCAAATCTACACCAGAACATCATAGGTAAACAAGCAGTGAACCAAAATTTAGTGGGAAAAAGAACCTAACAAAGGAAATACAAAAGTTCCACCCAAAACTCTTACCTATAACCACAACAAGCAACATCAATGACAAGAGACGAACCAAAAATGATCTTGAATCAACGCATGATAACAAACACAAGGGACTGTGTAAGAACCCAACACCAACACCCAAAAAAGAAAAAAAAAACTTCCAAACACCAAAGCTCACTCAACAGCGGCAGCGGCAGCGGCGAAAACGTCAGTCAGCAACGGACTGAAGCGACCAAACGGCGAGGCGGCAGGCGGACTGAAGCGACTTGACGGTGAGGCGGCGAGCGGACCCAACAGTGCGGTTGGCGGCAGCTTTTCGAATAGGGCGTGCGTCTACTGTTCGGTGGTGGACGACCAGCGAAAGGAGCGTCGGCGACTGGGCTGTGGCTGCTACACGATGAAGAAGAAGAAGAGAACAAATAAACTCTTGGTTTTCCTTCTTTAAATAATTATTATTATATATAAATAAAAAAACCCTACTTCCTTATCAAATATAATTATTCATTTTCTTTTTCTTTTTCCTCCATAAACCTCCTAAAATAAAATTACTCCTCCCAATACACAATAAACTTTTAAATACACAGCAGTCTTCCCAATTTTTCCTAAATTGGATTTCTAATTCCTAAATCTCTTTCAATTCAAATAAAATCACATCGACTAAAATAAATCCAATTTCAAAATCTTAAATACTTAATTTAGATTGGATTATCTTAAATACCAAAAATTAAATTTTTACCCTTAAAGCTCGAAATAACTCCCATGAAGGCGGCGTTGCAGAGATCGACGACGGACGTTGAAGGTTTAGCTTTGTTTCTCGATTTTTAGAGAATGAATAAGATTAAAAATTTATTAAGCACTATTAATATTTTTCTAATTTATAATTAAGATTAAAAAAATCACTTTTAGTCCATAAATTTTCATAGAAGTAACAATTTAGTCCCTGGACTTTTGTTTATAACGGTTTAGTCCCTATATTTTCAATTTCTAACAATTTAATCCTTGAACTTTATTATGTAACAATTTAGTCGTTGTAATTTAAAAGTTGTAACGATTTAGTCTCTATCATAGAAATAAGAGTTGAGATTTAATGAGATTTCTTGCATAAATAAATCGATTAACTAATTAGAGACTCAATATTTTTATAAAATAGAAAGTCTACATCATAAAATAGTTAGATGATTCCATCTAATTTTGATGAGTTTTTCTTACGTTACGAACAAGTTGTTATAAATTTTAAAGTACAAGGACTGAATAATTAGACTAAAGTTCAGGGACTAGATTGTTGCAAATATGAAAGTGCAAGGACTAAATCGTTACCAGGGACTAGATTGTTAAAAATCCGAAATTTCACGTCTTTTCCAATCGCCCTTTTTTGCTTTCTTACATTTAATGACTGTTATTTTTAGTCATAAATTAATGATATGAAAAAACTATCATGAATTTCAAAAAATCTGAAAAACACAATTTTTTCTTTAAAAAATGCATGATTTTGGCTTTAATGACTTTTTTTTTCTTTTTTCCCTACTTTCGCCATTGTTTAAAGGTCAAGAATTGTAGCTTTCAATTATTTTCATTTTGACTTTAATGACTATTTTTTATCCTTTTTTTTCCCGATTTATATTAGATTTCTAAAATTAGAAGATAATCAAATCATAGTTAATATAAAATTATTATTAATCAAATCATAGTCTTGAATTTCGAAAAAAACAAAAAACTCCATTTTTTCTAGCTAAAAACATGTGATTTCGACTTTAAAGACTATTTTTGTCTTTCTTCTCTATTTTTGCCATGGTCCAAGAGTACACTCTCACCATTCCTTAATTTTCCAATGTGGGACAAAGATGATGTGAGTCATTTCCAACAAGTATTTTAAAAAACACTTTTTTTTCTCTAGTCAATCCAAACATGCCCTTAAATTATCTAACGCTGTAACTAGTTTTTTTTTCTATTTTAATGCTTTTTAATGATAATTAATACAAGTCATAGATAGATGACACAAAAAATTCGTAAAAAATTGAAATATTAAAAAATATTAATGACTGTTAAAAACTGTCACTTTTTAATGATTGTTTATTATAGTCATAATTTGGTGACACAAAAAAAATGTCAATATAGTCGAAAAAATTCGAAAATTCACGTCTTTTCCCGCCAAAATCGCGCCTTTTTCGTTTTCTTACATTTAATGACTGTTTTTTTTAGTCATCAATTAATGACACAAAAAAACAGTCATCAATGCCGACAAATCCGAAAAACTCAGTTTTTTCCCGCCAAAAACGCGTGATTTTGGCTTTAATGACTGTTTTTTCTCTTTCTCCTCTATTTCTGCTACTGTACAAAAGTCATGGAAGGTGGAATTTGTTGTAGTGAGCCCAAAGTTAAAGGGGTAAGGGGGAGTTAATAAAGAGGGGTAAGGAGGCTCTTCTAGATTAATTAATTACTAAAGTATACAAAATACTCTTAAATTTTGTACTTTGTGTCAAAAATACCTTTAAACTTTTAAAGGCTTCAAAAATATCCTTAAACTTTAAAAAAGAGTTCACGAATATTCTTACAGCTAGTTTTGGATGGAAATTGTTAGTGTTTGTTTAAAAACTACCTCTAAACTTTTGATAGCCACCCGTAAGTGTTATCTTATTCCACTTAATTCGGGCTTGTTCCATGCTTTTACATGTTTATTCATTGATTTTGTAAGTATTGAGCACTTAGAGGGTAGATTTGACCATTGGAGTGGAAACGAGACCAAAACAAACCAAAATAGAGGCTCTAGAAGCATCAACCAAGCAAAAGACACAAAATTACGAAAATGCCCTTAGGTAACGCTGACGTGTGCGTGCTTTTTCTCAAGACATGGTGCAGTCAAGAAGCGCTGCAGCACAATGCTACATGTTTGGACAGATGTGAGGCCTTGAGCACATGCGTCAGTGTTGCGACGCTAGTTGAGTTTTATATATATGCAATTTTGGCTTTTAAGTCGACAAGAGAGCCAGCCAAGCTTTAGCCTCCACATGACTTTTCTTTAGTTTTTCATATATTTTCATTCTGTAATTTTACTTTTGAGTTTACCTATGGCCATGAGGAGATTATCCGACATCAAGAGCGTTTAAGGTATTCTTTTCTAGCTTAGGAAAAGAATGAAACCTATGAGTTTTGGTTGAGAGACTTGATAATGGTTTAATTTAGTTAAACCTAAAATACTCTTACCATTAGTATAGTGATCATTTTTTTTTTTTAAAGTTTTCTTAAGTTAATAAAAGAACCTATTTTCAAACAAATTATATAGATATCATTTTCTTTCTTTTTCCATATACTCTCATTTTTCACCTATTTGTCCACTTCTTACACCAATTTCCTCAAGAACCAAAATAAGAACCAAAACGATAGGTCAAACATAAAATCTTGCAAAATCTCACAAAATTCTAAAATTAAAATTTCTCGTTAAAACATATCTAAACGATAAATAGCTAAATACAAGAAAAAAATGTATTTGATTATTAACACACACTTAACTACTAACTTACAACCTTGTTAAAACATTTAAGTTTTAAGATCTCTTAATACTTCCATTATTCTTTTTTCTTCTCATTGTAGTTTATAAACCTTAATTCAAGTGGACAATTTTATTTATTTATTATTATTATTAGATAAACAAATGTCAAACAATTAACAAAAAGGGGAGTAAGAGGGCATAGAAGAAGAGGGGAGAAAAAAGAGGGAAATAGAAAAGTAATAGGGTATTAACAATTTCTATTCATATACTAACAGTAATGATATATTTAAACTTTTTTTTTCTTTTTTTAAAAGTTTAAAGTATTTTTAACACAAAGTACAAGATTATGTAAAATTTAGCTTTAATTAATTGTGATTTTCAATTGAGAATTTTTTTTCTCATTTTTTCTACAAGATTTGGTAATGGAGGGAGATTAAAGAAAAAGAGGAGTGAGGAATAGTGAGTAGGAAAATATTAAAAAATATATTATTTTCAAGTCATTTTGCCAAATTAGCCATGTAGTCACTCTTCTATTTAAATTCAATGGTTTTGTAGAGGGGCCTTTTAAACATCTTCTTGAAAACGTAGGGACTAAGATGACTAATTTTAAACATGATGGACCAAATACACCTACTCTTCAAACGTAGAGACCAAAAACGTAATTTTCCGTTTGTTAAATTATTTGTTAGTATAGTTTGAAGTAAGTTAGAATTTAGGGAAAATACTATTTTAGTCCCTAGATTTTGGGTTTAGTTTTCATTAGGACCCTAAGTTTCAATACAAAATTACTATTTAAGTTTTGAGTTTTGTTTCAATTTAGTCCCTAGGTTTGAAAAAGTTACAATTTTGCCTTTAAGATTTGAGTTTTGTTTTAATTTGGTCCCTAGATTTCAAGATTTTCACTTTTAACCTTGACTTGTCATTAAATATATATTTTTTCTCAAATCATGGAACCAAATTTGTAATTTAATCAAAAGAGAAATGTGGTGATAGATTCAAGTAATCTTCATTGGACATATGGGGAGGTTGTGCTAATCTATTTGGAATATTTGTTTTTTTTTTTGAAAAAAAAGAGTAAAAGTTTGACGACATTTTCTTATTATGAGTTCAACATGGTGGGAGACTCAAATCTCAAACCTTCTAGTCGAGGGCATATAATTTATGTTAGTTGAGCGAGGGAATATGATTTATGTCAGTTGAGCTATTCACACTTTGTATAAGTTTAATAACTTATTAAACATCTTTTAGTTAGTGATCTATTGGACATAGAATTGAAAGTCATTGATAGACCTATGACACTTTTGAAATTTCAATAACCAAATAAACATAAACTTGAAAGTTGTGTCTCTGTTAAGTATCTATTTTTATTTTTAGTTTTCTGTTTATTAAAAATTAAAATCATACAAAAAGAACTTTTGTTTCCAATTTTTATAAAAAAGAAAATAAATATGTTTTGATAAGCATTTTTGGTATTTTAGCTTTTTGTTTTTGTTTTCTTTTGGGTAGAGTAATGAAGTAAATGAGAAAATCAGCCCAGATATTTATAGCAAATATTAGAATTTTTTTTTAAAATAATGTTTTTTTAAAAAGAATTCCAAAAATAGGGTGGGGGAGAAAGAAATTTCAAAAATGGGGTTATGAAATCGTGGACTCGGTCCACGATTTCCAGACGAATCCCGTACCTGTGTCAGCCGCAGTCTGCATGCCTCTACATGCAGAGGCATGTATTGACCGAACTCGTGGACGGGGTCCACGATTTCGATAATCGTGGACCGGGTCCACGAGTTCCCCTCTTTAAATTTCCGGCCGGTAGCTCCCACTCTTCATTTCTCTCATTTCCACCATCTTCATTTATCTCTTTTCACTCTTCATTTCTCTCCTCATATCTCTCATTTCACTCTTCATTTCTTTCCTCATTTCTCTCCTTTCTCTTATTTTAGTTCTCGTTTGTCATTGCTGCTGTCATTTCTCTTCTTCTTTTCGTTCCGCCGCCGCCGCCGCCAGTACCACCGCTGCTACCGCTGCCGCCGCCATATACGTATGCATATACATTTTCCTTTCTAATTATCTTATAAATATGCAATAGTTATATACGTTTTGTTTTGCATGAATGAATAAATTTGTATATGTATACGTTTTGTTTTGCATGAATGAATAAATTTATATATGTATACCCTATTTTTCGAATTTTTTTTTAAATAACATTATTCTTTAAAATACCCCTTTTGCATGCATGAATAAAATTAAAAAATTTAGGTTTTAGTATTGATTATTATTTGGCGTTTATTGTTATAGGAATAATTATTGGTAAATAATATGGTGGAAAATTAGTTATATTGGGTAGTAAACTCGTAGACCGGGTCCACGAGTTTATAATTTTGGGTAGATTTGGATTAATTTTTCTTTTTAACCTTTACAGTTGTAAACGAATTTAAATATGTCGTTTCGTCCAGAAGATTTAGTTATTATTGAAGCTGGAAATTGTGCGGATAGTGACATTGATGTAGAAATTAATGAATTGTTTGGAGAAGAAGGAAATATAGAAAATGAAAATGAGTTGGTTCAGTCGGAGATATTTACACAGATAGAATGGGAAATTACTGATTCAGTTTGTGAACAAGGATCAACCTTGGAGGAAAGGGGAAAATGTACAGATAACTCTAGTATAATACAAAAACGAATGTTATTTGATACGAAAGAAGACCTACAAATGGCAGTAAACAAATATTGTGTGACTGAACACTACCAAATATCTGTGGTAGAATCGAACCAAGATATTTGGTATGTGCGATGCAAGCAATGGGATGAAGGTAGGTGGAGGTTGTGTGCATGTCGGCGCAAAATCCATGGGATGTTTGAAATTACTAAACTTGGAGAGAACCATACTTGTTTATACACATAATTGGCACAAGATAATGCATAACTTGATTCTAATTTCATGAGCATTGAAATTCAAAATTTAGTTAGAGCTGATACTAGTGTACCTGTGGCGGTACTACAAGAAGCACTTAAAAAATAGTACGGATATAACATCAAATACAGACGTGTGTGGGAAGCTAAGAAAAAAGCTTTGGTTGCAGTCTTCGGTGATTGGGAGAAATCGTATTCAGAACTTCCGTACTGGTTGAGTGCTGCTGTGCACTACAATCCTGGTAAAACTATACTTGGTCGTGTTTTTTGGGCATTCAGTCTTGCAATTGAAGGGTTTAAGTACTGTAGGCCTTTAATTCAAATAGATGGAACCCATCTTTATGACAAGTATAAAGGAAATTGCTCACTGCTTTGTCTACTGACTCGAATGGGCATATATTTCCTCTTGTATTTGCTATTGTTGAAGGGGAAAATACATCTAGTTGGTCATGGTTTTTGTGGGCATTGCACAAGTATGTTACTGACCGGGAAGGGATTTGCTTAATTTCGGATAGACACAGAGAGATCATTGCAGCAATTAACAATGAGGAAATTGGTTGGGTTGAACCTAAAGCATGTCATCGTTATTGTTTATGTCATGTTGCGAGTAATTTCAATTCCAAATACAAATCAAAGCAACTTAAAGGTTTGGTGTTTAGGGCTGGAAATCAACACCAAACACGTAAGTTCACTCGAAACATGAAAGAGTTAAAGAAATTGAACCCTGAGTGTCTTGAATATTTTTTTGATATAGATTTGAATAAATGGACGCAATCACACGATAATGGGTATTGCTTTGGGTGGATGACAACCAATGCAGCTGAATGTTTGAATGGGGTATTTAAAGGAGCTAGAATGTTACCGATCACATCGATTGTTAGGTTAACATTTTATCGGACAATCTTATACTTTGAACGCCGTAGACAAGAAACAAGTGAAGCACTCGATCGTGGGGACATGTACACAAAATATGCCATGAGAAAGCTTAAAAGGTGGGAGAAACGAGCAACTGCACATACAATGTCGTCAGTTGACAGGGAAACACAAAGTTTTGAAGTTCGAACTGGCATCAGTATGGTTTCTCCCTACAAAGGCCAAAACATACAAGTTGTGTGCTTGAAAGAGGGGATTTGTTCTTGTAACAAGTGGCAGTCATTCAAGATTCCATGCTCTCATGTAATTGCAATTTGTAATTACATGTGTTTGTCATACGTGCATCTGATTGATGAATACTATAAATTGTCTCATTTAAAGTTATGCTATGAATGTCGCTTCCATCCAATACAGCACCCTGACTATTGGCCATATTTATCATTTAAGGAAGTGCATCCTAATGCAAACTTATTAAGGGAGCATGGTAGACCCAAAACTTCGCGAATTCATAATGAGATGGATTGGCGCGAGGCAGGCACGAAAGTTCGATGTGGGATATGCAAGGGATCAGGGCATAACAAGCATACCTGTCCATTCTGTAATTTGGGAGCTTCATCTTCGAGTCATTCATAGTTTAGCAAGCAATGTATTTTGTTTATTTAACATTGTAATGAATTTTGTTTATTAAACATTGTAATGTATTATGTTTATTTAACATTGTAATGTATTTCATTTATTAAACATTGTAATGTATTTCGTTTATTTAACATTGCAATAAATTTGGTTTATTTAACATTGTAATGTATTTCGTTTATTTAACATTGTAATGAATTTTGTTTATTTTAACAGTGTTGAATATGGATCCTAGTCCATCTAACCCTGTTCAGCTATATCTTCAAAACATTCACCGATCACAGACAGTATGGGATAATGCATCCACCGTGGTACTATGTTGTCGGAGAAGAGAGGCAGTTTCCCAGCATACTATACCGTTCGATGAACGTATAGTGCCTTATCTACAACAGGCCGGTTTTATTGGGGTTGCACAAATTGGATTCATACAGTTGGGCTGACATCTCATTACTGCTTTAGTAGAGCGCTGGAGACCAGAGACCCACACATTTCATATGCCTGGTGGGGAATGCACCATTACGCTGCAGGACATTGCAGTACAATTTGGACAGGAACTTGTTACTGGTTTGTTGCAGCATGATTGGAAACAGATCTGTGAAGATTTCTTAGGCGTTCGACCACTTGACTTAAAAGGCTCAAGGTTGAGTCTCCCGTGGTTAGCCTCTCAGTTTACAGAATTGTCTCCTGATGCCGATGACGTCAGTATACAGAGGTATGCACGAGCATATATTATGCAGCTTATCGGAGGCTTTCTGTTTGCTGACAAGTCCAACACGCTGGTGCACTTAATGTTCCTCCCACTACTGGCTAGTTTTGAGCAAGCTGGTAATTATTCGTGGGTTGGTGCTTGTCTTGCATGGCTGTACAGAGAATTATGTCGAGCCAGTCATGCACAAGCTTTGGATATAGCAGGCCCACTAATACTTCAAGTATGGGCCTATGATCGATTTAGCATTATTGCACCACAAGTCCAATTACAACCTCCAGAACATTTTCTAGGACGTCCACTCAGTGCTAGGTATTATTTTTTGTATATATTAATTTCTTTGTCAATGCAATTAGCAAAGTATTTAATTGTTTTATATCTATGTGATAAATGGAGCGGTGTATTAGCTGCATCTGAACAATCAGCAAACATGTTGCTGGTATATCGCTCAATATTTGACCGTTTGATGAAAAATCAGGAAATAATAAATATGTTGCATATAACTGAATATTACATATGTTTTTAGGTTCTAATTATTCTTGTACATGGTTTCAGATCAATTGGACGCCATATACACCACATGTTATGTCGCTGTTGCCTGATTACTGTCATGATGGACAAGACATTTGATTGACGGTCAGCCCACTTATATGCTTTTACATCATAGAGTGGCATCAACCAGATCGAGTGTTGAGACAATTCGGTATGCGGCAAACAGTACCGACGTTGTGTAATACACTCCCTCAACTATACCAAATCGATTTAAGAGGTAAACACGACCAAAACTGGCGTCAAATTCATGCAGAGTATATATCATTTTGGCGTGCACGTCATGGCCGCTGTGCACAAGGAGAAATAATAAACGAGTCGGATATGTCTAATGATTATCTGTCCTGGTACGACTCTATCACAAGAAGATTTATTACACTTGACGGTGCCTACTATTACTGCATGGTAAGCATCTTATTATGTAGTGTTTTTCAATTACATGCTAAGAATATCCTTTTATACTTATTTTTTTTTATCATGCAGAATAATTTTGTCCACGATGTGCACAGTTACTCCTTAGAACACAATTTACCAGAGTTGAGTTCAATGTGTGAGCAAAACATGGTAAATGTTGAAGAAATCATTCAATATACAAGGAGGCTCAATGTTGCTGATATTGATCGAAAACGTATTCATCATAGACGACAGAGACAACGTGACGAAGGTGTTCTAGAGCAACCCGATGACCAAGAACCTCCCATATTATAACCAGACATTGCATCC
Source organism: Citrullus colocynthis (assembly GCA_031780015.1). Taxonomy (NCBI): domain Eukaryota; kingdom Viridiplantae; phylum Streptophyta; class Magnoliopsida; order Cucurbitales; family Cucurbitaceae; genus Citrullus; species Citrullus colocynthis. Next base: position 1,133,433 of record QLSR01000138.1, read on the forward strand.
GGTTCTGGCCATCAACAGGAATATTATGCACACGATGAATTTTCATCTGTCGTCACCCAACAGGATATCGACGATGTAATCCACCAGCAACAACAAATTGAAGTGCCTATGCCTTGTCGTGGACAACGTGCGCGAAGAAGACCACCATGTGGCACTTGATTTGTATTGTAAATTTTCTGATTTGTATTAACTTTTTATCTTTAACTAAATGAATTAATGATTTTCCATTACATTTTCAAAACTTAAGAATCAATGAAACTAAACAATAATTGATGAACACAAGTAATAAGCAAAATTTCATTTAAGTGAGTAATTAATTAATTAACTTATTTATCATGGGAAAAAAACCGGACGTTTTTGGACATATCATGGGAAAAGAACGGGGGTAAGAAGTCTTTTTGATCAAAACTCGAACCATAAATACTATCCGAAATAGTGAAGGGTGCTTGATAATATTTCATTCCTTGAAAGCCTGTGAATACTAGAGCTGAAACGGTAGCTACTAAAGCGTAAATTGCTCGTTCCTCCTTCCCCACGATTATAGCATGATACTTGGTGTGGTTAAGGCATACTCATGGACCGGGTCCACGAGTTTGGTGGAAATCGTGGACCGGGTCCACGACTTACTTACACGACGACCGCCACATAGCAAATTTGACTGAAATCGTGTACCAAGTACACGATTTCACCACCCCAATTCTCAAATTATTTTCCAAACCACCCTATTTTTGTCATTAGTTTTTAAACCACCATATTTTTTGAATTTTCTTTTTAAATAACATTATTCTTTAAAATACCCCCATAATTTTAGCAATTTGTTACGATACTGCAGATTTTCATTTTTATTTCATCCGACGGTAAAGTTTTTATTTTTAATTTTTTTTTTCAGACGATCGACTATTTCTTGTTCGATACTAAAATAATTCTTTTTCAATTTGTTAATATATATTTATTGTCGTTCTTATTTATCAAACAGTGGAGGGTTTTTGTGATGCAATCTATTGTTATTCCAACTCCTTTTAAATTTCTCAAGTTGCTTTCCATCGGTTGGTTATCTGTTTGTCCGGCGGTGTACTGATATTCATATCTTCAACTTCTACAATTTCGGTTCCATCACTTCTTTTTGTGGATTCATGGGTAAGCTTGTGGTTGGTAGTTTTGTTTGTTTTTTTAATTTCTGTTTCTGATGATTGATCATTTATGTTTCCTAACGTATATGTAGTATGTTTACTTCTTATATTGTATATGTTGTTGTATTTTCAATATATGATGTGTTATATATATATATATATATATATATATATATATATATATATATATATTTTTTATATTTTATTATATTTTGTTTTTTTTTTTTTTTTTATATGTTTTTGTATTTTTTATATATTATGTGTTATATATATATATATATATATATATATATATATATATATATATATATTTCATGTATACTATCATAGATTGTATGCTATTTTTCATGGAGTGTATAATAGTATATTTAGTATACTACCATGTATATTGCACTATTTTTTATGAATGTTTCATGATATACCATATTTTACTTTTCATATTTTTATAAGTTTACATTTATATAAGTTTACATTTATTCACTGCAGGTAATTCAAATGTTCCTATTTATTATGATGGTTACTTCAACGAATTGAATAACTATAATTATATTGTTGTACATGAGCAAATATCCTTTCAAGAATTAGAACATACTTTAATCTCCAACTTAGGCAATGTTTTGAATTTGGACAAACTAGAGATATTTGTTTGTATAGGATATAAAGAATGTTTGAAGAAAGACTTGGGTGTTACAATTGACAATGATGTCAAGTGGGTATACCATCTGCTAATGTCAAGACATTGCTCTATTCAGCTAGAAGTTTGGTGATGATATTGGATAGTAGATCTCCGGTTGTTTCTAATACAGACATCCATGATGGTGGGGGACGACTTTTTCAAAATATTGATCTATCCAAGATTTTCAAATCTAGGATCCATGTGGGATATTTTGCAAATCTCATGTTCTCACGCATGTGTTGTTTTGACTACCAAGCATTTATCTATAAAGCAGTACATTTCATCAAACTATTTGAACAATACACTTGCTTCAATATATACTGGCTTAATCCATCCTTTAGGTGATCATCGTCAATGGCACATACCTTAGGATGTTAGCTCCATTAATATTCTCCCTCTAATGTGAAGCGTCCAGTCCGTTGTCCAAAAGAAGACTAAAATCCCTTCACAAAGTGTTAAATGTAGTCGTTGTGGAAGATTGGGTCATAATCAGAAGAGATGTAGGCATTCTTTAACCCAAAAGATCTATGCATGTTTTTGACATTTTAATATTTTAATTTTGATACTTTGGAGGAATGATTTTATGTTTTTGACATTTTGATTTTAGCAATGGTTGATTTTATACATTTTTTTTTTTTTTTTTGTCATTTTAACCTTTTCATATCTCGAATAGTTATGAAATATTCATACCATATTTACAACTATACACATGGAATGCATATTGTTTGTAGACTACAATATATAACTTGAAAAGGAAAACATATAAATCGCACGTCTCAGATTGTGTGCAATATTCACTTAACCAACTTTCTGAATCTCATGCAATTTTTATACACTTGCATGTGATCTCAATCTATTTAATATCCAATATTTCTGAATTTATGTTATCCACTATATTATGTACTTTTCAAACATATACAATTTTAGACCCTTTATCTTACAAACAAATATGTCATAGTATATATCATACCGTATATTATATTACTTACTATCGATTACGGATATATCTCATTCTATAATCAAAAGATATGATTTGTCTATGAATATGTAATGTTGTCTATTTTATAAAAGAAAAGCTTAAGTCACAAACTAGAATAAGATTAAATATACTTAAAATAAATAAACTAGAGTTGTGTTTAATTACTTACAATAAACTTGCAAATAAAGAGAATAAAGAGAACAGTAATATCAATTCAATTCAACCTATCATAAGTTTGCATAAGCAACATTTTGAATCTCATGCAACATTTTTACACCTGCATGAGCCTATTTAATATCCAATATTTTTTAATTTATTTTATATACTATATTATTTACTTTTCAAACATATACAATATTTATATCCATTACAAATATATCATAGCATATATCACCATATATAGTATTACTTAATATATATTACGAATATATGTCATTCTATAATAAGAAGATATGGTTTGTATATGAATATGTAACGTTGTCTATTTTATAAAAGAAGAACATGTGTCACAAACTAGAATAAGGGTGCATCTTAGTTCAACAAAAAAAAATATTAGTTCACTGAGACATAACTATCAATATTTGAATAATGTGAGTCTTTATTCAAAAGAGAGGAGAATAACCCCACACATCTGTTTAATTACAACAACAGAAACCCATTATATAGAGCCTGAAAAATAAATGAAATCTATAACAAACTAACTGCTATTTGTTACAAATTATAACAAATTTATTTTGAAATGTAAATGAAATCTATAACAAACTAACCACTATTTGTTACAAATTATAACAAATTTATTTACAAAGTTCTCAATACTCCCCCTCAAGTTGGAATGTGAATATCAATGATACCCAACTTGATTAGAAGGTAAGGCCTTTGTAAACATATCGGCTAGTTGCATACCTAATCGAATGGGTAAGATTTTGAGAAAACCATCAACAACTTTATCTCTAACAAAATGACAATCAATTTCTATGTGTTTAGTTCTCACATGAAATGTAGGATTTGAAGCAATTGCTATAGCAGCTTGGTTATCACAAAACACAGTAGCTAGCATTAAGCAATCAATATGTAAATCCTTAAGTATATGAGAAATCGATATCAATTCACTTGTTACAGAAGCTAATGCCCTATATTCGGGCTCTGGGGAAGATTTGGACACAGTGGCTTGCTTCTTGGATTTCTATGAGATTAAAGAATCTCCTAGGAAAATACAAAAACTTGATATTGAACGCCTAGTATCAAGACATGCTCCCCAATCAACATCAACAGATGTCTTGAGATGAAACTTTGTAACAGGTTTAATCAAAACTCCTTGCCCTGAGGAACGTTTAAGATACTTTAGCAAATGGTGAGCATCATTTAAATGTGCGGTCGTTGAGTTTTGTAAAAAATTGACTGAGGCGATGGATAACAAAGCATAAATCTGGTCGAGATAGCTGTAAATATAGTAATCGTCCAATCAGTCTTCTATAACAGGTGTTGTCTTCTTCATCTAAGGAAGTACTAGTGTTCTTTGAGAGTTTCAAATTAGGATCCATTGATAATAATGCTGGTTTTGAATCAAGATAATCAGTATCCTTAAGGATTTGCAAGCAATATTTTCGATGGGAAAGGAATAAACCTAGTTGTGAACGAGATAACTCGAATCCCAAAAAGCACTTTACTTGTCCTAAATCCTTAAGTTTGAAATGACCCTTGAGAATGTCTTTAACAGTATTGATTTCATCAGAAGAAGGTCCAGTCAATAATATGTCATCAACATATACAAGTAATGCAACAGATGTAGTACCACTGCCATGAGTAAAAAGAGAGTAATTTAAAACCATGTGCAGTCAATGGTGAGGAAAACTTCACGAACCACTATCTAAAGGCTTGTTGTCCATAAATTGACTTATTTAACTTGCAAGCAAGTTTCTCCCTATTTCATGGTACCTCGACAGTTTTATAGCCCATGGGTAAGGACATATAGACCTCCTCAAATAAATCTCCATTCAAAAAAGCATTGTTGATATCCATTTGAGTAATAGACCAATTAAATGAAGTTACCATGGTGAGAAACACTTTGACAGCTACTATTTTAGCAACAAGTGAAAAGGTGTCAAAAAAATCTATTCCTTCTTGTTGACTATATCCTTTTGCAATAAGCCTTGCTTTGTATCTAGCAACTGTACCATCTGAGTTGTATTTAACTTTATAAACCCATTTACTACCCACAGTGTGACGATTTTTAGGTACTTCTTCCATAGCATCTACCTCTTCAGCCATTGCATTTCTCCATTCTTGATGATAAAAGGTTGGTTCATAGATAGAAGCAACATTTAACAAAAAATGTCTATGCGAATCTGAATATGAATCATATGAAAGGAATTTGCCAAAGAAGAATGAAGCTGATGAAACCATGGGTTTATTTGAGATAAGATTGCAGTGAAAGTCTTTTAAGTAAGAAGGAGGACAACGTTGTCTTGAAGATTTCCTAAGAACAATAGGTTGGGTTATAATGCCTCTTGAACTATCAGTAGACATAATCTCAACTGTATCCGAATTACTGCCAACATTATTGCTACACCCAACATTGATTGTATGGTTACTATCAATGTTGTGTGAAGTAAGAATTTCATTGTTCACTCTGTGGTTATGTGGCATTACTATGGTAGGAATTTCAAATAGTGAGCAAGGAAGAACAAACTGATCTAAAAAATCATGAGTAATAGTTGCTTCCTCTTGAAATATTGAGTGAAAGAGAAACAATTCTTCAAAAAATAAAACATCTCTTGAAACAAAGAAAGTCCCTTTACTTATGTCGAATAGTTTGTATCCCTTCACCCCTGGTGGATAGCCCACAAATATGCAAGGATGAGCTCTTGGATCAAATTTTGATCTATTCACGGATATTGTTGAAGCATATGCCAAACAATCTTTAAAAAGGAATAGTCAACTTCTTTCCCAAAAAAAAAAAAAAAAAAAAAAAAAAAAAAAAAAA
>QLSR01000138.1:1142498-1254439 GCA_031780015.1 Citrullus colocynthis
TTTTTTTTTTTTTTTTTTTTTGGTTCCACCAATCCGAAATTTGTGGTGAATGACGATCTCATGATTCTTGAATCGCTTCGTCTGTGTGCTTGCCTCATTGTAAGTTTAGCTTTTCCCCCCAGCTGCACATAAATGTAATGTATAAAGTTAAATGAATACGTGTAATATGAGTAAATACATATTATTAGGAAATACTTACATTTTGATTGGTACGTTTAGTATTACCATTTGTTGTTGATGGAATCTTCCCCACTGTTTGTTTATGCAAACAATGTGTGTATCATAAAAGTACATCAATATCTGCCACACACATCTTCATTTACAATATAGATTTTAATTTTACAATAACCAAGGTCATTCATGAATGTTACCTTCAACATTATGGCTTTTTCCATTTTATCGACCCCTTTAAGAATGGCAATGCTATAGACATCCTCATCCAAACATGCAGTCGCTAGATTCTGATTTTGCAATAAATATTGTACAATTTCTTGATGAGCATTTTTACATAATTAAAAATGATTTTGTAGCAAACAAGATAATCTAACCTTATCTGTTGCAGATTTAGTGTTGTCTCCCCCACGATCTGATCCTAGACCATGGCTAGAATGTACTTGTCCTTCATGGTCAACTGTTTTTTCATCTTTTTCTCCTACCTTATCCTCTTCTTCATTTTCATCCCTCACTTTTGGGTCCTCATTTTTGTTTTTTTGATTCTTCCATTATCTTCTTCAAATCTTGAACCTCATCAAACAATATGTCCACTTTCTTGTTTAATTAGTCATAATTACTAAGGCTAAGGTCTTAGAAATGTTGGAAATATTCTAGAATATTTGTTTGTACATTTGCATGTCTTGATGTTTCACCCTCATAAAAAGTTCTTTTGCCAGTTTCTTCTTCGTGATTGTCTTCTTCTTCGCATTCCATACCATTGAATTCAAATTGGAAGTACAAATCAATAGTAACATTTCATTAGAGACGTATATGATATGTGAAACAATATATTGAAATTAATTGAGGAATATTTAATACGTACCGAATCATTGTCAAAAACCTTCACTGCCAGATCCTTCCACTCCGGGTGTACATCAACTACCCAATTCTTCATCTTAGGCATTCCATCATTAATTCTTTGGGCACAAAATATTTGGGGACCAGTTAGCAAGGGAATGCACTCATATACCCAAACTATCAACGTATACGTGAATCCCGCAATGCCAACAGCAACCGCATCTGGATTTTATATATATATATATATATTTTTTATTGAGTCTATGGTGGTGTTATATGCTTATCCTACCCCAAAGGTAGCTATCAAATTGGTCCTCATCATCTAAAAGGTTTACTTGATCTATATCCACCCCTGTCATAATTTGTTTGCCTAATAAATAGTTAGACAAGAAGTAAAATTTCACCAACTTGACCTCATCCTTGTTTTTCACATTTTTCATTGTATTGAATAGGTATGATGTAAAGGATCTTTTTATAGATTTTTCAAGATCAAAATATTTATTGATAAACCTACCACTAAGTTTCTCCATGTCTAGAGTAGGTAAGCTCCCACAGTTTGGTCTTGTTATTTTCTCTAAGTCCCTTAAACCAAACAACACTATTCTTCCATCAAAATTAAACCAAAGCTTATCCTCCTTTGTGAGGCAACACTGCCTCCTAATAATATAAAGAAGCTGACAAGAGAATTTTGTGATCTTGAGGTCTAAGAAGTTCCCGAAAGGAGATGCTCTAAATCTATTAAGTTGTTTATTTACTAGTTTCTTTTTAATGTTTTTTAACACCTCAAACCTAGCATAGATGTTTAACTTCTAGACACTTGACCACTTTTTATGCTTAAGCAATAATGGTGCAGCCTGCAAGTTCAAAATATGACAACTAAATGAACTAATTTTATGCATCAGGCATATCTAAGATAAGATTATATCATATATGTTGTCATATACATCATATAGATATGGGAAAATATTTTAAACGTACCTCATAAAGAACATCCCTATTCTCTCCCTCCATGATCCCTCTTTCGTATTTTGATTCCGTTTCATTATGTTTAGCATTCGTCCTCTGAAAACAAATTGTATATAATAAATATAAGGTACATATATTTCTTATAACAAATGTAGGATACACTACAAACTAATTTGTACATACCCTTTGTTGGTTTGCTTTAGTCCTACTTCTTTGTTTTGTTTCCTGTTCGGTGTTTTATGTTTAGTCATCTTAAAAGTTCATAGTTAATTACATTCTCAGTCTACATACCTTTTGTTCTTTCCTCTTTATATAATGACCTTGTCTTGTTTCATGTTAGAGGTATGATTATTATGTATATGAAAGTATATTAATTTGACTAACGGATAAAATAAACAATAGAACTTACTCTTCTTGATAACGTTTTTTCCACAAGTCTCTTCCGCTTGTTCGATATCTATAATTATTTTCAAATGCATATCACAAATATGTCATAATTGGCTTGATATACCACGCATGAATAAAATGTACATAATAAATAGACTCTAAAACAAATGCAGTTATATATGTTACATAAATAGACCCTAGTATTTTTATAGTACATATATCAATGAAATATAGCCCATCATCTTCATGCATCCTAATATTATCACCCTGATTTATTTCAATTTTTTCATTATCCTGCACATTTCAGAATGTGTATATATTATTTTTAAAAGAGTTATAAAGAAAAATTTGGAGACGCACTAAATGTGATATACCTTGTCCTCTGTCATTTCTTCTTCTTCTTCTGGTGTCTATTTCAAGAGGATCAAGTACAACTCTTCTTCCCTTCTCATGACAAAGTTATATGTATGGCTATAATTACATGACTAATTTGTAGATAACTAAATATGAATACAAGGAAATTTGTATGGGACTATTTGTGTCCCTATTGGTTCAGACACATTTTCTTCTTTCAACTTTTGGCATGACAATGCTGATAGGAACAAAGTTTTCCCCCAGATTTCCCAAAAGGCATCTATAGAATGGATCTTTATTTGGCTTCCATAACTCTGGGTTTATATCTTGTTCACTTTGTGCATTTTCATCCTAAAATGTTATTGTATTTAGTAAAATAAATATTGAAAATGTGCTTTGAATATTATATATCTTTTACTAAATACATGATTTCATCTAAAAAAATATGAAAAACGTACCTCTCCATCATCTATTAATATAGGTTGTTCATTATTTGATGAAATTACTCTACTAGAAGAACCAAGAATTTGGTTGCTTCTACACCTATCATTCAGTTGTCCAAGGAGCCTTACACGAACCATGTTTATTATTGCCCCTCGTCAATACATAAGTCATATGACATATACACATTAGCATAAACCATATCTTACACATATTAGCAACGATACATTTCAAAAACAAAAGAATCAACAAATCATATACAATATATTATCAATATAAATAAGATTATATACTTTCAAAAATATATGCTACATTTCAAATTTTATACAACTGTTGAGGTGCAACAGAATAAAAAAATCATGTATCGTATAATATGAACATAAAACAACTTTATGCATGCAGAAATATACCTTTGTATATATGGTATAGAATACTACATTTGAGGAATTTTTGCATAACAGAGCAACATGTGCCTAAAAAGAATAATAAAAAATAGCAACATGAAATAAACATATAAAGCATATAGCATAGCAAACGACAGGGGTTTCTATACCAAATATACCTTTGCATATATGTTAAATTTACTTATTGCTGAATTTTTATAATATAAAGATTTCTGCAATCCGAGAAGCCGAAGCTTACTGATTTCTTGCTATTCTCTGCTTTAATGGAGTGAAGGCGTGTGACAATGGAGTGTAGGGAAGTCGAAGTGTTGATCAGCAGAACGCCCTAAACTGTCAAGGGAATAATACTTTTAGGCGCGTGTCTCCAAAATTTTTCAAAAGTGGCGTTTCAGATTTTTTTTTTCTTTTTTTTTTTTTTTTTTTTTAAACGTCAAAATTAAAGCAAGGGTCTAAATGTCATTTGGGCCTAATTTTTATGTAAAATCTTAGCGCATTAGGTCTTTTATGAAAATAATGGTGGGTTTAGGTTATTAGCGTAATTGGGCTTATCAAAGTAGGTTATTGGTGTAGAAAGCCCAAACGAATTCTCTCGGGGTCTATCTTGGAATGCCAGCAAAAAACGGGAGGAACAAGCCCAAATTATTTAATAGGCTGCGTGATAGAGTTTGAAAAGCGCTGCACGGGTGGAAAGAGAGCCTATTCTCCCTTAGTGGAAAAAGAGACACTCATTAAATTGATTGTGCAAGGATTCCTATTTATACCATGAGCTTTCTTAGGCTTCTGAAAGGGCTTTGTGATGACATTAATAGGGCGTGGCCTAGTTGATCGGACTGATTGTAAATGAATGATAATTAATAAAATAGATATGGTCTGAGTGCAAGCATACACTGATGATGAAGTAATAAATTCAGAAGTATTCCAAGTGTCAAATTCCACAAGATTAGATTAAAGTTAAATGCTTTATGACAATGCAATAAATGTAACCAAAGGTAACTAATTGTGAATAAATAATGTCTAGGTTGAATGTTGATTAAAAGCAGTAAACAAATGGAGATAAGTAGGGATGCAATTTAACTTCAACCTTAAGACAATATGCCTTAGGCAATGCGGTTACATCATATCTGGATAGTGACTTGTCATGGATAGAAAACTACTCCTATTCGATCTTGTATCAATTTCCTTTGAGGAGTATAAGTAGCTAATCCTATATTTTTGTGGTTAACTAAATCTTAGATTAATTTTATGCAGTTTCTTTATCCTATGGTTTACCTTATTTTTAAGGCTGTGTGACATTCCTATTTCTAGGCTTGAAGTCCCATATTCCTTTATGAAATCAATTTATGTCCTAACCTTATCGGTATTAAGACTCCATTAGTTTGTTAAATTGAGTGGCCACTTTAACTTAACAATTTTAACTATATAAACTCAATAAAAGAAATGCGCAAATCAAGGAGATATGATAGTTAGCACTTGCTTAAGCCATACGATATTTAGGGTATCCACATAACTGAATCCCTCAAGAGATTTAGCTCATGATTAAAGAAGAACAAATTAAATTTATTAAATTAGAAATCATGATTACAAGCTGATTGGTTCAAGGAATAGAAAGATAAAAGAAATACAAAGGGACGAAATAAGTGTTGGAAAATACAAAAAATAACTCTTTTGGAACAATCTCTCACTCTCTCAAGCTCCCAAGGTTGGATTTTCCTTTCTCAAGGATGAATCCTCTATCTATATACTCGTTCTCACAGGATAGGTGGTCCTGGAACTTTCGTTCTTGAAGAGTTTTCTAGATATTTGGGTGAGATCTCTCCTTTGAGGGTCTGATTTTCGAAAATAATTGAAGAGCGAAGGCTCCATGCCTTTTTATCTCCTTGCTTCCTTAAGCCACCATTTAGGAGTCGATGTTGAGTTAAGCCGTATTGGTTGAAAAATGGCTTAAATTCACCTTCTGAACGATTCCCAGTCAATTTCGGTATTGATGAACAATTGAGGACCGACGATAGCTACCGAAAGGTGCTATCTTATACCACTTAATTTGGGCTCGTTTATGGTTTTATGTGTTTAGTCATTGATTTTGTAGGCATTGAGCACTTAGAGGGTATAATGGATCATTGGAGTTGAAATTGGGCCAAAATGAACCAAAACTAAGCTCCGAAGGCATCAAATGAGAAAAATAAGTAAAATTACCAAAATACCTCTAGAGTGATTCGACATAGCAAAAACTGCGCCGAAGCGACACTTTTTTAGTAGCTTGAGAGGGTTGTGCACGTGATAGTGCTGTGACGTTATGGGTTTTGACGGATGAAGATGGGCGCATGCACGCTGACGCCATAAAGCTAGTCGATCTTTATATATATTTACATACATAACTATTTCCAAATTAGGCAAGGACCACCTCAATTTTCCAACCACCAAGTCAAAATTCTCCCTGTAATTTCACTCCCAACATTATTCATCTTGGCATGCTATTTCCTTACATATAGATTTACAACTAAAGCACAATAAGTCAAATTTTAGTGGTTAAAACATTATAGTGTGTTGATTTTAATGAATTCTTTAAGTCATTTAAAGGTTCTATGGATTTTTGTGTTCATTGACGTACTTAAATTTAGAATCTAAGATCCGGATTACTCTCCTTTGAACAACAATCTTTTTCCGTGCAACCTAATCAAATTCTAATTTCTAGATCAAATAAGAGACATCACATCAAAGAAAGGTAAAAAAAATGAATTTTTTTAAAAAGAGATTAGTTTAAAAACTCGCGAACTTCCTAAGTCGAGATTAAAATAACAATTTTCCCTACTTACTTGTTTGTGATATGTTTTAAGGCAGCCTATAGAAATTGACCCTTCACATTTTGAAAGTGTGAGGTATTCATTTCTTGGTATGTCCTAAATCAACCACCTTTTTGTTCTTTTAAGGGATAAATAAAGTGGCTAGGACCCTCAAATCTTAAGTAGATGAAGAACAAATATAAAAAATATTATAATAATTAAAAGACTGGAATATTTGTGAAAAGAGAATAAATGAATGTACAAATTTGTGGAAATGTATTTTAAAATATTACCTTTTTGTTGAAAGCATAATGGTGGGTAGAGAGAGAATGGAAGAGGAAGGAGAAGTGAAAAGTGAGAGTAAATTAGATAGAAAGGGGAGAGAGAGTGGGGTATGGAAACCCATAAACCTAGGCTGCTGCTACATCCCACATTGCCATCTCTAAATCTCAGGTCCATCCACCATTATCACTTTTTATTACACCTTCCAGGACCACTTTATATTATATCTCTCCAACCATGCAAAAAAACAAGTATACACTCAACTCATCAGTTTCAATTCTTTTTTTACTTATAATTGCAACCCATGAATTATATTGCCTATCTGAATGTAGTTTATTGAATAAGATGTCAATTGTCAACTAATGGTCATCAATGATTCAACCTCCTACTTTACCATAGTTGAATTAAAGTAATAATAGTAATAACAGAAAGAAGAGGTGGAATAGTGAAGGTAACTCTCAGTTGGATTTGAATTGGAACAATTCATATATACAACACATATCATATCACTCGACTGCTAATCATTTTTGTATCTAAAAAAATTTGTTTGAGATAATTAACCACATCTGTAGTAGGTCATTTGAAGATCTAGTTTACACAAATGTAACATTCTACAAAATTTTGAGTTTTGTCAATGACAAAGCCAATTGAAGTCCAACATAAACATGAATTTACATGCGGCCACTAACTTAATTTATAATTAATGAATATAGTAAAAAGAAAAAATGGGCAAACTGGGCTTTTAATTCATGAAGTTTGAAGTTAGTATCTATTTGGCCATCGAATCCTCTTAACAACGTTCCAATATTCCTTTCGAAGTTGTCCCATGAACCTACTAACAATGCTAATTGCATGGGCAATATCAGGCCTAATACAAATCATAACATACATCAAACTTCCCACTACACTATCATACGAAAGTCGAGACATACATTCCTTCTCAGCTTCAAATTATGGTGAAAGCACAAATGACAAACGAGCATTTGCAGTACTGAGAGTATTTATAGGCTAAGCTGATAACATACCAAAACCTAGACAATTTCTTCTGAATATAGCCTTTTTATGATAGGAAAAGCTTGTTTTGATCTCTGTTCCTATAGATCTCCATACCCAAAATTTTATGAGCAGCATCCAAATCCTTCCTATCAAACTCAACACTAAGAATATTTGTGAACTTCTAGATATCAGATTTGGGCTTTGTAGCTATGAGCATATTATCTACATATAGAAACAAATAAATCATCGAACCATCATCAACTTTGTGATTGTGATATACACAACAATCATACAGACTTCTATTATAACCAAAGTCCAACCATTTTTGTATCGTTGTCTTGGAGACTGCTTTAACCCATACAAAGACTTTTCCAACTTGCTAACATAATAATCTTCTTGGTTGCTTGAAACTTCATACAATAGATCCAAGAAATTTGGACATATTAAAGTAAATGCTTGAACAATTTTATTATGACTAGAAATAAATTATAAATTTTACACTTACAAAAGTCTAAAATTTAAATAGATGCCATGGTTAAAATTAAAGAATATAAATTAATTTTTTCCCTAAAACGAGCTTTAGTTATTGTTTTGCTTGTGCTTGTTTAACAATCCTAAGATTTGGGGAATGAAGTTTAGTGTGTGTTTCCAATCCAAGACACTGATAAAGAAGGGTGAGAAAATGGAGCGTAGCGTAGAAATCAAGAAGATTTATTCCCTTTCTCGACAATAACAAAGTATCATATTCACGGAGGATTTGAGTTCAGAAGAATGAAATGGATAAGGATTTATTTTAAATTTTTTTTTTTTTAATGAGTGATTTGGATAGGACAGTCATGAGTAAAGCTCCAATCCAACACATCAACCATTGCCTGTCTCTACATGCCCATCTTCTCTAATTCCCACTGCACCATAAAAAAAGAAAAAAGGAGAAGCAAAAAAAAAAAAAAAAGGAAAAGCAAAAAAAAAAAAAAAAGGAAAAGCAAAAAAAAAAAAAAAAGGAAAAGCAAAAAAAAAAAAAAAAGGAAAAGCAAAAAAAAAAAAAAAAGGAAAAGCAAAAAAAAAAAAAAAAGGAAAAGCAAAAAAAAAAAAAAAAGGAAAAGCAAAAAAAAAAAAAAAAGGAAAAGCAAAAAAAAAAAAAAAAGGAAAAACAAAAAAAAAAAAAAAAAAAAGTCACCATCAACCCTCTGCCCCTCCCTTAATTCTTACCAAACAATATTCAAAATTTTCAGATCCAAGTCTCATATAACTTGTGAAACAAGTTATGTCAGCTTACTTGTATTAATATTTGACCTAAATTATACCAAATATTCCTATATTTTGATTTATAAATAAAAAAATATTATTAAACAATTCAAAGTTTTGAAAATATCTTTAAATTTTTCAAATGAGTTTAAAATACTCTTATATAGTTAGATTTGGATATTTTTGCTAAAAATAACTCTAGACTTTCAAAAGTTTTAAAAATACTCTTAAATTTAAAAAAGTTCAAAAATACATTTACAGTTAGTATATGAACAAAAATCGCTCTTACTTCTCAATGTTTCTTCTTTTTCTTCTCTCTCTTCTTTATTACCCCCTTACTCCCATTTTTGTTAACTATTTGACACATTTGTTTAATAAAAAAAGTTAATTAAATAAAAATGCTCACTGCAATTAAAGTATATGGACTATAACAAAAAGAGAGAGAATAATGGAAGCACCAAAGTATTAAATGTTTTAATAAGGTTGTTAGTTAGTAGTTGAGCATGTGTTGATAAACAAATACAATATTTATTGTTTGATTATTTATTATTTTGGTATATTTTAAGGGGAGATTGAATTTGAAATTTTGTGAAATTTTGTAGAATTTTATATCTCGACTTAAAATTTTGATTTTGATTTTTTTTACTGAGAAAAATTGAATAAAAATTGGAAAAATAAAAGAAAAATAGAGCATCTATATGAAAAAGATAAGATATATATAATTTGTTTTTAAATTGTTTCTTTTAGAATCTATACAACTTGATAACTATACTAATAGCAGAAATATACTTTTTTAAAAAAAATTCGTTGAAAATTTAGAGTAATTTCAAATGAGAAGATATTATATATTTTGCGGCCTCTTGGTGTACTAGATCTAAACCCTTTATCAAGTGCTGTTACCATTGCTATTAATTGGAAGTTTTTTTTTTTTTTGGTTAATCATTGCTCACTCTATTGTACACACTTGTTATTCTTATCATATGGGAATGAATTTCTTCTCTATTCGACCTGGGGTTTGATGCGAGCACTACAAAGATGTTAACTCAGTTAAGATGTTCTGGTGCATTTAGATGTTCTGGTGCGTTTATTGATCCCTCCTTTCTCTTTAGTGACTTGTTAAAAAAAAAAAAAAAAAACAAAATTTTAGAGTAATTTCGGTAACAAAACGATTTATGTTCATATATGTGATAAACGTATTTTTTAACTTTTTTAGATTTAAGAATAATTTTGAAAACTCTTAAAAAGTTTAGGGGTATTTCTTTTAAACAAAACACAAATGGTTTCCCTCCAAAACTAACAATAATAATATTTTTGAATTCTTTTCGAAAGTTTAATTTTTTTTTTTTTTTTTAACTTTTGAAAGTTCAAGGGTATTTTTTAAACAAAATACAAAATTCAAGAGATTTTTTTATAATTTAGCCTAATATTTATTTTTTTAATTAAAATTTTTTTTGATATTTTTTATTTTTTTAAATACATATTTTTAATTAGTAATGACATGAATAGTGTGGAAGGAAAAGAATTGACAAAAATAGATGAAGAAATCATAGAACTGATACACAACTTCTAAAAATCGTGGACTTGGTCCACATCTACATAAATGAAATCGTGGATGCACTCCACGATTTTTAACCACATGACGCTACGTTTCACCCATCTGCTGCCAGATAGATGCCTGCCATGTTGCAAAAGAAGATAATTGTGGATCCGATCTAAGTACTCATGGATGAGATCCACAAGTTTGTGGTCCCCAAATTGCACCTCTCCCCTAGTTTTGATCTCTCCCTGCCTCACCACACCTATTTTTCTCTTAAGGATTGTCGCCGATCTCTAACGTCAAACACTGCAGTCATCTACCATTGCCGACTACCCTCTGCTGTTGTTTGCTCCCATCACTGACCATTGCTGAAGGTTTTGTTTAACACAACATTCTAGATCTACTTATATATATAGTTTTCACACATTATACGTTAGTTTTTGCCTTATATTTTTAATGATAATACTCTAAATGTAGATCTCGTTGGATGCAAAGCTATAAGTTCTTCTAGATCCTTGCAAACACTCACAAAACAAAGCTAACTTAACAATGATTCAAATCAAGAGTTTAATTAGAAGGATGAGGATCGAACTTAGAACCTATGATTGTCACTCTTAAATCCTAAGACAACTCACTACATAATTAGCTTGATCAAAACTAATCCAATGAATTGATTTAAATATCAAAACTAAAGAAAGATTTGAAAGAAAAGACAACACCAAAAGGTTTGAATAAGCACAAGATTTTTAATATCAATAGTTTGAGTTTGAAGAGCACTATAAGCCTTTTTAAAGGTCAAAAGGTCATGCGTGGACCAAGAACTCAAAAATCATTAAAATACTACTAAATGCAAATTGTAGAAAATAAGACCTAGGAATTTAAAACTTAATTGCATACTAATAAATAAGTCAAAATGCAAAACTAAAAAATAGAAAGTCTTTGAATTCTCTTAAATATCCCCTCTAAAAGGCGACAAGATTAATTTGCATGTTCAACAAGGTTTGATATCACGTTTTCCCATGCAGTGCACGTTTGATAACATTTTCTTCACAAAATCTACACATTTTTTTTGTTTTACCACTATGCCATCTTCCAAACTATAACACTTTTCTTGCACCATCTTCACTCAATTCTCTTCTTGACTCACTGAACTAACATTATATATAAATTTGGGCTCAAAATTATTTGTTGCTTCTTGTGAATTTGCTAGCTTTTGAAGATGTAGTGTGAATGTCACTTGAATCTTATTTGCTTTGCTTCTTGTAATTGCTCATTCGGGTACATGCAATGGCTCTAAGGTTGAATTTAGATCATCCCCCTTTCTTTAAAAGGATCTATCCTCAAATCAAGGTCTCATTCCCTACATCAAAAGAAGTCAAATCAGCCACATTAAAAGTAGAAATTATATTATACTCACCTTGAAGATCTATTTTGTAAGCATTATCATTGATCCACTCGATCACTTGAAATGGACCATCTTCTCTTGGTTGAAGTCTAGATTTCCTCTAATCTGGAAACCTTTCCTTTAGCAAATAAACCCAAACCTAATTAATCGATTTAAAAATTAATTTTTTTCTCCCTTGATTCTTACTTGTGACAAGCTTTTGATTCTTCTTTTCAATCATTTCTTTGATTTCCTTATGCAAACTTTTTATGTATCTTGCCCTTGAAAAAGTTGCACCATTAGTAAACATATTAGGTGGCAAAGGTGATAAATCTAAAGGAGTCAATGGATTAAAGCCATACGCTAAACCTCAAAATCTGAATAATGAGTGGTGCTATGTGTTGCTCTATTGTAAGCAAACTCTACAAAAAGTAGAGTATCATCCCAAGACTTGAGATTTTTGGAAATTAGTGACCAAGTAAAGTCCCCAATGTCCTATTAACCACCTCACTTTGCCCATCAGTTTGTGGGTGACAAGTTGAAAACAAAAGCTTAGTTCCCAATTTTTCCCACAAAACTTTCTACCATGCAATCTAACCACTTCCCTAAAAGAAGAGTTTAGCTATGTTAGTAGCATCATCCGTTTTATTACATGGAACGAAATGCGCCATCTTACTAAACCTATCAACGACCATAAAATGCTATCATGATGTCTTCTAGTCTTTGGTAGTCCTAGAACAAAATTCATGCTAATGTCAACCCATGGTTCACTAGAAACATCCAAATGTGTGTAAAAACCATGTGATTGTGTTTTAGACTTAGCCTCCTTACATTTGAAACACTATTTGCACACTTTACTCACACCCTTTCTCATTTTCAACCAATAAAAGTGTTCACACAACATGCTATATGTTTTAAATTCCCCAAAATGCCCCATAAGTCCTCCACCATGAGCCTCTTTTACAAGTAATTCTTGAATAGAACACTTGTAAATACAAAGTTTTCCCTTCCTAAAAAGCATTTAATCAAACACAATATAATCATGCACATTTTTCCTTTCTAAATATTGCATATACACATCATAAAATTTAGATTTCTCAAATTTGTACAAATCAATCATGTGTTTAAAACCAAGAATTTTTGCACTAAGGGAAGAAAACAAAGCATACCTTTTTGACAATGCACCAACCACCACATTGTCCTTATCTTTCTTGTAATGAATACATATGGAAATTTCTTAATGAACTTTACCCATTTAGCATGCCTTTTGTTCAACTCTGTTTGGCATTTGAGGTGCTTTAAACTTTCATGATTTGTGTGGATAACAAACTCTTTGGCCACAAGTAATGTTGCTAAACTTGCAAGGCCCTTACAAGTGCATATGTAGTTCCTTGTCACATGTTGGGTAGCTAAATTGTGCTCCATTTAGCTTCTTACTAAAGAACATAATTGATCTCTTTTCTTGCATAAAAGTAGCTCTAATCCCTATCTCACTTGTATCACATTCAATCTCAAAAGATTTGACAAAGTTAGGTAAAGCAAGATAAGGTGCATTAGTCAATTTATCTTTTAGTTCATTGAATGTATTGTCTTGCTTTTCTTTCCATTAAAATTTCACATGCTTTTTAACAAGTTCATTTAATGGTGAGGCTATGCTACTGAAATTCTTAATAAACCTTCTATAAAAACTAGCCAAACTATGAAAAGATATCACCTTGGTTGCTTTGGTGGGTGTTGGCCACTCTTAAATAGCCTTTACCTTTTCTTCATCAACTTTCATCTAGTCCTTTCCAATAATGCACCCTAGAAATTGACTTGTTCTAGAAAAAAAATATACTTTTTGACATTGGCATAAAACTTTTCTTCTCTAAGTTTAAGTAAAATTGTCTTGACATGCAAAATATGATCATTCAAACTTTTATAGTAAACAAGAATATCATCAAAGTATACAACGACAAACTTTTTAATGTATTATCTCAAAACATGATTCATTAGCCTCATAAAAGTACTTGGTGCATTAGTAAGACTAAATGGCATAACAACCCACTCATAGAGACCAAATTTTATTTAAATGGCATAACAAACCACTCATCTCCCACATGCATTCGAATTTGATGATAACCACTTTTAAGATCAATTTTTTAAAATAGATTTGCACCATGCAGTTCATCTAACATATCATCCAATCTTGGAATAGGATGTCGATACTTTACCGTTATTTTGTTGATGGCTCAACAATCAACACACATCCTCCAAGTGCCATCTTTCTTAGGAATCAAAATTACCAGAAATGAATAAGGACTCATGCTTTCTCGAACATAACCTTTTTCCATGAGCTCTTCTACTTATCTTTGCATCTTCATGTTATTAAATTCCTGCAAAAGAGATTTAAAAGCACTAGGCAAAATATCATTAAAGTTAGGTTCAGTCATTAAACACATACCTTTGCACACAAGTACAAAGTTTGGTGCTTTAGTTGACAACACATGTCTCACTTTCCCCTTTTTTATAACCAAACTCACATTCTTTCTTTTTTTCCTCAAAATCACTCTTTTTTCTCTCTTGATTTTCATTCACATTTTCCCCCTCACTTTTCTCTCTTTTTTCAGTCTTCTCTCTCTTTTAACTTATTTTCTTTTCTCCTCTCTTGATCTTCATTTTTTTTCTTTTCTTTTGTAACTTAAATTGATCATGTACTTCATATGGAGACAATGAAAGTAAAGTAAATTTCTTCCTTTTCAAAGTAAATGTGTACTTGTTCAACAATCTATCATATGCGACATCTCTATCATATTGCCAAGGTCGACCCAATAACATATCATCAGCATGCATTGGTATTATGTAACAAAGGACTTCATCCTTATATCCCCCCAAAGTAAAAGAAACAAGAACTTGAGAGATTACTTTAAATTCTCCTTTCTTTATCAACCATTAGAGTTTATATGGTTTTGGATATGGACGAGTAGTAAGTAGAAGTCTTTTTATAAGAACACTATTTAGCACATTTGTGCATCTTCAATTATCAATAACCAAGCTACATAGACTTCCTTCAATTAGACATCTTGTGTGAAACAAGTTCTCTCTTTGATCTTCAACTTTCTTTTCTTCGATTTGCACACTAAGTACCCTTCTTGTATTTAAAGATATGAAGTTACCTTCTTCAATGTACTCATCATCATGTGCTTCATATTCTTCCTTAGGATGTACATCATGCTCATCACATTTGTCTTCCGAATCAAGTATTCCATTTCTTATCACCATGACCCTTTTATTGACGCAATCTTTGCTCATGTGCCCAAACCCTTTGCACTTCCAACATTGAATGGAACTAGACTTCTCCCTAACCTCTTTTGAAACTTCATTCTTTAGTATTAGAGTTCTCGGCCTCCACTCTTTTGGCAGCCACAAACTTCCCTCTTGGTTCACTCCTATTCAGAAAATTATCATTGTTCCAAACATTAGAATTTGAAAAGGTATTAGTTTTATAAGTATACCTCTTGGAATGCTCTTTTTGTTTTTTTCTCTCCTTTCAATTGATCTTCAATTGTGATTGCATAAATGATACATATCTTCCAAGTAAGGTTGTGAATTTCTATGAATTGGAAGAGCAATTTCTTGATTTAAGCCTCCAAGGAATCTAGACATAGTGTCTTCCTCATACTCTTGGATTTGTGCTCTTTCCATCAAACTCTCTATCTCTTGATAATATTCAGCCACACTTTTTGTTCCCTACTTCAAAGATTACAATTTAGTTTTAAAATCTCCTTCATAATGTTTTGGAACATACCATTTTATCATGGCTTCTTTAAGTTCCACCCATGTTTCTATTGGAACTTCTTTTTTCCTTCTTCTCTTAGACTTGAAATGTTGATACCAATTTCCAGCATGGTTGGTGAATTCAGCAATGGCAAGTCTCATCTTCTTATTCTCACTATATGTGTTGCAATCAAGCACATGTTCTGTCTTCCTTTCCCATTCCAAATATGCCTCCGCATCCGCATTCCACTAAAGAGTGGAATTTTGAGCTTAACTCTACTATCTCTATCTTTGTGGATACTTTCCCCTCTTCTAGCTTGCATAAAATTATTTCTTCCTTTCATATTTCCTCTCCCTCCAACTTACCTTTCTTGTTCTACCTAGATCAAAATTTCCTTCATCTTCTTGCAAGACTTGTTCTTCTCTTTGTTATTGTGTCTTCCTTTCTAGCCTATCTTCTATCATTATTTCCATCATGTCTTGAATGACTTGAAGAATAGTCATATTAGGATCTTGTACTTATGGTACACACTTCTCACCAATTTCACTTAAGGACACTCAAGTTTATCACTCAAGGTTAGACTTTTAGTACTAGGTCAAAGATGTAAGGGTTGATTTAAATTTTGGTGCAATCTTACTAAAAGTTTGATGTAACCAACCTTTCTTGTTCTACCTAGATCAAAATTTCCTTCATCTTCTTGCAAGACTTGTTCTTCTCTTTGTTATTGTGTCTTCCTTTCTAGCCTATCTTCTATCATTATTTCCATCATGTCTTGAATGACTTGAAGAATAGTCATATTAGGATCTTGTACTTATGGTACACACTTCTCACCAATTTCACTTAAGGACACTCATGTTTATCACTCACGGTTAAACTTTTAGTACTTGGTCAAAGATGTAAGGGTTGATTTAAATTTTGGTGCAATCTTACTAAAAGTTTGATGTAACCAATCCAGATGATCAACTCTCACAAAGTAAGACTAGAGTAACTCAACCTTAGGATTAAGAACTCGAAAATTTGGACAAAGTAAAAATCTAATGACAAAAACTTTTCATGTGTCTTGGATCTTTGATTTTTTTGACCTATAGTTTTTATGTGAATGTCATTCATATTAATTTTAACCTATAGTTTTTATATGAATCTCATTCATATAATTAATCTTTAAATCTCAATTAAATGTTAACCTCTCTTATAATATAAAGTATAAATTTTGAATCTCATTCAAAATAAACTTTTATATTATAATGTATCTATATACATCATATTAATTGTATCACATACAATTAATTCCCTTATTAATTCAAACATTTCAAATTAAACCAAAATATTTGACTCTTAAACTAAGCCTTTATGAGGTAGCAAGGGGACCTTATGGACCTATAGTAAGAAGATCCAATGATATAAGATTAATCAATTAAACTTTTCAATTAGACTAATCAATATTCATTAACTATAGGTCACTCCACTAAAGACTTACAAGCACTCTTTGCACTATAGATATATTTTTGTGTCCACAAAATTTACTAATCAACAATAAGTCGACCCTTCACAAATTACTCATAACTATAGTTAGGTCAAATTACCATTTTACCCCTGTAGTTATATTTAACTCCTTAAGTACCACTAATCCCTCTAATGAACAAATTGTTTATAGTCCAACTATAAACTAGCCCCTCTAGGGCCAGTGAGAAGGTGATGCCTCATTGACCCAAAATCAGCCCTTGAGGGAGTAATTTATCTACTTATCCTAAACACGGGAAGAAGTGAATTTCATCTTGTGAAGATATGTTCCCAGCTCCCTAATCAGACAAATTCCCAAGATGGTAGGCTTATTAAGTCGGCGATTTGGCCACTCTCACCCATACAGATCAAAGGATTGCCCTCATAGACAGACGTTCACAAGTCACTCAAGATTCAGATTGAGTTACCTATAGTCATCCTATGAAATGTTAATTTCTACAATCAACGACGTTACAAAGAGAAAGTAAGCATTTTGTGGTCCAGTCTGATACAAACTCTTTGTATGAGATACTTTCACTCACATGTCTCCACATGAATGATTAGGATGAAATCGTTTGTAACACTTTACAACTCCTTGTAACAATTATGAAGTGGGTCGTATCCTTAGTGTTACCAGAATAAGACACCCAACCTTATTCCTATACTATAGACCTTTTGGTTATTACTTAAACATGATTCAATCTTTTATGTCAACCACATACATATTTAAGTTTACATAAAATAATCATGGAATCTTAACTTATTGGATTGAGTTAATGCATAAGATTGATAAAATAACTTCTTATTTTATTTAATAAATAAAATGTTTATATAATTTACAAAACTACAAACTTCAAGAGATTTAGGACATACCAGTCCAAACAATATTGAGGTAGAAATTGATGAGAATGAGTTAGTGCCTTTCAAGATATTCTTACACATAGATTGGAGAATTACTAATTCAATTTGTGAAGAAGAATCAACATTTGATGAAACGGGAAGATGCATAATTGAAGAACCTGTGGCAGATGACATACACCAATATTTGACCAAAGTTTCACCAAAGTTGGAATTGAAGGAACTCGTGGAACCCGTAAACGATTTCTTCACCTATTTTTGTCAATACTTTCCAACTACACATTATTTCTAGAAAAAGTTTCCCACCACCTTATTTTTTTTCATTTTCTAAAAAACTCCCTTATTGTTTTAAAATCAACTTAGTTTTTTTCCTTTAAAACAAAAACTACATGGAGGTGTTAAGGGCACCGAGTTGATTATTATAGTATGTGGTTATTATAATCTGTGAGTGAATAATATATGGGTTATAATCAAGGACAAAAATAATGTTATCGATATAAATATTGATAACTCGGATTTACGAATATATTGACGGATATTCTAGAAAAAATTAAGGATATCGCAGGAATTAAATTTGTAAAAATATTGTGATTTTTTAGTGAAATTTTAGTACTAATTTATTTAAGTAA
Organism: Citrullus colocynthis; assembly: GCA_031780015.1. NCBI lineage: Eukaryota > Viridiplantae > Streptophyta > Magnoliopsida > Cucurbitales > Cucurbitaceae > Citrullus > Citrullus colocynthis. The sequence goes on from QLSR01000138.1 coordinate 1,161,030, forward strand.
TAAACTATGAATTTAAACTTATAAATCAATAATTAGAAGCAAAAAATGATTGGTAATAAAATAATAGGTAATAGTGAAGACTAAAAAATGATTATGGACTGAATATTTCATTAACAAAGTCTAAGTCATACGAATAGATGGTCAAATACAAGATTCAAGAGTAAAAGGATGGCCTAGAAAGTACTAGCCCAACATTAACATAATTTATTTGATAATAATAGTACCACTCCCAAGTCATAGTATGTCTAGAATTTCTTATATAATTGGAAATATGTCATCTATAAATATCAACATCAACTTTAATGTTACCATTAGAGGATATCTTACATCAAATTATGCTCCATCAAAACAAATAGGAAGTTATAAGATTAAAAAATTGTATACATTTTCAATATATTATAAAAAGTAAAATTAAATTTCAATAAAAAAAAGTTGAAAGAAAAAAGAGAAAAGAAGTACCTAGAGGATTGAGATTATGGACTAAAGAAAAATAAAATAAAATAAAAATTATACAATATACAAAAGTGGAAAAAGTATATAGTGAGAGAATTAAAAAAAGATAACAGGAGAGATGATGGTTATGAATAATGGAGAGAAAAAAAACTATAGATTATAAAAAGTAGAAATGTTATAATAATTAATAAAAAAATTTAGAACATGAAAAATAAAAAATAGTGAGAAAATAGAAAAGAAAAAAAACAAGAGAAGAGAGAAAGGAGAGAAGGTAAGGAAACAATGATGCTTAAAAAACTAAAAATTAGAATATTATTGAAATATCGGCGATATCATCAAAATAATGATAACATTGCCAATATTTTCGATATAATTATTATAAAATTGAAGAGCAAAATGACAAAAAAAATGGGAGCACAAAAATTGAAAAATTATAATATTAAAATAATAAATAATAAAATAATATCAAAGTAATTAAAATAACCAAATTAAATAAAGTAAACTTAAAATAAACTAAAATAAAGAAAGTGGGATTTTATGGAAAATAAAATTTCTCAAATTTCACCAATCTTTCTCTTCTTGTCTCTCCAATGTGTGTGTTACAATATCCACAAAAAGCCTCTATTTATAGACAATTTGGCAAGTAGGTATTGGCATTTCATGGCAACTAAGGATGTGTCATTAGTAGACACATGACCTTTAGCCACTAAGCTCAATTATATAATGGACACCTAATTTATTACAATTTTCATAATACTCCCCCTTAGATGGCCATTATATATATAAAATATGTCTCGTTAAAATTTTATTAGAAAAAAACCCAATGGAAAAAGAATCCTAGTGAAGGAAAAATAGTACATATTTCATATAATCTAATATTTCTAAAAGAATACAATACATTTGCTCCCCTCATAGGATATCATTTGAGATCTTTGAGTCGTCACATTCCAATATTCTGCACCAATTTTTCAAACGTTGCGGTTGGTAATGATTTTGTAAATAAGTCTGCAAGGTTATCCTTCGAATATATTTGTTGTACAGTGATGTCGTTATTTTCTTCAAGATCATGAATGTAGAAAAGCTTTGGTGAAATATGGTTTGTTCTTTCTCCTTTAATATATCTTCCTTTGATTTGGGTTATACATGTTGTGTTGTTTTCGTATAATGTTGTTGGAGGATTTTTACTAGAAGACAAGCCACATGTTTCATGAATGTGTTGAATCATTGATCTTAGCCATACACATTCTCTACTAGCTTCATGGATTGCAAGAATTTCGGCATGATTTGAGGAAGTTGTTGTTGTGGTTTGTTTCACGGATTGTTAGAATATAGCAGTTCCTCGACATGTGAATAGATAACCTATTTGAGATCTTGCTTTGTGTGAATCAGATAAATATCAAGAATTTGTATAACCAACTAAATCAAAATTTTAATTTATTTGAATAAAACAAACCCATATCGATCGTTCCTCAGAGATAACAAAGTATATACTTAATTCCATTCCAATGTCTTTTTGTTGGAGAAGAACTGTATCTAGCTAATAAATTTACTGAAAATGCAATATCTAGTCTTGTATTATTAGCAAGATACATAAGTGTACCAATTGCACTAAGATATGGTACTTAGGACCAAGAAGTTCTTCATTATTATCTCGAGGTCGAAATATATCTTTCTTCACATCTAGTGAATGAACTTCCATTGGAATGTTTAATGGATGTGCTTTGTCCATATGGAATCTTTTTAAAATTTTTCCTGTATAGGTTGACTGATGAACAAATATCCCATCTGCTAAATGCTCAATTTGCAATCAAAGCAAAATTTTGTTTTTTCGAGATATTTCATCTAAAATTCTTTCTTAAGATATTCTATTGCCTTTGAAAGCTCTTTAGGAGTTCCAATTATATTTAAGTCATCAACATATTCAGATATAATAGCAAATTCTGACTATGATTTCTTTATTAAAAACACATGGACATATTGGATTATTTTGAGATTCTTCTTTCAACAAATATCCACTCAGGCGATTATACCACATTCGTCCGGATTGATTTAATTCATATAGTGATCTCTGTAACTTTATTGAATATAGTTCTCGATAACTTGATTTATGTATTTCAGGTATCTTAAATCCTTCTGGGATTCTCATATAAATCTCATTATCAAGAGATTCATATAAATATGTTGTTACAACATCCATAAGATGCATGTCCAAATTTTCATACACAGTTAGACCAATTAAATATCTTAATGTAATTGCATCCACCACTAGATAATATGTCTCCTCATAATCAATACCAAGTCTTTGTGAAAAACCTTGTGCAACTAGTCTTGCTTTATATCTTGTGATCTCATTATTTTCATTTCTTTTCCTCACAAATACCCATTTGTATCACACTGGTTTGACATCTTCTGGTGTCCGGACTACTGGTCAATGTAGGATCGGTATGGCAACCCTAGAGGGGGGTGAATAGGGTTTAATTAAACTTATTCCTAAATATGCTCAAATTAAACTAATTGAATTAATTTTTGAATTAAATTAATAAAAACCTTAATTGATGCTAAATATCAAAATTGATAAAAAATATATGAAACACAAGATTCAATCAATCTCAACAAAGAAGGATAATAATCTATAACATGCTACTAAAAATTGAATGCAAAATAAATTGAGAAAGCGTTGGAGAAGAAGACACCGTGATTTTTATAGTGGTTCGGTCTAACTCGACCTACATCCACTTTCCCAAGCGCCTCTTAGGATTTCGATTAAAAAATCTTCTTTGACTCTTTCCACAGATTAGAGTCAAACCGCTACCTTGCTCTTTTTTCGGGTTCAAGAGCAAACCCGATCCTTTCCACAGGTTAAGATCCAACCATTACAATATTCTTGAAGTTTTAAATCACACACTAAAACTCTCTAAAAAGAGTAGATGTACAAATTTGAACTCACAATACTCAATCCTCATAATACAATGAAAGTATCTCTCTAGAATAAGATGAAAAGAAAGAAATTTGAAAGCTTGGAGAGAGAGCAACAATGGTGACCTTTTTTAATTTTTGAGGATTGTAAAATTGTAAAAGTTAGGGAAACTTATTGGAGAAGATGAAGTATTTAAAAAGAAATGAAAGTGAGTGAAAACCAAATTAATTTTGACCATTAGATCTTTGTAAAAGAAAATTGAATGGTGGAGATTTAAACTCAACTAGCCGTTAGACACAAACATATAATAATATTAAATTAATCCTTTTAAAAAGGCAACTAGCCGTTAGACACAAACATATAATAATATTAAATTAATCCTTTTAAAAAGGCAACTAGCCGTTAGACACAAACATATATAATATTAAATTAATCTTTTTAAAAAAGCAACTAGCTGTTAGACACAAACATATATAATAATATTAAATTCATCTTCTTTTTAAATTCATTTTCTTTTTAACATTAATCCAAAAATAAAAGACCCACCAATTGTCACTTCTCCATTTCTCCAAATGGCACCTTTCAATTTGTCCACTTTGATTAAAAAAAATCTGCCACGTCATCAGTTCGGGATTTTTCCATTAAGCTTGTTTCTGTCATATCTTCTTCATTTGAACTCTGATTTGAGTGATTCAAATTGCATTGGAACCGTTGTTCCAAGCTCCACACAATAGACACTTCAAAACACTCAAATGGTTAATAAATAAAATCAAGTTTGTTATCATCAAAACACTAACTAATCAATCCATTAAAATTAATTAATTTGAGATTAAGGGCCAAAAAGCCAACAGTCCAAAAACTTGACATTTTGAAAGTAAGTTTAATTCTGCCTCGATTGCTTCTTTCCACCAAAGCCAATCTTTTCTATGTCAACATTCTTCAACAGATTTTGGTTTAGGATCCTCATTTTCAAATATAATATCAAGTGCAACATTATGTGTAAAAATGTTATCAATAACTATATTAGTTCAATTTCATCTTTTCCTTACCATGACATAATTTGTTGAAATCTTATTATTATCTTTAGGTATTTCATCTTCTTCACTAATTGGATTATCAGTCATGTCTAGGGCTTCTTCGTGGATATTTACATCCTCAACCAATTCTTTTTTTACTCTCGTTTATTTTTCTTTTATGAGGATTTTTATCTTTGGAACCCACTGGTCTACCACGATTCTGGCGTGTTCTAGATTCATTAGTGACAACTTGCTGTGTTGGGATATCAATTTTCGACGAAACATTTGCAACGAGTATATGTGATTTAGTTACTTTCTTTGCATCTATAAATGCATCTAGTAATTGATTTTCTATATTTTGCAAATGAATTATTTTTTGAACTTCAAGTTCACATTGTTTTGTACAAGGATCTAAATGAGACAATAATGATGTATTCCATGCAATTTCCTTTTCCAACTTTTTAATTCCTCCCCTAATGTTGGAAAATTTGTCTCATTAAAATGACAATCAACAAATCGTGCAGTAAATACATCACCTGTCAGGGGTTTAAGATATTTAATAATTGATGGGAATCATATCCAGTGTATATTCCTAACCTCCTTTGAGAACTCATCTTAGTACGTTGTGGTGAAGCAATTGGAACATATACTGCACATCCAAAAATTCTTAGATGGAAAATATTTGGCTCCTGGCGATAAGCTAATTGTAATTATGAGTATTTATGATAAGCTACTGGCCTAATGCGTGCAAGTGATGTAGCATGCAAAATAGCATGTCCTCATATAAATGTAAGAAGTTTCGCTCTCATAAGTAATGGTCTAGCAATTACTTGCAAACGTTTTATAAATGATTTTGCTAAACCATTTTGTGTATGAACATAAGCTACAAGATGTTCAACATTTATCCCAATTGACATACAATAATTATCAAAAGTGTGGGATGTAAATTCACCAACATTGTCAAGACGAGTGGTTTTAATTGTATAATCAAGAAATTGTGCTCTTAACTTAATTACTTGAGCAAGTAATCTTGAAAATGCAAGGTTTCGACTTGATAATAAGCACACGTGCGACCATCTACTAGATGCGTCTATTAATACCATAAAGTATTTAAATGGTCCATTTGGTGGGTTAACAGGTCCACATATATCACCATGAATTCGTTCAAAAAATGCAGGTGATTCAGTTTCCACTTTAGCTAGTGATGATCTAATTATTAATTTGCCTTGAAAGTAAGCATCACATAATAATTCACTAGATTGAAGAATCTTCTAGTTCTTCAATGGGTGTCCATTTGAATTTTCAATGATTCTTCTCATCGTTATAGATCCTGGATGACCCAAGCGATCATGCCAAATTATAAATATATCTGGATTCATGAACTTCAGGTTCATTGTTGCATATGTTTCAATGACTCGTATATGAGTGTAATATAATCTAGAAGATAAAGCAGACAACTTTTCCAGTATACATTTTTCATGTGAGATAGGAGATATGATATAAAGATATTCTATCTCATTTTTCCTATTAGTCTTAATATGATAACAATTGCAATGTATATCTTTAAAACTTAATAGATTTCTCTTTGATTGACTAGAGAACAATGTATTGTTAATCATAAATTTTGTTCCTCTAGGCAAAATAATATTTGCTTTTCCAAATTCAATCACGTTTGTAGAACCTGATATTGTATTGACTTTTGCTTCTAGCATTGTCAATTTGGAAAAATATTTTCTATTTGTAAGTATTGTATGTGTAGTTGCACAATCTCCCAAGCATAGATCTTCTTTCCTCATTTTTTAGTCACTCAATATGTGAAAATTGTCCATGATTCTTCATTTAAACAAGATAATTATAATAAGAAAAACAAAACTTGAAATACAAGGTTTAACTTGAAAAACATGAAAGATAGATAGATAAAACAATTCTACATATTCTTAAAATCAAAAGAAACACTTGCTATGCCATAATTTTGCTGATTTTCTCTTCAGGAGATTCAAAAAAGTCCGCTACATCCAAATTTTTCATATTGGATGGGTCAAATATATCATCCTGGTATGCAAAATTTGCTTCCACATTTTTCCCCTTTTTCTTCAGGGAAGCTTGATAGAGATCAACTAGGTGTTTTGATGTACGACAAACACAAGACCAGTGCCCAGTCATCCCGCATCAGAAGCATTTCTGCTCATCATCTTTTGAATTTTTATCTTGTGGAGCTTTTCCTTTATGATCATCATTTCGGGTGTGTAACGACCCGACTAATACAATCTAATCGGACCATTACTCAATGCATGCAAATTTTCAAGAAAGACACTAAGCGGAATTGTAAGAAAGAAACAATGCTGCTCATGGAAATTTCTGTTTATTTAAACTCAAGAAAAAAAAAAACAATGCATAACATATAAAAGGGAATTTCGGTTCGGGGTACCCCTAATAAAATCAATAAAATTTCATGAACAGAAATCCACATATCAAATAAAAGACAAGCCTCAAAACAAAGTTTGACAATTGGGCAAAACTCATTAAAACATGCAATATTACGCGGAAGCTACTACGGGTCCCGTGAAGCCATCAAGGATTCCTATTGCCATTCGCCAGCACGTTCTTTCCCTTACCTGAAAAAAATATATGAAAGGATGAGTAATTATATTACTCAGTAAGTGACCCCACTACCGGAGCCGGGCTAGGCACCTAAGTCCTTTAACTGCATCAACCATAAGACATGCATATCTAACATACTTTTATAGGGAGCTAGTTATACTCGCCCTACAGTTGGTTTTGGATGTCCACAAACCTCTGGAGCCCCGAAGGAACTCTTACCTCTGGTGATCCCGAAGGAACACAAACCTCTAGTGTACTCGAAGGAGCACAACCTCTGGTGAACCCGAAGGAACACATCCTCTAATGACCCCGAAGGACCACAACCTCTAGTGAACCCGAAGGAACACATCCTCTAGTGACCCCGAAGGACCACAACCTTTAGTGAACCCGAAGGAACACGTCCTCTAGTGACCCCGGAGGACCACAACCTCTAGTGAACATCCAACCGACGTAGGGGAGTTACCACTACCCATCATACATGCTCAATCAAATTCGCACTCCTTCCATTCCATAAATTCATACATTAACAGTACTGTTCATAAACATCTCATAGTATAAACATATGCATTATTATTCACATAAATCCTTCAGACATGAGAATTTCGTACAAGCATGCTATATCACATGGGGCTTAGATATTCTACTACATCATGGCAACTAACATATGACGAGAAGGCAGTTCAGGTAGTAAGACCACTTACCTGAGCAATTATGTTAAATTATCCACACGGCAGTTCTTGCAAAATTCCTGGACAACTGTGAATAGAATTTCCTCAACCTAGGTTACTCCACAAGTCTAGTCTCACCACAATTTAATTCCAAGTAAATTTAAAAGTGTTCTTACCCAAGCGTGGCTTAACTCGCAGTTGCCTCCAATCCTTTTACCCAACGCAACTTCCGGTCACCTAAGAGATTTTAACCACATAAGTCTAAATCCCCAATAGTTTACTAAACTACGCCACAAATTTCCTTGGGTCTGAGTTACTCACCCAAGTCTAAATCCCCAATAGTAATCAGGCGAGCGTTTGACTGAAGCGGCAACGGTACTGACCAAAATGGCAGTGGCGGGGCGGAGGAGGAATGACCGGCAGCGACTGACGCTGGAAGGCGGCGCGGAGGAGGAACTGACGGCACGAGGAGAAGGGACCGGTGGGCAGCGACGGTGCGCGACGAAGGAGGGAGGCGAAACCCGCGGTGGCAGCTGCTGCAGTCGCGAGGGACAGAAGGAGGAGAAGAAGAAGAAGAAGAAGAAGAAGAAGCCGAAAAGGGGGGGGGGGCGCGAGAGAGAGAAGGGAAAGTTCTTTTCCTTTTTTTTTTATTAATTGGCACGCAAACCGAGGAGCTTATTTATAACAAAACCCTAATCCCCATTAATTCCACTTTTCCCTTTATTATTCCCCCTTTTCTTTTTTTTTTTTCCAACCAAACAAAATAAAATAAAATAAAATAAAATCTTCTATCCAATAAGATTTCCTTCAATTACTCCAATCCTACCAAATTTATTCCCTTTATTCTACTTGTCCCAAAATAAAATCATCCTTTACCAAATCCCAAAAATTTCCCTAACTCCAATTTTGAAACTTTTCATCTTAGCTTAAATAAATGCATGAATACATATAAATAACTATATTTTCCCTTTCATACATAATAACTTAAATTAATTTACCAGGAGGATTTACCTCAACGATTTGGGGTTGTTACAGGGTGGTTCTTTTGAAATTTGGATGATTAGAATGACCACCACGAAAAAATAATTACTTTTTCCTCTACTACAGTCACAACCACAACCACGACCACGACCACGACCTCAACCATGATTATTAAAATTTACAGCATTCACTTTAAGGAATGGTGTTGTTCCAGTTGATCGAGATTCATGGTTCTTCATCAATAGCTTATTATTTTGTTCAGCCATAAGAAGACATGAAATTATTTCAGAATATTGTTTAAAACATTTCCTCGATATTTCTGCTGCAGGAGCATATTTGATGCATGAAATGTAGAAAATGTCTTCTCCAACATATCTGCATCAGTAATTTTCTCTCCGCATAACAACCATTTTGAACTGATTTTAAATAATGCAGAGCTATAGTCACTTACTAATTTGAAATCTTGGAGTCTCAAAAGCATTCGTTCATAACGAGCTTTAGGAAGAATGAGCATTTTCTGATGATCATATCTCTGTTTTAAATTTTTCCACAAGATATAAGGATCTTTTATTGTTAAATATTCCATCTTCAATCCCTCGTGGAGATGATGGCGAAGGAAAATCATAGCTTTTGCTTTTTTCGGAATGGATGTTGGATTTCTCCTTTAATTTTTTCTCCCAGGTTCATGTCATCCAGATGGATTTTAGCATCAAGCACCCATGATAAATAATTATTTCCATTAATGTCAAGGGCTGCAAATTCTATTTTTGTAAGATTTGCCATGATATCACTGTCACAAAGAATTATATTTATATTAGCAATTTAATATATACTAAACATGCAAAACAACGTTTAATTTACTAATTATAATAAAGAGAAAATGACATACCTTTAGAACCTACCTTCAACCAAAAAAATGACAAGAGCTCGTGCAGATAACGTGTTGTAAAATTGAAGAGCAAACTTAAAATAAATTAAAATAAAGAAAGTGAGATTTTATGGAAAATGAAATTTCTTAAATTTCACCAATCTTTTCTCTTCTTTTCTTCTTCTCTCCAATATGTGTGTTATAATATCCACCAAAAGCCTCTATTTATAGGCAATTCGGCAAGTAAGCAGGGACATTTCATGGCCACTAAGGATCTGCCATTAGTAAACACATGGTCTTTAGCTACTAAACTCAATTATATAATGGATATCTAATTTATTATAATATTCATAATAATAACATCAATTTTTCAATGATTTATAGGAAAAACGATGTTACCCCTTGATTTCTCTATCGGCAACTCGATTTTTTTTTCTTTATGTCTTGGAATTTTGGGATTCAAGTTTATGCATTGAAATTATTTTTATACTTTATGGACTTGGGATAATTTGAAAACTATATATACTTTGGAATAATTGAAAACTTGACATATACTTTGGAGTATTTGTTTTATGCTTCTATTTGAGGGGATGTGTGGATTTTATGCAATATATCCATATTCTTATTTGTATAACGTAAAGATTTGATATTTATTAATTGATTACTTGAATACTTGATATTTATTTTGGATATATGATACAAAACGTGATGTAATTTAGGCTATAGATTTTATGAAATATACTTTTTTGGGGGTTTATCTTGCATAAGTATCTTAAATAATATTGCAATATATAATATATATTGGGATATACAATCTTTAGGCATACACGACTTAATCAACAATTTTTATTACAAATATTCGGATAAATAAGAGGCAATTATTTATATATACCTTAGTTGATTAAGATATATACATATGTATAACTATCATATATATGTTTGTTTTTACAAGGAACTGCCAATTATTGTTTATGTACAAATGTCTAGTAGGATACGTTTTTTAAAATGTGATATTCACTATTTCATTTATACATGTTGCAATGTTATAGAAAAATGATTCGGGTAAAAATGACCTGTGAAAGAATTGAACAAAGACGTAGTGGGGAAGGATTTTGGGTTAATTTAAGCAGGGGACAAAGAAAATAATGACAAGGAGAAAGTTATCATGATAGAGTCTGATATAATTATACAGACAAATAATCTAAGTAGGGGACAAAGAAAATACACTAACAAATACATAATTGCAGGAAGAACCAATCAACATGAAAGATGTAAAGAAAGAAAAAGTCGAGCAGCCAAACCTATCTAAATTTTATCAACATCTTTTGGGAGACATGCTGAAAGAATTTATGCCTTTGAAGATAGTTCAACCCCATAAAAATCTTCCGAGGACAATGACACTATTGAACTCAAATAGTCCCTTATGATACTCATTTGAGGTATTCTATAGAACTCATAAATCAAAAAACATATCCAACATTTTAGTGAACTAATATAAACTTATATTTACAGGCCAACAAGAATGCTTCTCGTGGAGATAAAGCATAAAACAAATGATGACATAGATGAAGACGATGTAGTGAAGGAAAATATCAATGTGGTAATCCTCTTTAATGAATAAATGTGACAAGATTAATGATCGTTCTAACACAAATTAATTATATAGGAAAAATTTGTGAACATTCCGACAGTGAGTACCGTGACCAGAAAACATACATTAGATCGAGGAACATTGGAACAGAGTCAGAAACTGTTCAAATAAACCATGAAATTGTACATCCTGATCAGGAAAAAGAGGTATAAAAACATGAAGGGAATTGAATCCCAGCAGAAGCGTACAATCGAGTTATTTGATTAAAAAGATTAAGCAACATACCTTTGTCGATCTATTATTTCAACAAAATCTTCTCTTCGAACTGATAGTCTTCTCCTTGTAGTGTTCCTTATCCAAGAGATCTTCCCCAAGATCTTCCCCAAGAGATCTTCCGGCAACGATCTAATTTGTGGAAGTTTGTGGAAACCGCTTCTTAAAAGAATGCGAAGAAGTAATCATGAAGAGTATTATTGTAGAAGGTGTGTCCTATGAGGGCTCCAAGGCTTACAAGACACCTTCTATGGGTTACTTCTAATCCTATTAATAAATATTTAATAATATCCAATATTAATAAATATTTAATAATATTTAATATTAATAAATATCTATCCAAATAATATCTCATATTAAATCGTTTTAAATATTTAAATCTTATTTAAATTTTTATTTTCTACATAATCTTTAATTTGGACCACATCCAAATTAAATAATTAATTATTTGAATCCAATTCAAATTAATTAACTAATCATCCATCCATTTATTTATATGGATTTCATCCAAATAAATAATTAATTATTTGAATCACATTCAAATAAATTAATTTTCCATATTATAAAGTTATAATTTGAATCTTATTCAAATAAACTTTATAATAAATAATATAATTAATTGTATCCAATATAATTAATATTTTTCTCTTAACATATCAAATTTCTATTTTAACATAGTTGGTCCTTGTTGGTCTATGGTGAGCTAGCAAGGGGATCTTATGGACCTAGAGATCATAAGCTCCAATGATCCAAGATTAATTAATTAAACTCTTTAGTTAAATTAATCCTCATTCATTAATTACAGGGCAAACCACTATAGAACCATAGTTGAACCCTTATGCACCATAGGGCAAGTTGTGTCCATGGATATAATCAATTTAAGCAAGTCGATCCTTCACTAGTTGTTCATAATTATAGTTTGGTCAAATGTCTATTTCACCCCTATAATTACCTCTTTTCCTTAAGTACCATTAAGTTCTCTAATGAATAATTTATTTATGGTCAAACCATAAACCAAGTTCCTCTCCGGTCAGGAGAGGGTGGGTCCCCTTGTTCAAGACCCGAAATCTGTTGAGTTTTATGCCCTAAAACTCGTAAATTGTAAATGTAATTATTTAACTATCATTAAATCATTAATAAAGAGTTATTGATTTGTTACTTCAATAAGCGTTATTGATAGTTTTTGTTTGTTTTGTCTTAATAACCCTAAATCCAATAAACTAACATCCTAGGCTATTTAATGAGTCGTGAACTGTATGTGGAGACATATGGAGATCAATGTTCGAGATACAGTCTAAAAGGTCTATAGTATAGGGATAAGGCTGGATACCTTATCTTGGTGACACCATAGATACGACCCACTTTGTATTTCAAACAAACTCAATGATCTAATGCGTTCGTGTAGGTGACATGCGAGTGGGGGACATGCGAGTGGGGGTATCCTATGCAATGAGTTTGCATAAGACCGGACCACGAAATAGTAATCACTAGATGTAACTTCGTTGACTAGTTAGGTTTTTATTTCAATAGGATGACCTAGGCAACTTAGTTTTAATTCTAAGTATATTATGAACTTCTGTCCATGAGGGATTGTCCTTTGATTTGTATGGGTGAGAGTGGTCGTTTGCCGACTCAATATGCCTACGATCTTGAGGACAAGACCGAGTGGGGAGCCGAGGACATAATTATTCAAGATGAAATTCACTCATTCCCATTTTTAGGGTAAGTAGATAAGTGTTCTCTTAAGTGGTGTCTCTCAGACTTGAACAAAGGGCCCTACCCTTTCACTGACCCGAGGGGTTTCTATTTAATGGTTTGACCATAAACAGGTTGTTCATTAAAGGAGCGCTGGTACTTAAGAATTTAGAAGTAACCTAGGGGTAAACGGTTATTTGACCCAGCTAGTGTTACGAATACTTATGAAGGAATAATTTGCTATTATTGGTCTATATCCATGGACACAGAAATATATCTATAGTGAGAAGAGTGTAAGTGTTGGTCTTTTGTGGAGTGTACCCACAGTTAACAAATATTGATTAATGAGGTTAATGAGTTTAGCCGATTAATCTCATATCGTTAAAGCTTCTGATCTGTAGGTCTATAAGTTTCTCTTGCTAGCTCACTACGAACCAACAAGGATCAACTATGTGGAAAGAAAAATTTGAAATGTTCAAATGTATGAGAGAAAATATTAATTGTATTGGATACAATTAATTAAATGATTTATTATAAATTTTATTTGGATGTGATTCAAATTATAATTTTATAATATGGAGAATTAATTTATTTGATTATGATTCAAATAATTAATTATTTATTTGGATAAAATCCATATAAATAAAGAGAGGAAAAATTAACTAATTAATTTAAATTAGATTCAAATAATTAATTATTTAATTTGGATGAGATCCAAATTAAAGATTATGCAGAAAATAGATAGAGTGAGAATTAATTAATTGATTTGAATTGGATTCAAATAATTAATTATATAATTTAGATGAGATCCAAATCAAAGATTCTGCAGAAAATAAATATTTAAATAAGATTTAAAAATTTTAAACCATTTAATATGAGATATTATTTGGATAGATATTTATTAATATTGGATATGGTTAAATATCTAATTTAAAATACGTGCAGAGGGTTTATCCTAATAGGATTAGGAGTAATCCATAAAGTTCTATAAATAGGGCCCTTGGGAGCCTTTATTGAACACACTCTCTATAATAATGAGTCTACGATTACTCTAAAAACCTTTGTTTACTAATTCTCCAAATTTTCTTCGAAAAATCCTAAGAAAATTGTTCTTTCCATTTTTTCAAAGAAGCGATTCTCACAAACCGGATCCTTGCTAGAGTCATAACGAGGAAGATCTCTTGGAAAAGGAAGACTACAAGGAGAAGACTATCAGTTCGAGAATTTAGATTGGCAAAGGTATGATGCTTAACCTTTTCTTTACTTTTTGTATTTTTAATTCTTTAAATAAATTAAAGAACGCGATCTCACGCTTCTGTTGGGATTTAATTCCATATTATGGTATCAAAGTCAATCTTCGCTTCCTGATTTGAATTAAAAATCTTTTATGGTGGGTGTTTTAATTGTTCATATATGAGATATGTGAAAGTTTGCAAAATTGATTGTTTAGGCATATTTGGGCATTAGATTTTAAAGTTTTGATTAGATCAATTGTAAAACCCTCTAGAGTTAGGGTTTTCTTGTAATATATATATATTTTTTTATGTAAAAGTGTTGTAGATTCTTGAAAAACAATGGTTTTCCCGAAATATTGAAATTTGGAAAATCTAGAATTTTTTCAAATCTGGAAATTCTATTATGCATCATCTATTGTGCGTCATCTATTGTACGTCATCAAAGCATGTGCGACTGAAATATCAAAGGATTAAATTTAGGTGTTTCAAACCCTAAATTTTGATGGCTAAAGAAGAAATTGAAGACCAACATATGTCTTGAAAATTCAAATTATTGTAATTTTAATTTTTTTCTTTAATTTCTAGGATATGCAAAATTTGCCGGTCAATTTTGCTTTATTTAATTTAATTACACATGTGATATATGTTTTAAATTGAATTGAATGTTGCATAAAGTATGTCATTTAGATTAAAATCCGACCATAGGTTAAGTATATTCATGCATCTTAGTATATTATAATATATGGTTTTAATGCATGATAATAATTTCATGAGTTATTTAATGTATGTTGATATATTAAATATATGAAATTGGAAAAGTATGATATATGACAAATAGTTATATTTATTAATATTTTGTTAATGTATGATTGATTTTCATGATTTATTTAATATAAGTGTTATATTTTAAATGAAAATCAATTTGCATTGAGCATGATATATCCATAAAATAATATAATCATTATATTATGTCATGAAATGCATGTAATATGGTTGGTTAATTAATTAAAATTTAATTTTTAATTAATTAAACCATAGAAAGCATATTATAGGACTAACCATTAAAATTCATAATAGTTATAAAATTTATGATTAGCAACCGTCAACCTATAATTAAAAATTGCATGCAAACATAAGATCTTAGGAAATTGGTTTTAAATTGTTTAAAATTAATTTAGAACCTAAGATCACATTAACTCTAATAAGATTAGATTTTTGTCTTACTTTGTTTTAAAATAGTTTTAAAGTATGACTAGGTAGGACAAATAGGACTTTAGGTTATAAGGGAACTCTACCACTTTAGTTCTGTCAAGACTAGGGTATTTAAGTTGACGGTTTACGGAACACCTCCTAACGGGAACTGAATTGGAACTTTTGGTTGAATTAACCTAAGGCCTATTAGTATGCATTGTCGTTAGGTTAATTAAATGATTTAATTCACCTGGAACGTTAGTGTAAAGACCTTTTATAAGAGTTATAATAGGCATAGACTTAGATAGATTGACTTAGCCGAATTTATTTGAGTTAACTAACCCTAAAATAAGTTAGGACATTTAGTGGTAGAAAAATTACAAAACGAGATGTTCATATCAAGTTTTGCTCCTACATCCCTGTTTATTCACATCGTGAGATCCATACTCTACTTTATGTTGCCTTGGGAGCGGCCTCCCTTCGGAATGCTTTTGTATGGTTTAATAACAAGGTGAATGAGAAAATGTCTATAGTAAGTGGGAGCGGGACCCGTGTCAACGTATCCCTCGATCTTCAACCCTAAGTCGCACCGTAAGATTCTTATGATCCGCCAGCGTGTCGTCTTGGAGCAACCATCCCTTCTGATGGCTTGATCATAGGTTCAACTGCAAACTCTTGAAAATGATAGGTTCACTTAGGTTAATTACCAGCAATTGTCTTTCCTAATGGTAGCTTGTTGGTGCGTACCTCTGGGATCTAAAAGTGGGAGGGTTACACTTACAAGGATGAGTTAAGAGTTAATGAATCCTTGACCAAACAACAGTGGCTAATGTCTATAGGAATATGAGTTATTCTTGCATTAGAATTAGCTGAGAATTGTCTCATTTCAAAGAAGGAGTGGCTATTGCTCTGAACCTCTGAAGCATCGTAGCAAAAACTAAATCAATTGTTTATTAGGGTTTCTTTGATTGCTTGTTTTTGCTGAATTGTTTGGATTACTTGCAATTTTGTTTGCTTGTGTAATGGGTTAAGGCAAAGATAAATAAAAAGGTTAGTCGTTTATAATTTCAACATGTCTTCTTTAATCATCGCACTGCTTAAAAATGAAAAACTAACCAGTGAAAACTATGCAACGTGGAAATCTAACATGAATACAATTTTGGTTATAGATGATCTATTTGTCTTAACGGAGGAGTGTCCTCCAATCCCCGCTCATAATGCATCTGAATCTGTTAGGGATGTATATGACTGTTGGACAAAGGCCAATGACAAGGCTCGAGTTTATATCTTGGTGAGTCTGTCTGACGTACTCAACAAGAAACATGAGGCCATGATGAATGCACGAAGATCATGGAGTTCCTCCAGAAAATGTTTGGAGAACCGTCCTCACATATCCTGCACGAGGCCCTCAAGTACGTTTATAGTGCACGTATGAAGGAAGGCCAATCAGTGAGAAACATGTTCTCGACCTGATGATCCAATTCAACGTTGTTGAAATGAACGGCGCTGTCATTGACGAGCAGAGTCAGGTGTCTTTTATTCTAGAATCTCTTCCAAAGAGTTTCCATCAATTCTGCCACAATGCAGTTATGAATAAAATTGTGTACACCATGACAACCCTCCTAAATGAGTTATCAATCTATTATGAAAAATAAGGGATTGATCGATAGAGAGGCAAATGTTGCCCATTTGAAGAAGTTCACAAGGGTTCATTCTTTGGAACTAAGTCTGTTCCCTCATCTTCTGATTCTAAGAAGATCCAGAAAAAGAAAGGAGGAAAGGGGAAGCCCCTTCTTCGGAAGTGAAAAGCGAAAAGCTCCCCCTGCTGGGAAAAACAAGGGTAAGGCCAAGGTGGCTGACAAGGGCAAGTGCTTCTATTGCAATGTGGATGGTCATTGGAAACACAATTGCCCTAAGTACCTTGCTGAGAAGAAGAAGGAAAAGGAAGGAAATTAGTTCCTTCTGGCAGCTTGAGAAGGGTGCAATGACGCTCAAGGTTGGAACGGGAGACGTCATTTCATCTCATGTAGTGGGAGCTGCAAAGTTGTTTTTTGGAAATAGATTTTTATTTTTAGAAAATCTATATATAGTTCCTAAAATAAAATGGAACTTAGTATCAATTTCCTGTTTAATTGAACAATTGTACTCAGTTATTTTTTCTGTTAATGAAGCGTTCATTTTGAAAAATGGTGTACGTATTTGTTCTGCTAAATTAGAAAATAACTTATATGTGTTAGGACCAACTGAAGCAAATGTACTTTTAAATCATGAGATGTTTAAAACTGCTAATGCTCAAACTAAAAGGCAAAGAATTTCTCCTAGTAACAATAGTGCTTATCTTCGGCATTTGTGATTAGGTCACATAAATCTCAATAGAATCGGGAGATTGGTAAAGAATGAACTTCTAAATGAGTTAGAAGATAATTCATTACCTCCATGTGAATCTTGTCTTAAAGGTAAAATAACCAAAAGACCTTTTAGTGAAAAAGGTTATACAGTCAAAGAACCTTTAGAACTTATACATTCGAATCTTTGTGGTCTAATGAATGTAAAAGCTCGAGGAAGGTACGAATACTTCATCTTTTTTATAGATGATTATTCGAGGTATGGTTACTTATACCTAATGGAACATAAGTCTAAAGCACTTAAAAAGTTCAAGGAGTATAAGGCAGAAGTTGAAAACCTGTTACGTAAAACAATTAAAACATTTTGATTCGATCGAGGTGGAGAGTACATGGATTTAAGATTCCAAGACTATTTGATAAAACATGGAATCCAATCCCAACTCTCAGTACTTGGTACACCTCAACAGAATGGTGTATCAGAAAGGAGAAATAGAATCTTTGGTTCGTTCAATGATGAGCTATGCTCAATTGCCTAGCTTGTTTTGGGGGTATGCAGTGGAGACTGCAATTCATATCTTGAACAATGTTTTCTCGAAGAGTGTTTCTGAAACGCCTTTTGAGTTATGGAGGGGATGTATACCTAGTTTGCACTACTTCAGAATCTGGGGTTGTCCTGCACATGTGCTAGTGACAAATCCTAAGAAATTGGAACCTCGTTCAGGATCATACCAATTTGTTGGTTACCATAAGGAAATGAGAGGTGGTTTCTTCTTTGACCCACAAGAAAACAAAGTGTTTGTATTGACAAAAGCTACATTCTTGGAAGAAGACCACATGCGAGATCATAAACCACGAGGCAAAATGGTATTAGAAGAAGCTATTAAAGAGTCAACAAGAATTGTTGATGAGACTGGTCCTTCATCAAGATTTAATGAAGGAGACAGTACTTCTGGTTAGTCTCGTTCTTCTCAATCGTTGGGAATGCTTCGACGCAGTGGGAGAATTGTATCACAACCTAATCGTTACTTGGGTTTAATAAAACTCAAGTCGTCGTGCTAGACAATGGTGTTGAGTATCCATTGTCCTATAAATAGGCAATGAATGATGTAGACAATGACCAATGGATCAAAGCAATGGATCTTGAAATGGAGTATGTGTACTTCAATCCAGTATAGAAACTTTTAGATCCACCTGGAGGGGTTAACCCCATAGGGTGTAAATGGATCTATAAATGAAAGAGAGATGTAGCTGGGAAGGTACAGATCTTCAAAGCTAGACTTGTAGCAAAAGGTTACACCCAAATGGAAGGGGTTGACTATGAGGAAACTTTTTCCCTGTTGCTATGCTTAAGTCTATAAGAACTCTCTTATCTATAGCCTCATATTATGACTATGAAATTTGACAAATGGATGTCAAGACTATTTTTCTGAATGACAATCTTGAAGAGAGTATCTTCATGTCTTAACCTGAGAGGTTCATAACCCAAGGTCGGGAACAAAAAGTTTGTAAGCTAAATAGATCCATTTATGGGTTGAAACAAGCACCCAAATCTTGGAATATTGGGTTTGATATTGCGATCAAATTTTTTGGTTTTGAACAAAATGTTGATGAGCCTTGTGTATACAAGAAAATCATCAAAAGTAAAGTAGCTGTAACGACCCGACTAATACAATCTAAACGAACCATTACTCAATGCATGCAAATTTTCAAGAAAGACACTGTGCGGTTAGTAAGAAAGAAACAATGCTTTCCATGGAAATTTCTGTTTATTTAAACTTAAGAAAAACAATGCATAACATATAAAAGAGAATTTTGGTTCGGGGTACCCCTAATAAAAATCAATAAAATTTCATGAACAGGAATCCACATACAAAATAAAAGACAAGCTTCAAAACAAAATTTGACAATTTAACAAAACTCATTAAAACATGCAGTACTAAGCGGAAGCTACTGCGGGTCCCGTGAAGCCATCAAGGATTCCTCTTCTCATTCGCCAGCACGTTCTTTCCCTTACCTGAAAAAAATATAAGATGAAAGGATGAGCAATTATATTACTCAGTAAGTGACCCCACTACCGGAGCCGGGCTAGGCACCCAAGTCCTTTAAGTGCATCAACCATAAGACATGCATATCTAACATACTTTTATAGGGAACTGGTTATACTCGCCCTACAGTTGGTTTTGGATGTCCACAAACCTCTGGAGCCCCCGAAGGAACTCTTACCTCTAGTGATCCCGAAGGAACACAAACCTTTAGTGAACCCGAAGGAACACATCCTCTAGTGACCCCAAAGGACCACAACCTCTAGTGAACCCGAAGGAACACATCCTCTAGTGACCCTGAAGGATCACAACCTCTCGTGAACATCCAACAGACGTAGGGGAGTTACCACTACCCATCATACATGCTCAAACAAATTCGCACTCCTTCCATTCCATAAATTCATACATTAACGGTACTGTTCATAAACATTTCATAGTACAAACATATGCATTATCAATCACATAAATCCTTTAGACATGGGGATTTCATACAAGCATGCTATATCACATGGGGCTTAGATATTCTACTTCATCATGGCAACTAACAAATGGCGAGAAGGCGGTTCAGGTAGTAAGACCACTTACCTGAGCAATTATGTTAAATTATCCACACGGCAGTTCTTGCAAAATTCCTGGACAACTGTGAATAGAATTTCCCCAACCTAGGTTACTCCACAAGTCTAGTCTCACCACAATTTAATTCCAAGTAAACTTAAAAGTGTTCTTACCCAATCGTGGCTTAACTCGCAGTTGCCTCAAATCCTTTTACCCAACGCAACTTCCGGTCACCTAAGAGATTTTAACCACATGAGTCTAAATTCCCAATAGTTTACTAAACCATGCCACAAATTTTTCCTTGGGTCCGAGTTACTCACCCAAACGTTACCAGTTCGGGCGTTTGACTGAAGCGGCAGCGGTATTGACCAAACGGCAGTGGCGGCGCGGAGGAGGGAATGACCGGTGGTGACTGACGCTGGTAGGCGGCGCGAAGGAGAACCGGCGGCGCGGAAGAGAGAGAGAACCAGCGGCGCAGAAGAGAGAGAAAACCAGCGGCGCGGAAGAGAGAGAGAGAGAGAGAAAAATTTCTTTTTCTTTTTTTATTAATTGGCACGCAAACCGAGGAGCTCATTTATAACAAAACCCTAATCCCCATTAATTCCACTTTTCCCTTTATTATTCTCCCTTTTCTTTTTTTTTTTTTTTCCAACCAACAAAATAAAATAAAATAAAATAAAATCTTCTATCCAATAAGATTTCCTTCAATAACTCAAATCCTACCAAATTTATTCCCTTTTTTTTTAATTGCCCCAAAATAAAATTATCCTTTACCAAATCCCAAAAATTTCCCTAATTCTAATTTTGAAACTTTCCATCTTAGCTTAAATAAATGCATGAATACACATAAATAACTGTATTTTCCCTTTCATACATAATAACTTAAATTAATTTACTAAGAGGATTTACCTCAACGATTTGGGGTTGTTATAGTAGCTTTCTTAGTACTTTATGTGGACGACATTCTACTTATTGGGAATGATGTAGGATATCTTACTGATGTTAAAAATTGGCTGGCAGCCCAATTCCAAATGAAAGATTTGGGGAGACGCAATATGTACTTGGGATTCAAATCATTAGGGATGGCAAGAACATAACGCTGGCCTTATTTCAAGCAACTTATATCGACAAAATGTTACTTGATATTCGATGCAAAACTCTAAGAAGGGTTTATTACCTTTCAGGGATGGGGTTCATTTGTCTAAGGAACAGTGTCCTAAGACACTTTAAGAAATTGAGGATATGAGACATATTCCCTATGCCTCAGCTGTGGGCAGCTTAATGTATGTTATGCCTCTGCACTAGGCCAGACATTTGTTATGCAGTGGGAATAGTGAGTAGGTACCAGTCCAATCTAGGGTTAGACCACTGGACTGCGGTTAAGAACATCCTCAAATATCTTAGGAGAACAAGAGACTACAAGCTGGTGTATGGAGCTAAGGATTTGATCCTTACGGGATACACCGACCCTAATTTTCAAACTGACAAGGATTCTAAGAAATCCACATCAGGATCAGTGTTCACCTTATGCGGAGGAGCTGTAGTTTGGTGTAGCATCAAGCAAGGATGGATTGCAAACTCTACTATGGAGGCTAAATACGTAGCTGCTTGTAAAGCAGCAAAGGAAGCTGTCTAGCTTAGAAAGTTCCTAAATGATTTGAAAATCGTTCCAAACATGGAATTTCCCATCACGTTATACTGTGACAACAGTGGGCCAGTAGCTAACTCTAAAGAGCCTCGCAGCCACAAACGAGGAAAGCATATTGAGAGGAAGTATCATCTGATACGAGAAATTGTGCAACGAGGAGATGTGATCGTCACAAAAATCGCTTCGAAGCATAACATTGTTGATCAATTTACAAAGGCTCTCTCTGCTAAAGTGTTCCAGGGTCATCTAGAAAGTCTAGGTTTGCGAGATATTTACATTGTGTAATCTAGCACAAGTGGAGATGTGTAATAGGTATATGGATGCCCTAGTTTATTGTATTTACATACTTACCATTCTCACTTCTCTTTATGTACAACCCACTAGAGTTTTAGTTCAAGTGGAAGTGTGTTGGGTATTATGCCCTAAAACTCGTAGATTGTAAATGTAATTATTTAACCGTCATTAAATCATTAATAAAGAGTTATTGATGTGTTACTTCAATAAGCGTTATTGATTGTTTTTGTTTGTTTTGTCTTAATAACCCTAAATCCAATAAACTAACATCTTAGGCTATTTAATGAGTCTTGAACTGTATGTTGGGACATATAGAGATCAATGTTCGAGATACAGTCTAAAGGGTTTATAGTATAGGGATAAGGTTGGGTACCTTATCCTGGTGACACTATTAATATGACCCACTTTATATTTGATACAAATACAATGATCTAGCGCTTTCGTGTAGGTGACATGCGAGTGGGGTATCCTATGCAATGAGTTTGCATAAGACCAGACCACGAAATAGTAATCACTGGATGTAACTCTGTTGACTAGTTAGGTTTCTATTTCAATAGGATGACTTAGGCAATTTAGTCTTAATCCTAAGTATATTATGAACTTCTGTCCACGAGGGATTGTTCTTTGATTTGTATGGGTGAGAGTCGCCGTTTGCCGACTATGCCTACCATCTTGGGGACAAAATCGAGTGGGGAGCTGGGGACATAATTATACAAGATGAAATTCACTCATTCCTATTTTTAGGGTAAGTAGATAAGTGTTTCCTTAAATGGTGTCACCGGGACTTAAACAAAGGACCCTACCCTCTCACTGGCTCAAGAGGGGTTTCTATTTAATGGTTGGACCATAAACAGGTTTTTCATTAGAGGAGCATTGATACTTAAGGATTTAAAGGTAACCTAGAGGTAAAACGGTAATTTGACTTAGTTGGTGCTACGAACACCTGTGAAGAACTAATTTGCTATTATTGGTCTATATCCATGGATATAGAATTATATCTATAGTGAGAAGAGTGTAGTTGTGGGTCTTCAGTGGAGTGTACTCACAGTTAATGAATATTGATTAATGTGGTTAATGAGTTTAATCGATTAATCTCATATCGTTGGAGCTTCTGATCTGTAGGTTCATGAGGGTCCCCTTGCTAGCTCACTACGGACAAGCATCAACTATGTGGAAAGAAAAATTTGAAATGTTCAAATTTATGAGGGAAAATATTAATTGTATTAGATACAATTAATTGCTCGATTTATTATAAATTCTTTTTGAATGTGATTCAAATTATAATTTTATAATATGGAGAATTAATTTATATGAATATGATTCAAATAATTAATTAATTATTTGGATAAAATCCATATAAACAAATAAAAGGAAAATTAATTAATTAATTTGAATTGGATTCAAATGATTAATTATTTAATTTGGATGAGATTCAAATTAAAAATTCTGCAGAAAATAAAAAGAGAGAGAATTAATTAATTGATTTGAATTAAATTCAAATAATTAATTATTTAATTTGGATGAGATCCAAATTAAAGATTCTGCAAAAAATAAATATTTAAATAAGATTTAAATATTTTAAACAATTTAATATGAGATATTATTTGGGTAGATATTTATTAATATTGGGTATTATTAAATATTTAGTTTAAAATCTTTGCAGAGGGGTTATTCTAATAGGATTAGGAGTAATCCATAGAGTTCTATAAATAAGGCCTTGGGAGCCATTGAACACATTCTCCACAAAAATAATCTCTACGATTACTCTAAAAATCTTTCTCCACTAATTCTCCCAAAATTCTAAGAAAACTACATTCTTTCAAAGAAGCGGTTCCCACAAACCGGATCTTTGCTAGAGTCATAGCAAGGAAGATCTTTTGGAAAAAGAAGACTACAAGGAGAAGACTATCAGTTCGAGACTTATAAATTGGCAAAGGTATGATGCTTAACCTTTTCTTTACTTTTTTGTGTTTTTAATTCTTTCAATAAATCAAAGAACACGATCTCACGCTTCCACCGGGATTTAATTATCCCTAGAAAATCAACACTACTCATCTACTTACTCTATCTGGGATGGAGTGAATTCTATCTTATGAAGTTATGTTTCTAGCTCCCGATTTAGTAAAATCCCCAAAATGGTAGGCTTATTGGTCAGCAACTCGGGCCACTCTCACCCAAGCAAATCAAATGACCGACCTCACAAAGAGGAATTCATAAGTTAGGTCTTATTGAAACTCTTTGTATAGGAAACCCCCACTCATGTCTCCACACGAGCGGTTTGGATCAAACCATTTGTAACTATTTCAAAATGGGTCGTATCCATAGTGTCACTAGGATAAGGTACCCAACCTTATCCTTATACTATAGACATTTGGGTTATTTCTTGAACATGATCCACCCGTATGTCAATTACATACATGTTCAAGACTTCATGCAATAACCTTGAATTTTCCGTTAATGGATAAATTAATATTGGATAATTTATAATTAAATTAATTAACTTACCAATTATGAAGCTTTAAGGCACAAATCTCAACAATCTCTCATTTGCACCAAACTGGTAAGACATGTATCCTAGGGCATACTCTATACCCAACATGTTCTCCCACTTGCCCTAGCAAAGAAGTGACATGGCTCGTAATCCTAAACATTCTAGGAGATTCTTATACACTTTAGGATCAAGAATCTTTGCATATAAATCAAACCATATGTCATTCAGAATCATCTTGGTCACTATAATGATTCTTTCTCTCAATATGCCTGATCCTAAAAGTTGGAGTCTACTATATCCTTAGTCTTAGCCTTTACACCACCTTATCTTATAAAGAGTGATAGACTAACTCATAACTGAAACACTTTCAAAACTATGAGGATATTTTATGGCTACACAAAGTGTTGCTTTACAAGCAAAAACAAATGTCTTGTGTACCAATCTCCATCACATAGGATAAAAATTTGATCTTACCATAGATTTCTCTAAATCTTTGTAAGACCCAATGTATGTTGTGAAAGATCAAATCTTAACACCATACATAGAATTTCTCATTATCCATAGATATTTTGATAAAACTTTTAATTTTCTACTCGATGGCCACACCATTGATATAACCAATATAACCAACAAATAGCATGTTAAAAGTCTCATTTATGCCCTAATTATCTCATACTGAGAGAAGATAATTGATCATATGTCCTCAACACTTAAGGTGTCTTAGGATACTCTTCCTTAGACTTAACTTCACATTTGAATGATACATTATCATTCTTTTGAAGTCGTGCATCAAATATTGCTAAATGTAAGAAGCTTGAGGCAAACTTAACATTATATCCTTAATTGATTAGGTAGTCAAATTTTTATGTTATTTACATCATTCATAATGAGTAATACATCATTAACATAAAACAAGAGAAATATCCACTTATCAATTAATGACTTTCTTGTCTTTACAAGATCATTAATATTTGTTCAAAGTCATAGGTTATGACAATTCTTATCAAACCTTATATTCAAAGATCTAATTGTCTAATTCATTTCTCAAATGAACATATACAATCATGCAAACTCATCGCATTTGATTTTTGAATGTTGAACTCATTTGTTTATTTGTGTAGATGCATTCTTTAAAGTCTTTTCATAAAAGGACCTAAACGTTCATTTTACAGATCTCATATGCAACAATGAAAACGCTTAAAAGACTCGATTATGGCAACGAGTGAGAAAATTAACCCACAATCTAATTTCTTTCAATAGGTTTTACCCTTTTGCCTTAAGTCTTACTTTGAAGATCTATATCTTCTTATCTACACATGTACATCCCTGTTGTAGATCTATTCATATACTATGAGTTTTATCTCAACAAGAAAATCTACAAATTCAGACTGAGATGAAGTACGAATACTTTATCTCGAGTTCATGGCTTTGACCTAACAATCATTGTCAACATTATTCAACACGACTTTGAGGATGATAAACCTTTAAATTTGTCAACTAATATGACAACTTTGACTTCAACTAAGTCATAGTAAAGGTTGAGTTACCAATAATGCTCCCACTACGATGAAGGCTCATCATGTTTCACCAGGATTCATTTGACATTCAAATGTAATTAAATGGTTAATAACACTTATTAACTTTTAGTGGATTTACTTGAAACCAAAGTATCAACACTATTTAACCTTGGTAAAGGTTTATAGTCTTTTATTCGACATTCCCTATAAAATTAATATTTGTGATACAAATACCTTATTTTATTTAGGATTGCATAAAATACCATTCTTTTTCTCCATGAGGACAACCTACTCTTAGGCATATTTATGAACATATATATTCCTTTAGGTTTGTTTCATCATGTGCATCTTAATGTACCTATACCAGAAATGTTGTAAACTAGTTTACTGCAGTTCCATAATCCAAAATTGTCTAGACAATTTTGGAGAGAATAATGTTCATAGCGCAATCTCTATTGCATGTCCTAACTAAACTATGACAATTATGTGTAATTTATTAATGATGTGACCATGCCTAACAAAGTACTCATCATTAACATGACCAAGTCCAACAAAGTAAACTTTCTCCTTTTGAAGCATAATTTCATTGAAATTGCATCTAATGCTTAAAGTTGAGATAGAATCTCATTTCCTATCAATTAATAGTAATACTGAAGTTTCTATACTTTTATGATCTGATCATAGTATGTCTTGATAGACTTGCCTAATTGATTTAAACCTTAGTCTAACTTCTTTGAACTCCTCAAAGAAAAGACTTAAGCTGCATTAGATAAAAATACTGATATACTAAATATTCATCAATCTTATTGATGAAATATTTACGATGTTTGTTTGACTTTTACATTCACCAGACCTCTTGGGTCAAAATGTGTAAGTCAAATGTGTTCTTTGGTCTTTTGCCTTATTCAATAAGGTCCAATGACTATCCTGCAAAATGTAAGATCTTTAGACAAGTAAAGTATTTTAACTCTAACTCTTAGAGAATTACCTGTACTAGTCATTTTATGATAACCAACATTAATTACCAAAGCAAAGTATCTTTTAAAAGAAAATAACTTGTCTTTCCATTATGGAATAAATAATCTCGAATTTCTTTATGTAGTATTTGTATATGTTAAAGATTTTAACACATACTAACTGTACTTATTTTGGGCTGAACATATTTTCAGACAACTTTTGCAAATATACTTTATTACATAATACATTCATACCTTATGAATTAATTAGTAATAAAGTTTTGAGAAATTGAATTTCTCTTA
This sequence comes from Citrullus colocynthis, assembly GCA_031780015.1. NCBI lineage: Eukaryota > Viridiplantae > Streptophyta > Magnoliopsida > Cucurbitales > Cucurbitaceae > Citrullus > Citrullus colocynthis. The sequence goes on from QLSR01000138.1 coordinate 1,188,670, forward strand.
TGGTGATGAAACCACCACATTCAGCATAAGTATCAAATATGACATCTAATGCCTCCTACTATAGTAATTAAGATGGACTTCTTAATGCCAAGCATGAAGAAACCATTTTACATCATCAAGTATTTTCCAAGAATTATAATTTCATTGTAATAAAGAAAAAATTAATAGTGAATTCTTATCCAGGTGCGAATCTTAATTCTCCACCAAGAATTTAGTAAATCAAATTTACTTTCATTCTTAATTTTCCTCCCTTTGAGGTATTTCCAAAATTCCTCATTGTGCGACTCCCTAAGCTAATTTGGAAACAAGTTTCCTTACATCTCTTGTCACATAATTTATTTTCTTGGAACATAATACTTAATCTTGAGATTATTTAGATAATTATCTAAATTAAGCTTATATTGACTACAATATCTCATATGTTGTTATCTTGTGTTTTATCTTCCACGCTTGACATCAAGTATGTCAATTAGAAGATAAATATAAGGTATCTGTCCAATTGTGATTCATCAATCACATGGTTCATGAACAATTCATGAAGTGACAACAGGACGTTGAGAACATTTCTCAATTAAAGACAAATTCTGAAAATTACATTGCCATTAAAATAGTGTCAATTGTACTTTTCCAAGTAATATTTTTTCTCAAATTTTCACTTATATCGGTATTTCAAAATTAAAATCATGAGAGAAAATGACACAACATTGAAATATATAAAATATATTAGTTAACAACATGCAATTAACTATCCATTCAAATTTAGCATTAAATTTTATGAACCCTATACATCATGTCTAATGCAATGATACTCCAATGATTTAGAACAAGTGCTGCCGAAATGTAGGTCAAATGCTTCTTCAGTGGATTGAGACATTCTCAACCAAACATTACACTAGAATAACTCTTATTCCTATAACGTTTAGTTATCATTATTTGGTCAAAACACCATTAACAACTTTAATGTGCCCTTAAGTGTATCCCATCATTTTCCTATAATGTTTAGTTATCATTATTTGGTCAAAACACCATTAACAACTTTAATGTGCCCTTAAGTGTATCCCATCATTTTAGATCTTATAATTCTGCCCCCACAAGCCTGCTGAAATGAAGGTCAATATTGGCATCAGAAGATTACAATCCTATCTATTGCTAAAGTTTACCTTGATATTGACCCATGCAAATATCATCTAAAGGAGGACGAAAGCAGTGCCAAAACAAAGCTGCTATGGGGTCAAGCATGAGTCTCACGGTGTATACTAATGATGGAGACCTCAGGATATGTCGACACATGTCCTTCTCCCACTTACTATAAATACTTTCTCTAATTCACCTTAATCTTGACTCATGCAAACACATTCTGAAAAAGGGCGGAAGCAGAGTCGAAACAAGTCGCCATGAGGCCAAGCATGAGTCTCACAGTGTGAATATTACCAAAAACGTAAGAGAGACAACATGTCATATACATTTATTCTCCCACCAAGTATTTTAAAATAGGGGGTTTCATTATTTAGACAAACTTTGGCTAAATTATTTATCCAAGTTTTAATTTGTTTGCCCAAACATAACTCTTATGTTTGGATAGTTTCCAATAATGTGAAAGTTCCCAAGTTTATTAAACTCTTTAATAATCTAGTCACATTATGTTTTAATAAAAGTTTGACTAATTCAACTCTCAAGTCAGTTCCCAAGTAGAGGTGTTCCCAAGTTTATTGAACTCTTTAATAATCTAGTCACATTATGTTTTAATAAAAGTTTAACTAATTCAACTTCTTGGTTAGTTCCCAGGTAGGGGTGTTCCGTTACCGTCAGCTTAAATACCCAGCCTTAGACAGAACCTTCCTTAGACAGAGTTCCCTCATAGGCAACATTTTATTATTTAAATCTTTTAATTTGCTAATTTTATACCATTTAAAATTAAATTAAAAGATCTATTTTAGTCTATTCTCATTAGATAAGCATGCTATTTACTTTATTCTAATCTAATTAGAATGTTAATAAAGATAAATAAAAAATTTAAACTATATAAAAAATTGAATTCATTTTATCTTTATTCAAGTAAGATCCTAATCTCATTAGGCAAGCATGCAATATTTCCAATCTCAGTAGAAAATAAAAAGATAAACTAAAATTAATTAGTTGTATCTTGATTTAAGCAATATCCTAATCCTATTAGGCAAGCATGTAATATTTCTAATCTTATTATAAAAATAAAAAGATAAAATAAATTAATTAATTGTATCTTGATTTAAGCAAAATCCTAATCCAATTAGGAAACCATGCAATATTTTTAATTTCATTACAAAAATATAAAGATAAACTAGAATTTTAAACAATTTAAAATTAAACTAAATTTATCTTTATCTAAACATGCAATCTTACTTAATTCTTTATTTAATTATCTAATATACCAATTATATTTTAATTAAGGGTAATTGCATTGGATAACACTTTTAGAAATAATAATTAAGTGTATAACAATATTTTAGAAAAAATTGCAAATATAGCAAAATATATCAATGATAGACTCTATCACTGATAGACTTCTACGAGTGATATGGTTTTTCACTGATAGACCCTGCTATTAATATGGTCTATCAATATAGATTTTGAAAGCAAAATCTAAACTTTTCTATATTTGCAAATTTTGTTGCATTGTGCTATATCTGCAAATTCTTGGTACTTGATTGCTATATTTGCAATTGTTCCTTTAATTAAAGAAGAATCTCTACATGAATCTCTACAACAATTTAAATGTAACACTCATATTTAAAATTAAAGAGAATCTCTACATGCATATAAATAGGAAATATCCTAACAATTTAAATATAACATTTATATTTTAATAAAAGAGAATTTCTACATGCATCTCTACAACAATTTAAATATAACACATATTTAAATAAAAGAGAATCTCTATTTATAGAACTCGATGAGTTACTCCTAATCCTATTAAGATGCCCCTTTTGTAGAGATTTTAAATTAAATATTTAATAATATCTAATATGAATAAATATCTATCCAAATAGTATCTGATATTAAATGGTTTAAAATATTTAAATCCTTTTTAAATATTTATTTTCTACAGGATCTTTAATTTGGATCTGAAATTAAATAATTAATTATTTGAATCCAATTCAAATTAATTACTTAATTCTCCCTTATTTATTTATATGGATTTTATCCAAATAAATAATTAATTATTTAAATCATATTCAAATAAATTAATTCTCCATATTATAAAGTTATAATTTAAATCTTATTAAAATAAACTTTAAAATAAATAATGTCATTAATTGTATCCAATACAATTAATATTTTTTCTCATAAATTTGAACATTTCAAATTTTTATTTCAACATCGTTGATCCTTGTTGGTCTGTGGTGAGCTAGTAACAAGACCTTATGAACCTAGAGATTAGAAGCTCCAATGATCCAAGATTAATTAATTAAATTCTTTAATTAAATTAATTTTCATTCATTAACTACAGGGCAAACCACTATAGACCCATATATGAACTCTCATGGTAGGGCAAGTTGTGTCCATGGATATAATCAATTTAAGCAAGTCGATTCTTCACGAGTTGTTCATAATTACAGTTGGATTAAATGTCTGTTTTACCCCTATAATTACCTCTTTTCTTTAAGTACCATTGAGTTCTCTAATGAATAATTTATTTATGGTCTAACCATAAAATAAGTCTCTCTCGGGCCATGAGAGGGTGAAGCCCTTGTTCAATATCCGAAATATTACTTAAGCGAACAAATAAGAGGACACCATGTAATCAGGGACAGATAATAAGGCATGTTAGTGTGGTTGAAGATCTAAAGGTATAGAATACATTTACTTTAAGAATCATTATTTTGAACCACCTTTAAATTATACTCATGTAGTTTTAATATGTAATCCTATAGTATATTTAATATGTAAACAGTTTATACCATCACGATACACGATAGACAAAACGGGTAAAAGAAGTTGATAGGATGTTAAAAATTTCCAAAAAAATTAGTGATACTTGGTTTTTTGTTATACAGACAGTAACATATATAACATCAAACAGGAAGCTAGGGGAAACAAAAGAGCCAAACAACCAAAAGACTGGAAAAGTTGACAAGGTAGATAATGCATACTATGATACAGTTACTAACATTACATGTTTATTATTATTACATTCTTCCACATAACCATTTTCAACAATCAAGCAGATGAATCAGGGGAAAAGAAGATACAAATGAATTCTATTGAATAGGGGATACAAGGGGCACATAACTATACACATGATATGAGGCATATATCCTATATACAAACTTGTGTTTGAAAATATATCTTGAATTTCATAAGATTAAGTGTATGACCTTAATCACCATTATTGCTACCTAGACATATGTGGTTTAGTGTCTAAAAGTTGAAAATCTCTAGGAAATTTGAGGTCATTAGAAACATTAAGGACAATCTGAGTAGGTGATAATATCTGAAATGTGTCATCTCCTTAGCTTAACTTGAGATCGTTGTACCATTTAATGAGTTTATTTGGTGAATTAGCAGGTTTCACTAAGGGGTAGAACATGTCTCCATCAACAATTATGGCTTAATTCAGGCTTATTATAGAGTTTAAGACAACAATCGAGGCTTGAGGAAGAAGTATGTTTGAAGGAGGAGAGTGTCCAGGCGCTCAAGAGGTGCTAGCATAACGTTGAGAGGCAAAGTGCCCTCTGCCGAAGAGTCGCAGTGCCCAAGACATGCTATGTGCAATGATGAGGGAGAGAAGTTGAGCTTTTGAGAGCATTGCTATGCTATGGGTTTTGACAGAATTAGAACGCGTGTGGGAGCTCCGTAGTACTCACCAGGCGCCGCTTTTGGTGCTCCGATTAGGGTAGTGAGTGCCGAGGCGCTTTTACAATAATTGATTAGGAAATAAGTAGAAATCGATCTTAAAGGTTTCTTCCAAGCTAAGATTTCAAGCTGTAGTGAAGAATTGCAATTTTTCAAGCATCAAAAGACACCTTTTCTTCAAAGAGACACAATAAATCTCGAAATCTAGATTCATCCTCTTATCTAATACATCATGTACCAAACTAATTTGTTGTATTTACATTCATGAGAGTAGTTAAAGGGTTTAAGATGAATTTATACATTTTAGGTGAAATGTTGTGTCCTTTCATAGTACCTTTTCAATTAGTTTAAATAGGACTGTAATTTCCACATTTTGGAACAAATCTTTGAATTTGAATGAAATTTCTTAGAGTCTAATCTCTCAAGTTTTATGATTTCTTTTTATTCTTGTGTTTAGAATGCATGTTTTACAACTTTCAATCTAGTTTGATTAATTAGATTGTGGAGAGTTCAAAATCTTGAAGATAGGAACAAGTTCTCCTTTCTTCTTGATCTTTGATCAATCTTCCAAGTCAAATTTGTTTTAACTTTCTTGGGGTTGTTATCAATTTGTTTATTGGACGTTATTCTTACTATCGTTGTGGTCTCACCTGGAATAAGGGGAGTTCTCAAGCATAATTGAAGTAGTTCCTTTTATCATTTGGCATCAGAGCTTTTGCTCTAAATAGGTTATATCTTTTCTTGCTTCGCTTGTTAAAAAAATTGTGAAAAAATAAAGAAAAATAAAGAGAAGTGACTTATCTTTTTTTTTTTTTTTTTTCCCTTTCATTTTCTTTTATTGCCTTCATATTTCAATATACTTGCAGGAAAATTAGAAAAAAGAAATTGTCTTTTGCATCTTTCCATATTGTTTTTAAAACTTAAATTTATTGTGACTTTTCACATTCTAGGCTATATTGGATTTTCTTGCATGATTCTCGTAAGAATACTATAGGACTTGTTAAAAGCTTGAGATATTAGAATGTCTTACGGTATGCTTAACAAAAAGAGAAATCATCATGCGAATTATAACAGTGATGATAACTTTTGGAAGAATATTTGAGAAGTTTGACTAAGTTACGTAATTCGATGAATGACATAACTCAATTAAACGAAGAGTTGAAGTTGAAAAAGCTTGCAAGAAAGAATCATGCCACACGAGCTATTAAGATTCGAGAAGATAGTCCATTGCCAGAAACTTTTCAACCAAATCCAAATTATGGAGTTCATTCATAAGATGAAAAGGAAAATCCCAACGGTGATGTTGTGGGGATGAATGAAGGTGATCATGAAAGTTTGAGAGAAGAATCAAAATATGAAGTATTTATGGAGATAGAGAAAATATTTGAAGTATGTGTTGAGAATGAGATCATGTCCAATTCCCAAAAGAAAAGTGAAGATAGTGTGGAGGCTAAGAAATTAGAAACAAGTGGGGAGAGAAAAGAGAAAACAATCAAGAAAACTGAGATAAAAGGAAAAAAAAAAAATAAATTACTGCGGAAAAAAATATTCATGTGAGAAAAATCATAGGAGTATTTTTCCAACTAACGTTGTTTCCTATTATTTTCCTTGTGCCTTATATGGTTCTATAACGACAGTGGAGAATCAAGTTTGAAAGATTTGATCAACGGTGATTGAGAAGGAGTGCTCTACAAAGAATGTACACATTTGGTTTCGGTGGAAACAAATCTTACAAACTTCTTTCAAAAGTTGGAGATGATGAATACAAAATTGCTTTACAAGGCGATCCTTAATATTTGAGGACAAATCTTCTCGAGAAAGGGAGAATAATAAGGAAATAAGTGGAAATCAGCATTACAAAGGTTGCTTCCAAGCTAAGATTTCAAGTCATTACGAAGAATTGCAAATTTTCAAGCATCAAAAAGCACCTTTTCATCAAAAAGACACAATGAATCTCAAAATCCAGATTCATCCTCTTATTTAATACATTATATACCAAATTAATTTGTTGTATTTACATTTATGAGAGTAGTTGATGGGTTTAAGATGAATTTAGACATTTAGGTGGATTGTTGTGTCCTTTCACAGTGCATTTTCAATTAGTTTAAATAGGATTATAATTTCTACATTTTGGAACAAGTGTTTGAATTTGAATGAAATTTCTTTGAGTTTAATCTCTCAAGCTTTATGCTTTCTTTGTATTCTTGTATTTAGAATGCATGTTTTAGGACTTTCAATCTAGTTGATCAATTCTATTATGGAGAGTTCGAAATCTTGAAGATAGGAACAAATTCTCCCTTCTTAATCTTTGATCAATCTTCCAAGTCAAAAACTGTTTTAACTCTCTGGGGGTTGTTATCTGGGAGTTACTTTTATTATCGTTGTGGGGAATCACTTGGAATAAGGTAAGTTCTGAAACATAATTTTGAAAGGAGAAGTTCATTTTCACTTGGAATAAGAAGAGATGGAAAATTACCCATTTCTACAAGTTTGAACTTCCTTCATCTCTGTAGTTAATTCTTAACAATTTTGGGCATGATCAATATTGTTTTTTGAGGATTTCATCATGATTGTAAGTAAGGTAAGCACTCTAGCTTGTTTGAAAGTTTTCCCCTTTTTTGTTCATTTGTGAGACTTGTTCTTCATTATAAACTGATCTTGAACTCCTGTTTATGAGTTTTAATTTGAATATATTGTATGATTTGCATTATTTTGATTATTGATTGAAAACTAATGCTTGATTGTGCAATTACATGATTAGATTTATCCTTGATTCAAGGATAAATCATTAAGAAGCAAAAAGTTAGATTAACTTGCTTGAATGTGAGTTGACCATTATAAGTATTGCTTTAATCAACCTTGATTGGAAACCTTATTGAATTATTAATGCAATTGGATGATAACACTTGAAATATGCTATCCTCCTTAGCTTAACTCGAGATCGTTGTACTATTAATGTGTTAAAAATGTTATTTTGTAGGTATTGAGCTTCTGAAAGGTAGAACCAAGTGTTAGGAAGAAAATGAAGCTAAAATAGACCAATTTAGAGTCCTACTGAAACAATTAGGTCAAATGGAAGCTAAAATACCAAAATGCCCCTAAAGAACCTCGTTGCAGTGCTAAACTAGCAAGTAGTTGATTTTGACAGTGCCGCAACGTTGTCTAGTAGCACTGTGAAGCTGTCGCGTTGAGACAAAAACTACACTTCAATAATTAGGTCATATCTTTTGATCCAGGTTGCCATTTTGGGCAAAAGACCACTTGTTTTCTTCATTTTTTGTCATCTATCCATCTATAACATTAGATTTTAGAGCCCTTTCCATCTTCTCTCTGTAATCAAGTTAAATGATGAAATGTTTTGGAGATATTGTCTCGATGGATTGCTAACGTTCGCTTTCTAGCTTAGGAGTAGGGAAAAACCCATTTGTATCGATTGTGGTGCTTTGTTCTTCATGAAATTGATTTATATTTCTTGTTCTTTGGGTTTCTTTCTTAGTTAACAGATTAACATTTATATTATCTTGGATTGTTTGACAATGATTGGATGCTTTTGATTAATGTACAATACGTGACATATAATTATATCTTAATCTTTAAGAAGCAATAGATTAGATTATCTTGTGAAATTGTGAATCGACGACAATTAACATTGTGTAATCAACCTAGGAGAAACCACATGAGAAATCTAATTAGGCGTTTCCTATTGGAAATTTACCCAAGCATAATCTCTAGAGCGTAATTTGGTTAGTTCAATTTGTTAGTATGCGTTTCATCTTATTTAATTGGCTAATTAGATAATTAGGACCGTTGGTTAGCATTCTAATCAATTGGGCTAGACATAGACAAGAAGTTAAAATCAATACTTTTTAGAGTTCCTATAATCAATCGAACAATTGGGTGGATCCTATCTCCTAGGCTAGGCCGTTTATTTTATTTACTTGCACTTTTATTTTTTATAATTTACAATTTCACATTTTATTTTTCTCGCATTTATTCTTCAACCCCCGCTACCGCTTTAGCTAGAGACTTGACTTGTTCAAAACTATTCTTCACGTTGTTAGGTATAGAGTATGCCCTAGGATACATGTCTCACCGATTTTAGTGCAAGTGGGAGATTGTTGGGATTTATGTCCTAAAAACTCGTAATTTATTAGTTGATTAATTTAATTATTAATTATGCAATATTAATTTAACTATTAACTAGAAAAATCCAAGGTTATTGCATGAAGTCTTGAACATATATGTAGTTGACATATAGGTGGATCATGTTCAAGAAATAACCTAAAGGTCTATAGTATATGGATAAAGTGACACTATGGATACGACCTACTTTGTAATTGTTACAGTGTTGTAAGTGTTACAGATGAATTGATCTAAATCGTTCATGTGGAGACATGTGAGTGGGGGTATCCTGTATAAAGAGTTTATATAAGACTGGACCACGAAATGATTAATCTCTCTTTATAACACCATTGATTGAAGAGAATAACTTTTTATTAATGATGTAATTTGATCTCAAGCTTGAGTGAGTTATGAACTTCTATCTATGAGGACAATCCTTTGATTTGTATGGGTGAGAGTGGCTCGTGGCCTGTGTCGCTGATTCAATAAGCCTACCATTTTGGGGATTTGTCCCAGTAGGGAGCTAAGAACATAACTACACAAGATGAAGTTCACTCCTTCCCGTCCTCGAGGAAAGTAGACCTTTTGGTTATTACTTAAACATTATCCATCCTCGTATTCAACCACATACATGTTTAAATTTACACAAAATAACCATGGATCTTAGTATATTGGATTGAGTTAATGCAAAAGATAAATAATTTTTTTTTTATTTTATTAAATAAATAAAATGTATTTACAAATTTACAAAACTACGAGACCATAAGAGATTTAGGATATCAGTCTCAACAATCTCCCACTTGTTCTAAAGCTAGTGGGATGTATAATACATATAAACTAGGGCATAACTCTACACTCATTTGCCACTTGTCCTAGACTAGATGTAGCATGTAAGAGGCCTAGTCTCTTTAGGTGACCCTCAAACAATTTAGTCGTGAGAGCCTTTGTAAATGGATTAGCAACATTGTGCTCCATAGCAATCTGTGTGATGATCACGTCTCCTCATTGCAAGCTTCGTAGCAATCTGTGTGACGATCACGTCTCTTCATTGCCCAATCTCCTGTATCAAATGATACTTGCGCTTGATATGTTTCCCACACTTTTAGCTTCTAGGCTCCTTGGAATTTGCCACTACACAACTATTATCATAATAAAGAGTGATGGGCATTGACATGTCAGGAACAACTTTCAAGTCTATCAAAAACTTCCTAAGCCAGACAACCTCCTTGGTAGCTTCACAAGCATCTGCATACTCTGCCTTTATGGTAGAGTAGCAACGCAACCTTATCTTATGCTACACCAAACTACAACCCGTTCGTTAAGAGTAAACACTGATCCTCATGTGGATTTTCTAAAATCCTTGTCAGTCTGAAAATTAGAGTCTGTGTATCTTGTAAGGATCAAATTCTTAGCTCCATACAAAGTATGTAGTTTCTCATTCTCTGAAGATTCTTGAGGATGATTTTAACTACAGTCCAGTAATCAAATCCTAGATTAGACTGATATCTACTGACAATCTCAATTGCATAGCAAATGTTCGACCTTGTACACAACATAACATACATAAGGTTGCCCACTGCCAATGCATAGAGAATTCGTCTCATTTCCTAAACCTCTTGAGAAGTCTTAGGATATTGTTCCTTAGACAATACAATCCCATGCTGAAAAGGCAATAAGCCCCTCTTGGAATTGTGCATCGAATACCTTACAAGCATCTTGTCAATATTCGATGCCTGAGACAAGACTAACGTTTTGTTCTTACGATCCCTTATGATTTGGATCCCTATAACAATTGTGCCTTACCTAAATCTTTCATTTGGAATTGAGCAGCTAGCCATTTCTTTACATCCATTAGTAGACCTACATCATTCTCAATGAGTAGGATATTATCCACATACAGCACTAAGAAAGCTACTGAATTGTTGACAATTTTCTTATAGACACAAGGTTCATCAACATTTTGGTCAAAGTTATAAGACCTGATTGTAGTATCAAATCTTATATTCCGATCGAGATGCATGTTTCAATCGATAAATTGACCGATTAAGCTTGTAAACCATTTCCTCTTGACCTTGTTGAATAAATCCTTCTTGTTCTTTCATGTAAATGGTCTCTTCAAGATTACCATTCAAAAAGGCAGTCTTGACGTCCATTTGCCATATTTCAGTGTCATAATATGTGACAATGGATAAGAGTATCCTGATAGACTTAAGCATGGCAATAGTTGTTAAAGTTTCTTCATAGTCCACATCCTCAACCTGGGTATAAAGCTTTGTTGGGTTTTATGCCCTAAAACTCGTAGATTGTAAATGTAATTATTTGGCCGTCATTAAATCATTAATAAATAGTCAATGATGTGTTACTTCAATAAGCGTTATTGATTATTTTTGTTTGTTTTGTCTTAATAACCCTAAATCCGATAAACTAACATCTTAGGCTGTTTTATGAGTCTTAAACTATATGTGGGGACATACAGAGATTAATGTTCAAGATACAGTCTAAATAGTCTATAATATAGCGATAAGGCTGGGTACCATATCCTGATAACACTATGAATATAACTCACTTTGTACTTGATACAAACGTAATGATTTAACGTGTTTGTGTAGGTGACATGTGAGTGAGGGTATCCTATGCAATGAGTTTGCATAAGACCAAACCACGAAATAGTAATCACTAGATGTAACTTCGTTGACTAATTAGGTTTCTATTTCAATAGAACGACCTAGGCAACTTAGTCTTAATCCTGATTATATTATGAACTCTTGTCCACAAGGGATTGTCCATTGATTTGTATGGGTGAGAGTGGTCGTTTGCCGACTCAATATGCCTATCATCTTGGAGACAAGACCGAGAGGGGAGTTGGGGACATAATTATACAATATGAAATTGACTCATTCCCATATTTAGGGTAAGTAGATAAGTGTTTCCTTAAGTGGTGTCTCTGGGATTTGAACAGACCTACCCTCTCATTGGCCCGAGAGGAGTTTCTGTTTAATTGTTGGACCATAAGCAGGTTGTTCATTAGAAAGCACTGGTACTTCAGGATTTAGAAGTAAACTAGGAGTAAAACGGTAATTTAACCTAGCTGGTGTTACAAATACTTGTGAAGGACTAATTTGTTGTTATTTATCTATATCCATGGACACAAAAATATATTTGCAGTGAGAAGAATGCAGCTATGGGTCTTTAGTGGAGTGTACCCATAGTTAACGAATATTGATTAATGTGGTTAATTAGTTTAACCGATTAATCTCATATCGTTGGAGCTTCTGATCTGTAGGTCCATTAGGTTGACTTCCTAGCTCGTAAAGAGTGATGAGATATTTATGTCTTGAAAGAAATTTGAAATATTCAAATTTACTTAGGGAAATAATGTGATGTATGATGATACATTATAATATAAAGTTTATTTTGAACTTTATAATATAAATTAATTTTGGATATGATACACAATTAATTTTGTAGAGAATTAAATATTTGAAGGAGTTCAAATATTAATATGAATTAGATTCATATTAAAACTATAGATTAAAATTAATGTGTATTAGATGTACATTAAAACTATAAGTTATGAGAGAATAACAATTAAATATGATTTAAATGTAGGTCAAATTAAATATTAGTTATTTAATTTGACAATTAATTGATTGAAGACTTAATTTTCTTAATTTATTTAAATTAAATTAATTGTATTAAAACTATAGGTTATATGGGAGATATTCATTTAAATATGATTTAAATTAAATAATTAATTAAATTAAATTAAATTAATTATTAATTATTATATATTTATTTAATTGTTAAATTTAATAATAGATAAATTAATTAAAAAAAAAGGTAACTCCCAAGTGGTTTAATCCCACGTCTCCTAATCTTTCTCTCCATATAGACCTACAAAAGAAACAGAGAGATGTAAGTTTTCTCTCGATAAAAATTTCCTCTGGTTTTCTCTCTTTTTTTTTTTCCCAAGAATCAAAAGAAGGATCCACAATCCTTCATCTCATCCACTCACAGAATAGGAGAGGTTCGTGGTGGTGGTGTTAGTGATCTGAAAGCCCAAAGGAGATTCGTAGATTCAGAGTCAACAACGAATGTAAGGCTTCTAATTCTAAAAGCATGCTTAACCCATTAATATAGTAGATTTTCTATATTTTTTCGCATTGTATAGGTATTTCAAATCTTAATTAATTTTGAGTTAGGTTCTGTAATGTTTCCGCTGTATTAGGAATTTCAACCCTTACACCCTTTGCCACTAGTCTAGCCTTAAAGATTTGCTCATTTCCATCTACACCTCTTTTCATCTTGTAGATCCATTTGCAACCTATAGGTTAAACCCCTTTAGATTGATTTACAAGTTCCCAAATTGAATTGAAGTACATATACTCCATGTCAAGATCCATAACTTTAACCCATTCATCCTTGTCCACATCATTCATTGCCTGATTGTAGGTTAATGGATTCCCGACTTCATCATCTGATATGATATCTTGAGTTTCAAATAAACCCAAATAACTAGTAGGTGGTTTTATAACCCTCCCACTACGTTGAGGCTCTCTCAACCCTTGAGGAGGATGTATATGACTTGATGAAGCTCCATCAACAACTCTTATTGATGTACCAGCTTATTCAATAACTCTTATTGAAGTTTCAGTAGTTTCATTGGAAAGCTCATTTAACACAATTTTACTGCGCGGTTTATGCTCTCTCATGTGGTCTTCTTCAAAAAATGTAGCATTTGCCGATACAAATATTTTATTCTCAAAGAAAAGACAACCTCTCATTTCCTTGGGATACCCTACAAATAGGCAACTCTTGAACAAGGTTCCAATTTCTTAGGATTTGTCTCAAGCATATCTGCTGAACAACCCAAAATTATGAAATGTTGTAAACTACCTTTATGACCTCTCCATAATTTCAAAGGAGTTTTAGAAACACTTTTGGATGGAATATTATTCAAAATATATAATGTAGCCGTTACTGCATAGCTCCAAAACGAGTCTGGCAATTGAGCATAACTCATCATAGACCGAACCATGTCTAACAGGGTTCTATTTCTCCTTTTTGATACACCATTTTACTGAGGTGTACTAGGTGCTGAGAGTTAGGATGCAATTCTATGTTCTATCATATAGTTCTGGAATTTTAAATCCATATGCTCTCCACCTCAATCTGATCAAAATGTTTTAATAGTTTTACTTAATAAGTTTTCAATTTGGCCTTATACTATTTGAACTTTTCAAGAGCTTTAGACTTGTGTTGCAATAGGTAAAGATAGCCATGTCTTGAATAATCATCTATGAAAAAGATGAAGTATTCATACACTCCTCTTACCTTAACATTCATCGAATCACAAAGATCTGAATAATGTACAAATTCTAAGGGTTCTTTGGCTCTATAACATTTTCCAATAAAATGTGTTTTTACCATTTTTCCTTCAAGACAAGATTTACATACAGGTAAAAAGTTTTCTTCTAACTCGTTTAGAAGTCCACTTTGAAACAATTTCTCAATCCTATTAAGATTTATGTGACATACCTTAAATGCCAAAGATGAGCATGTTCTTCAGGAGAAACCTTTTGTCTTTTATGTTAAGCTGTAGTAGTTTTGAAAATTTCAGTATTTAGAAGCGCTTTAGATGCTAACAACCTTAGCACATATAAGTTACTCTCTAAGTTTGTATAACAAGTGTGAACACCATCTTTATAAATAAACACTTTATTTACATTAAAATTGATGGGATAATTTTGTTCTATCAAACATTTAACAGAAATCAAGTTTCTTTTCAGACCAAGGGCTACATATACATTCTTTAATGAAATAAAAGATTTATGACAAAAAATTTGATGCCTTCCACTGCAACCGCTGAGACAACCTGACCTGTTCCAACCCACATGGTCATCTTGCCAGTCCCAAGTTGCTGCCAGAGACTAACCCCCTGAAAGAAAAACATAGATGATTAGTGGCTCCTGAATCAATTATCCAGGCAGAATCATCATTCTCTACTAAACGAGTTTCCAAAACTAGTAAATCACATTTACCTTGTTTGACTTTTTTCTCGACAAATACTTGAGGTAGTTCTGCTTCCAGTGCCATATTAATTTAGTAGAAATAATCTCTTTTTGCAACCTTGGCCTTTTTCTTACCCTTTTGGGTTGCAGCTTGGTTAGTTTTATTTCTCTTATTATACTTCTTCTTCTTCCATTTCTTTTTGCCAGAGGAAAACCATACAGAATTTATTCTAGAGGTCGAACCTCTATGGAACTGTTTAGAGGAACTGGCAACATTTGCCTCTGTTCTTTGTTTTTATGCATGGACTCATAAGTCTATAGCTTGTTTAGGAGGGTAGTGAGGGAATAGTTCAGCTTGTTCATAACAACGTCGGTTCTGAACCATAGAAAACTCTCAAATAACGATTCCATAATAAAACTAACTTGACTGGCCTCACCAATGATGGTCTCATTCATTTTTGCCACATTGAAGTGGACCATCATATTGAGAACATGTTCTAGCATTAAGCCCCCTCATTCATACGTGCATTGTAAATGAATTTTAGAGCATCATTCTTGATCTATGAGGACGGCTGTCCAAACATCTCTTACAATGAAGCCATGATCTCATGAGCAGTGACCATGGTTTCATGTTTTTTTTGCCAAGACTTCAGATAAGTTGACAAGAATATATGCTCTGGCCTTCTCATTTGCCTTCACCCATTTCTCATATGCATCACGAACATTTGGTAACGCATTTTGAGCAGGAATTTGAGGACACTTCTCATTGATGGTAAATTTTAGATCCTAAATGATGAGTACAGTATTAATCTTGTTTTTCCAAGATGTGTAATTTTCACCATTCTGTTTTTCAGCACTAAGCAATTAAGAAAAGCGCTTTACATGTTTGAAGATGTTAAAACATACAAATTATTTCTATTAGAAAAATGCATGACTCATATAACTCCATCAATATTTAGCAAACTTTTAATGTACCCCAATTTTAACATCTAATTTTGCAATGTTGGTTTAGTGATTTAGGATAAAAGCCACTCTAGGGTAGTCAGTCATCCCTTCACTGAACTGAGACATTCTCAACTAATTATTACACTAGAATAATTCTTATTTTTATAATAATTAGTCACCATTCATCCTGTTAAGAAATCATTAACTTGCTTAACAATTTCTTGTAAGTGTAACCTTTCATTTTAGATCCTAGAGTTTCGCCCTAATAAGCCAACCGAAGGGAAAAACCAACTGGGGCAAAAACTAAAGTGACTCTATCCAATAACAGGAGTGTGAGATAAATTTCATGCAAACACCATCCAAATGGGGAGACATAGCTAGGTACCACGAGGCCGAGCATGAAAGTTATCTAGCAAACCAATGAAGGAGACCATAGGATGTGTTGACACATGTCCCTCTCCCACTTACTATAAACACTCTGTCCATTCACCTTGATATTGACCTATACAAACACCATCTGAAGGGGGACACAAATTGAGGTTCCACGAGGCTGAGCATAGATCTCGCAGTGTGAACTTTTAAGGGAGAAACATGAAAAGAAAATGACATATCATATGTCTTTTTCCTCCCACTAAGTATTTTAAACCTAGGGTTTATTACTTAGGTAAATCCGACCAATAAATTTATCTAAGTCGTTTGTTAATTTGCTCAATATAACTTTTATATTGCATAGTTTAACTACTTTAATTATCATTTATTAAACACTTTAATAAAATCAAATCAACCGTTGTATGCTTATAAAATATTTGACTAATTCATCTTCGAAGTTGGTTTCCAGGTAGGGTGTTCCGTTTCCATTAGCTTAAATACCCCTTCCTTAGACAAAGGTTCCTTATAGACAAATATTTTATAAATTTAATTTCTTATTGCATTCATTTTAATCCCATTAAAACAAATAGCTACAACAAATTCCACATTCCAAACAATGGCAAAAATAGAGGAGAAAGTGAAAAAACAGTCATGAAAGCCAAAATCACGCATTTTTTGTGGAAAAAAGCGTACTTTTTCAGATTTTTTGGAATACATGACTGTTTTTTTGTGTCATTAACTTATGACTGAAAAAACAGTCATTAAATGTTAGTATATGAAAAAGGTGCAATTCTGGCAGGAAAAAACGCAAAATTTCGGATTTTTTTTTTACTACTTTGACATTTTTTTTGTGTCACCAAATAATGATTACAATTAATAGTCATTAAATCGCGACATTTTTTTCAGTCATTAAAATTCTTTTAATATTTCAACTTTTATGACTTTTTTCTTTTTTGTCATCAATCTATGACTCGTATTAATTATCATTAAAAAGCATTAAAACAAAAAAAACTAGTTATAATATTAGATAAATCGAGGGCATGTTTGGATTGACTAGAGAAAGAAAATGTTTTTCGAAAAACTTGTTGGGAATGACTCACAACACCTTTGCCCCACATTGAAAAATTAAGGAATGGGGAGTAGGTATATATATATATATATTAGCACTTCTATGTATTTGTAGAAGTGGAGAGATTAGGAGTAAAGGTTTTTTTTTTTCTCATGCATGTTGGCTCTACTGTCGAGGTAATTTTGGGCTTTATTATGATATCTGCTTTTAAACATTTTGGGCTATTACTTAAAATGATGTCATTTTTTTTAAGGTTGAACGACATTATTTTGGGCTTTATTATAATACTTGCTTTTAAACATTTTGGTGTTTGAGTTATTTTTTACTTTATTGGTTATTGAAATATATTTTTTTTAATGGAGTACAATTTGGTGGGAAAAGACGAAAAATCTCTTTTTTTTTTTTTTTTTTTTTGGTTTTTTTTGGTAATTCAAACATGTGTAGTAAGGAAATTTGAACTTTTAACCGAGGTTTAGGATTTACGAAGATTAAATCAAAAAATGAAAAAGAAAATTTGTATTGAACAAAATAGTTAATATGTTTGCTTACATTTTTTTTTTTTAGGATGAAACATTTGAATCTCTCAGTATAGTCAAGGACATAGGCGAAACCAAACTAACGTATGCTGAAGGTGGATTATTTTTTTTTTTTTTNTCAATAAATTAATAATTAAGAAAGCTAATTTCTCCTGACTAATTCTCAATGCATGGGCATAATATCATTTCTACTGACGAAAATATGTGTGTGGGCAAAAAGTTGTGTGGTCTTAGTGAAAATCATTGAATTGGATTTTTGGAGACTCTTATTTTAGTTTCTCACCACGCAAGGAGCATGGGCAAACATTTTTAGGTTCTTCGCCACGCAATGTGTGGTAGCCAAAAACTTTTTAAATCGTACATTTTATTTTTCCCTCTCTCTTAAAAAACCATATGCCTCTTTTATTTTCCCCCACATTTTCATTTTTTTTTCATTTCCCTCCTTTTCTTTTTCCCCACATTTTTCTTCCCATTATTTTCTTTTTTTTTTTCTCTCATGCAAACACCTTCCCCCTTATTTTCTTTTTTTCTCTCGCGCAAACACGTTGAGGACACGTCGACTGCTGAACTGCCCTGCGCAGGAGACTTATGTCTGCTCCCCGCCGCACGATGCTGCACAACTGTCTACTCAACAATGAACAATTAATTTATCAATTTCTTCTCTGACCACATCCACGTTGTATGCCGTATCTTTACTTTCTTGGTTTCCTTCTTCTTCTTCATGCTCTGCTTTTGATTGATTTCAACACATATATTTTGCTCGAGGTTTATTTTCAATCTTTCTTTTTGGTTTCAAATTCCCAGCTCTGTACTTGAATTGAAACACAAAAGAAATGTCTACTTTTTCTTCCCTCTCTACTGCCACATAACAATCCAATATCCCAAAATGATTCCTCCCAGAGGGAATACAGTCCTCAATCTTCATCTCCCATCCTCCCAATTTTGCCCTAACTTCAATTTCAATACCAACAAATCTTTTTTCACACTATTCACCTCCACCCACAAGCCCCAATTGCGGTGTACATTCAGTCGAGGAGCTCCATTCGATGCCTTTTCACTGGCATTGTTGAAGAAATAGGTCATGTTAAACACTTATTAATATTATTATTTTTTGATTTGTGTATACTTCTCATAATTAAATGTATTTGTATTATTTATGTTTCAACTCTATTTTTAGTTTCCATGCTTGTTAATATTATTATTGTTAGATTTATGTATACTTCTCATTTAAACTTGATTTCTATCTAAGCAATGTGTTGTGGCAAAGCATGGGTTAACCAAGGTTGTCTAGGTTGTCTATGTTGGCAAAGTGCACACATGAACTATTTTGGTTGTTTGAGAGTTAAATTGATTCTTGGAAAACTTTTAGGTACTTTTTATGTTGGTTTGAGAGTGAAAGTGTCACTTAGACACTTTTTAGGTAGTTTTTAGATATGGTTGAAGAGTAAAAGTTGCACTTGAGCATTTAGGTTGTTTTGGGAATCAATGTATCACTTACACATTTTTTGAAAATTGTTAGGTTAGTTTTTAGAGCTAAAGTGGCACTTGGGCATTTTTTGGTTGTTTTGAGAAACAAATGGTCATTTACACACTTTTTGGAAACTTTATAGTTTGCTTTGATAATCAAAGTGCATATGAACTATTTTGGTTGTTTGGGGAGTTAACTTATTTCTTGAAAAACTTTTAGGTACTTTATATGTTGGTTTGAGAGTGAAAATATCACTTAGATACTTTTTAGGTAGTTTTTAGGTTTGGTTGGAGAGTAAAAGTTGCACTTAAGCATTTGAGGTTGTTTTGAGAATCAATGTGTCACTTACACACTTTTTGAAAATTGTTAAGTTGGTTTTTAGAGTTAAAATGACACTTGGGCATTTTTTCTGTTGTTTTGAGAAACAAATGGCATTTACACACGTTTTGGAAACTTTATAATTTGTTTTGATAATCAAAGTGCACATATGAACTATTTTAGTTGTTTGTAACTTGTTTTTTTGGAAAACCTTTAGGTACTTTATGTGTTTGATCTGTTATATAACTTTTATTTTGTTCAAACTAATATTTTTATTTTTAACATGCTTTATAACATATAGTTTTTCCATTACTAGTTTTACATTAACATTTATATTTTTTGTTTGGAAAAGGTTGGCATGACACATGATATTGTCTATGGTTGGGTAACATCACAAATGATTTGTTGCCATCGAAGCGATGCAAAAACTTTCAAAATGATTGTTAGCAAAAAGGTAAAATGGGGGTGTTGGAAATGTATTTATTGTTGGATTTGTAATATGCTGAATTTGTGATTAAACTTTATAATTTTGGTTGACTCTTACTCTTTTATATTTATCTTATTTGTAGTTCGTATTTCAATATTTTGAGAACAATGTTATGTGGAAGGAGTAAATTGGAGGAAGAAGTTTTGAAGTTGCAGTACTTTTTAGTGCTTAAGAGGTATATCATATAACCTAAAATTACATATTTCTTTGAATTGGTTTATTTTGTTAAGACCCCAGTTCAAATGTTGGCTCACATTACTAGATTTTGGTAGGCTTAATTTCTTCTAATTGTTATGAGAATCCTTTCCAAATAGTTATTGGCATTGATTGACTTTGGAAGTGTCTATGTTGTAGATAGTAAGACTAATGTGAGTATTTAAATTATATATTTATTTTGCTCCTACTGTATTATGTTTCACTTGTCCCCACTCCTCCCCTAAACGAAGAAGTTTTTCAATTAACCCTTATTCTTTCTAGTAGACTAGTGTATAAGTTAAATTTGGAGGTTATCCATGTTATTAAGGTTGAAAAGTGAGATTATAATGTGATTTTGAGCCTATTTATGAGATTATATTGTGATTCTATGTATAATTCTTGTTTGAAAGTGTTCATCGAAGCTTACTTGTATAACTAAAGTGCGGTTTTCAGTGTAAATGTATATAACAGAATGATATTGTCACAGTACGATCAACATATATATAACCTGCAAATTGTTATTATTGTTCACCTTTATATATTGAGTTAAATTCTGAAACAAATGTTTTTGGTTTTACAAAATTCCTAGACAAGGTCATTGAAGCAAAGAAACCCACCAACCAAGATATTTAAATAGGTGTTGTATATATTTTCTTTTGTATATTATGCCAACACTTAGTTTAAATACTGAATTTGTAAATAATGTACCCATAATTTGGTTCTAATGTTGTTATTAGTTTCCTTGTATTAACGATAGAAAGTATATTATTATATGTGAAAGTTACTTTTTATGTTTGTGTACATATTTTGTGTTGAAACTGAAGGAAACACAAGTGTAATAACATGTATGAAACATAGGTGTAATAACGTGTATCATTGAAATGGTTTCTTTGATATTTGACAAAATTCATGAGATGTAATTTTATGACAGTAGAATATTGTCATCTATCAGACTTCTATGACTATAAATAAGTGACAATGTATGTAATTCAATGACCTTAAAAAATGTCATAATTAAGGTATTATTGACACTTTAAATGTGTCATTATTTTTTGCTCAATGACAGAATTTTAATGTAAAGATAACTATTTATTTGACAGAAAAGGTCAACAGTTTCATTATTTAATGACTGTAGAAAATTGTCATAAAAGATGGTTTCCATGACTTATAATAAATGTCAATACATGTTCTTTGTTGACTGTGTTTAAAAGTCATGAAACTATCAATGATGACTGATTTCTCGTGTGTCATCTATACACTTTAGATGATGGGTGATTAAATGACTAAAAAAAAGTCAAGAAATGTGGTAATGACTGTTTTTTAAAGTCATAGAAGCCTATTTTTGTTGTAGTGAATATAAAAGATTAACCTATTTCTAATCATATTAGAAATATTAAACATAGGTCTATGTGAACCAATTTTAAACCATTTAAATTAATTCATAACTTATGTTTTCATGCAACTATTTGTTATAGATTTTAATTTATCGCATTAAACACATAACATTTATATTTTAATAAAAAAACTAAAACCTATAACGTGCATTCTAATGATATTAGCTAAATATAACAATTATATTTACTAATGTAATGTCATGCCTAATGCATATTCATTTTCATTAAACAATATAACACTTTATATTAAATAATGAAAATTAAGCATATCAAATCATACAATATAAAAATTATATTATGGTATGATGCATGGATATGCTTATTAATACATACAACTGTATACTATAACATTTATATTAAATAGAATGCATGTGCATGCTAATAATATTATACACTCAAATAATATAACACTTATATTAAATATGATGCATGATAATGTTTATCCTAAGGTGACATTTTAAACTATATGACATATATTATACAATATATATCAACTTTAGTTTAATCATACGTCTCATGCAAAACTTAAATTAAACAGCAAAATAAACCAATTTTGGGCACCCCTTAAAAATTAATTAAATTGATATAATCAAATTATATCAATTTAATTAATTAAAATTAAATTAAATTAAAAATGAAAAAACTTATTCAGCCTGACTCGAACTTTGATCTGGCAATTTCTAGGCGTACAATCAACGAACAGAGAATCGCAACCCTGATGAAAAGTGTCGCTACGCTTTGGCTTCTGAAGTTGCAGCACAACAACGCTCAAGGCTAGCATTATGATGCTTTCACATCTGTGTCGTAGCATAGCGCACAGCGTCGCAACGTTGTGCTCTACGTCGAAGTATAGACAACTTTCTCCACTTTGATTTTGTTCCATTTTTTTTTTCCTGTTTTCGAACTTCTTCCTCAGCAACTCTTACTCCTCAAACAACACGAACTACAAACTTGATGGTAGAATTTAAATGCCCAAAACAACAGGCCCTTACACATTTTTATCACATAAAAACAGTAAATCTAAGGTGCCAAAATTGAAAACATCTATTTTGCAAACCTACATTCACAATGCAGAATAAACACCCACATTTTCTTAAAATTTTGTTTTCAACCGAAATTTAAAGGCAAGATTTGTCTCTGATATGAATTGAAGGAATTGAATACTTCGCGGAAGTGAGTGATCACCATGTGTCGATAATTTTCTTTTGAAAAAGACAAATTACAGAGAAGATATAACTTGGATAAACTACAAAATTTATCTTTTGTATGGACAGCGAAGAAAGAACTTCTCTAAGAATTGCCTCTTCATTTCCTTCCATGGCGTCACAGAACCAGCAGGAAGGATATAGAGCCAATCCTTAAGGTCATCCTTCAGTGAGAACGGGAAAGTTATGAGGTTCATTTGTTCCTCAGTCACGCCGTGCGGTCTCATTCCATCACCTATGGTGTGCAATTCCTTCATGTCCTTGTGTGGATCCCCACCTACACCACCAAAGAAAGAAGGAAGTGAATTAAGCTCAATTTCAGTTCAAAGTTACTTGTCGTGGTAGGATAGGTAATGTAGAGGGCCTTGCTGGTTGACATTAGGGGTCAAGAGGTCCCTCAATGTGTGCTCTTCTTATTGTTCCATAGCTTCTTCTTCTTCAACAAATTCTTCGAATGTGCCTTCTACACTGGTAAGATCTTCTAAAGCTCTTCTATCCCTGGCTTCTCTTCTTCGTCAGCTTTCCTCTTTGCCAAGCTCGCAAAATACAACAATGAGTTTTGATCCTGAGAGGATCAGGTCATACCAATAAAAAAAAAATTTAGAATGAACAAAGAACTATAAACTCTTTAAGAGAGAAATTAATTGGCTTCCTAGCAACAATGCCAATTTGGAAGGTGCAAATTTGTCACCCAATCCTGCTTAAAATAATTTTACCATACCAACCAAAATTAGAAGTAGTGGAAAGATCAAGTCAAACACATGGAGCATTAGAATTTCCCAATTTTAAATAGCATAAAATCAAGGTGACAAATAAAAGAGTAAAAACTTATATGAGAAATGCCTAGCTTAGGTCATAACGGATTTTCCTATTCAATTAGCTGGTCATTGATTCTTCATTGCCAAAATTTAATAATTGCCTACACCTAACAAATTAATTAGAAAGGCTAATTAGTTTATCCTAAGCAACTAAGTAGCCCAACTTGAAAAGATAAAAGCATGTATATTCAAATTAGCCTAATTGCATTAAGATCTTGGGAACATTAGGGTGAATGTTTAATTTTCAAGCTCCTAACTAAACATTCGTTTGGTTCAATTCTAGGTTGGTTAGATCAATACTTATCTAATTCGATTCGCAAGCTAACCTAACATATTGTTTCCTACCATTAACATGTAATCAATGAATTGAACATTAATCATAAAGCAATGATCATATATTCCAAAGCGTCCGCTAATATGATTTGGATCTAAATGAAACAGAATTGAATCTAACAATTACAAAACTTGGTTTAAAATCTCACAAATACGTCGAAACAGGAAAAGGATCCTAAAACTCATGCTAGAAAACGTTACCTTAGCCCATAAGTGGCATTATGAACATCAAAAGTTGTTTTTTATGCATAATAATGTCTGGTGGCAACATAATGACCTAAAAATCGCAAAAATCTACTTATGCATTAGTCTGAGTGACGTAACGCTTCAGGTAGCATTGCGGCGCTGGCAACATTTCGCCAAAACTTCTTCTGGGGAGAAAGCGTAGCAACAGCACCACTGCGCTGTGACTTCGGGGTAATTTGATCATTTTGGCCTTCTTTTTCCTGGTTGATGCAATCAAACTTCGTCTTGATCCGTTTTAGCTCCAATTCATTGCTAGCGCTCGATTTTACTCATTAGGTGCTCGAAACCTATAAAATAACCAAATAAACACATAAAACTAAGGAACAAATTTGAATCAAGCAGAGCAAGATAGCACATTTACGGTGTTATCAAGGGGGTTTTTTATGGCCATCTAGCAAGTTCAAGATCGTTTTCAACAAGTTTTGGATAAGGTGTGTGAGATTTTTGGAGCCATTTGGCATGTTGTGGATGCTATGAACTAAGCTTTTAATTTTGGTTTGTGGTTTATGTTCAAGTTGTGCTACTGGATTGAAGTTGAAAGTGATTCTAGACTAAGCTACTTTTGGTAATTTATTTGGAACCTTTGGTGGTGACTCTTATGTCTAGTTTAAACCTTCATTTTGTAGGCTAATTTCAATTTGTGTTTACAGGTTGATTTAGGACCTTTTTATTCTAGATAAAAAGGATTTGGTTTGCTAGTTCGTGTGGGCATAAATATAAGGTAAGTAATGTAAAACTCTACTTTCATTTCAATGAAAGAGGCGTGGAAAGGAGAAGCCAAGGGTGGTGTGCTTGTGGACTTAGCCATGAGAATGCTTATAAGCACACTACAAGAATTTTTCTCTGCCAACATTTTTTTTTTTTGCCAATGCAACAAAAAACGTAGGCAAAGCTAATTTCTACCGACAAACTATTAATGCATGGGCATAACATCATTTCTGCCGACTAAAGTATATGTGTGGGCAAAAAGTTGTGTGGTATCAGTGAAAATTATTAAGGTTGGTTTTTGCCGATAATTAATTTAGTTTCTCTCCACGTAAAAAGTGTGGTCATAAATTTTTAGTTTATCCCCACACAATATATGTGGCTGAAAACCTTTTAAATCCCACATTTTTTCCCCACATTTTCTTAAAATTCCACACACACTCATTTTTACCCACAAAAACTCCCCCTCCCCCCCCTCCTTTTTCTTTTTCATTTTATTTTCTTTCTCTACAAAAAAAAAAAAACCCTTTTTCTTCCACAAAAGTGCTTCACCCTAACGCCCCACGAAAATCTCCACGCCCGATGCCCGCTGTCATTGTCGCCGCCATCGCCTGTGCCTGACGCCCCCGTTGCCATCACCTGACATCCATTGTGCTCGACGCCCCCGTCTTGCTTCTGCTAACATCGTTCCTGCTTGTGCCCGACGTTTTGCTCGTGGAAGACAACGCCATTCGTGCTCGTGGTTGTCGTCATCTCAGTAAACGTGGGTGAGTTGTTTATTGGCTATTTTTTTGAATCTAGAGTTGTCTTTCATAGTGATATAGACTTCTTAATTGAGTATTTTTTTGGATCTAGAGTTGTTCTCCACTACAAATGAATGTTTGAATGAAATTAGTTGTTGTTTTGGAACACATAGTTTAAAGTAGTGCACTTTGCATTGTGAGACTTACCAAATATTATAACCATGTGATTGTTTGAATGAAATTGTAATAAGAATGATGAAATTATAATAAGAATGATTAATGTTGATATTTTAGGTTGATTTTGAGTTTGAAAGTCACACATAGATATGTTTAAGTTGTTTTGATAGTCATTAGTGTTATTTAGACACATTTTAGATACATTTTTGTTGGTTTTGAAACTCAAAAGAACAATTAGGCACTCTTTATAGGTTGAATTTAGGTTGGTCCATTTAGACACTTGAAGCCCATTAGGTGTTTGATGAAATGTTTGTTATAAGTATATCTTTTGTTTCTTTTGTTATGTGTACTTATCAGCGAGATTGCTTCTTATTAATTGTTTACTTGATTTGCTTTGCTTTTCTCGAACTTGTTCTTGTTCTTTTTACTTTTTTTACTTTTGTTTATTATTCTAGTAAAAGTTTTAAACTACAATACAAAATATATGAATTTTCATGATTAGATTGTTTAGAGAATTATAAATAACAGAACACTCTTGTAGGTGGATAAATAAGACTTTTAAGTGTAACTTTTTTATTAATCAACATGGCACAAAATTAGTGGGTTGTAGTTGGACAAATGAAACTTCCAAGTGTAACTTTTTTATTAATCAACATGTCACAAAATTCTATTTGATACTTTTTAGGAACTTAAGAAATTTTGAATTTAGGTTGTTTTGGGACTTAATAAGTCTCTTGGACACTTTTTAGAAGCAAAATGAGATGTGACTTAGTCAACTTGCCAAATGGGAAGATAGATGAACCGACGTTCAAAAATTGTTGGGGTAATGACATGGAGGAATGGACCTTCAAATACATAGGTATTTTTTTTTTCTAAATTAAAGTTCAAAATTATGGTTGTGGCTATCCTGCAGTTACGGTAGTCAATTCATGCATTTAGTACCTTTATTATATATTTAAGTTATAATGTGTTGTGGCTATCTTGCAGTTATGGTAGCCAATTCATGCATTTAGTACCTTTATTATATGTTTAAGTTATAATGTGCATTTTGGATTTGTTTTGGGAGTTAAAGTGTCATTTAGATACTTTTTAGATACGGTTTGGTTGGTTTTGAGTTACAAGGTCATAGTTATGCATTTTGGATTTGTTTTGGGAGTTAAAGTGTCATTTAGACAATTTTTAGGCATTTTTTTGTTGATTTTGAGTTAAAAGGTCATACTTACGCATTTTGGATTTGTTTTTGGAGTTAAAGTGTCTTAATAGCTAAATACATGGAAATTGAATCATGAGCCGAGATCATAAAGAGCATACTGCAAGTAGGAAGTGGAATTAATACAATGAATCTCCGGATCTACGCTTATTTTCAACTCCCCGAAGCATTTCGTCGCTTACTAAGCAAGGTTTGTTGGCAATGCGACATCAGTTGGCATACAACAAAGGACTAGCACACGTTTCTCTAGATCATCATAGCGTACTTCCACATACTAAAGGGAAAGACTCCGCCTCAAGAGATAGGCTTCTCTTAGGTCTACGTCCTAAATGCTATGCAAGTGTTGAAATAATTCTTTTAGCCTCTTCTTCGCAGATCGAAGCAATTGGCAATTGGGGTATCTTACATGCAGACTTGTTGAAGTAGTTCAACAATGCGAAAGAAGAAATTAAGGAAGAAGTAGAAAAAAATATATTGGGTTTATTCAATCCATAAATATAAATAAGTAAAAAAACTTAATCCCCTTTTATTTATTCATAAAATTGCAGAATGAATTGTTGGGAGGGGACTGATGTGGATTTATGAAGGCGGTGGAAGCAAAGTAGTCCGTCTATGAGATGAAGTGAAATTTGGATGAACTCAAAAAGATTTTAGACACCTTTTAGGCACTTTTTGGTTGGTTTTGAGTTAAAAGGTCGTACTTATGCATTTTGGATTTGTTTTGAGAGTTAAAGTGTCATTTAGACACTTTTTAGGCACTTTTTGGTTGGTTTTGAGTTAAAAGGTCATACTTATGCATTTTGGATTTGTTTTTGGAGTTAAAGTGTCATTTAGACACCTTTTAGGCACTTTTTGGTTGGTTTTGAGTTAAAAGGTCATACTTATGCATTTTAGATTTGTTTTGGGAGTTAAAGTGTCATTTAGACAATTTTTTAGGCGCTTTTTGGTTGGTTTTAGTTAAAAGGTCATACTTATGCATTTTGGATTTGTTTTTGGAGTTAAAGTGCCATTTAGACACTTTTTAGGCACTTTTTGGTTCGTTTGAGTTAAAAGATCATACTTAGGCATTTTGGATTTGTTTTAGGAGTTAGAGTGACATTTGGACACTTTTTAGGCACTTTTTGGTTGGTTTTGAGTTAAAAGGTCATACTTATGCATTTTGGATTTTTTTTTGGAGTTGAAAGTGTCATTTAGACACTTTTTAGGCACGTTTTGGTTCGTTTTGAGTTAAAAGATCATACTTGTGCATTTTGGATTTGTTTTGGAAGTTAAAGTGTCATCATTTAGACACTTTTTAGTCACTTTTTGAGTTAAAATGTCATACTTATGCATTTTGGATTTGTTTTTAAGAATGGAGAGAGAGCGAAAGCGAGAGAGAGAGAGAGAGAGAGAGAGAGAGAGAGTATGAAAGAAGGAGAGCGAGACTGTGAGAGAGAGCGAGATTCTGAGCAATGCGAAACTGTAATATATATATATTATATTAACAAGTCTCTTTGATACTTTTTAGAAACTTTTTAAGTTGTTTTGATGGTGAAAGTGTCACTTACACATATTTTAGGTTGGTTTTGAGTTTGAAACTCATACTTAGGCATTTTGAAGTTATTTTTAGGTACTTTTTAGTTGGTCTTGAATATCATTTTGAAAGTCATGCAAATTAATTTGCTTTATTAGTTTTGATCATGTTGTACTTATTGGACTTCAATATTATGCTTTTCAGGTCTATATATTTTGAAGAAAGCCAAAAATGTTATTTTTTTGTGAAGACCCAAATGATGAAGAGAAACATTTTTTTGTGAAGACCAACCAACTAATGGAACCATTTTTTTTGTATTTAATATTATTTTGTTCATTTTGTACAGCAAAGTGAAAGCTAATAATTTAGGAAACAAACACTAAGAATAGTTTTTCATATTTTATATGGTCAAGGAATTAGGTGTTGTTATGATGTTAAACATATTTTGTTACAGGAAATTGAAATTATTTTTATTTTAAATATTGATCCCCAAGCATATAATATAATAATAATAAATTCATTGGTAGTTATAAA
The DNA here is from genome assembly GCA_031780015.1 of Citrullus colocynthis. Classification (NCBI taxonomy): domain Eukaryota; kingdom Viridiplantae; phylum Streptophyta; class Magnoliopsida; order Cucurbitales; family Cucurbitaceae; genus Citrullus; species Citrullus colocynthis. The sequence goes on from QLSR01000138.1 coordinate 1,217,901, forward strand.
GCTATGACAACGTTTTGTGCGTGGAAAAAAATGAATCTTTTGGCCACGTTTACCTGTGTGTAGGCATAAAACACTATATATTGACATATCATGCATGGAAGAAATCGAGTTATGCTGATGGAAAGTAAAACGTTGCCAGAAATTGATTTCTGTCCACACATCAACATCAACATTTCTTCCCACGTTTTATGCATGGCCAGAAATCCATTTCTGCCTACGCATAATACATGGGCAGAAATGCAATTTCTGCCCACGAATGTTGATGCGTGGCCAGAAATCAACTTCTGCCGACGTTTGTAATGTGGGCAAAAAGACTATTTCAACCCATATATTTCATTGTGTGGGCATTTCTGCTGATAAAATGTCAAAAAAACGTGTGCAGAAGATCTACCCACGGCCTTCTGCCGATGTTGTTTACCCACGCAAAAAAACGTCGGCAAAAGTTTTGCCTACTCATTTTTTAAGATCTGTCAACGTTTTTGTGTGCAGGCAAAGACAAAAATTCTACTAGTGGCAAGTGGCTAAATGGGTGTCAAGGAGGAGCATAGTCGAGAGATACCTTGGCACAAGTAGTCGGGTTGTGCGTTGTAGGTGTGGCCGACATTGAGGAAGAGGGAAGTGAGAAAAATTTGGCTAAGTGTTGGGAATGTGCGTGGAAAAGCATTGAGTAGCCGAGCCTCTAAATGTGTTTTTTATGCGAGCATAATGTGTTGAAGGAGTAGGCCAAGGGATGCGTCTCAAGGTGTCATTGTGTGGAATGATGCATTAGTTGTTGCTTGTTGCGTGCTAAAGGAGATGGGAAGAATGATGCGTTTGGTTGGTGCAAGGAGGGCTATGCGTCCTAGTGCTGCTAATGAGTGGGGCGTTCATCTTGGGCATCCATTAGCCAAGGGGTTGCATGCAAGTGATAGCTGAGAAAGGAAGCCAAATAACTTCAAATGGTGTTCAACCATGCATAGAGGGCTTGTCCTAAGGTGATGCATCTATCATCTCTTTTTACTTAGACAAATTTGAGAATTAAGTATTAATTAAGTACGATTAGGTGTCAAAATGAGACTAATTGTGGCGAGGGAAAGTAGAAGATGGCAATCTAAGATTTTGTATGAACTTTCTGTGAAGGTTATAAATGGAAGGTTCGATGAAGAAGTTTGGTTTGCGCAATGTACTCAAGCCATTTGATAAGTTCAATTTAGTCTAGTTTGAGAGAGAGGGCTATCAGAAGAGAATTCATTGAGGAAGAACTCGAATTCTAACTAAGATTCAAGATGGTTCACACTGTCGAGTAATTTGAAGCAAGATGGAAGGATTTTGAGATATCTAACAAAAGAAAAAGAGTTAGAAGCTAAAATTTGGACTGAAAATATTACTTTTGATAGCTGGAACTGAAGGCAGTGTTGTGAGGCTGTCGGGTAAGATTTGGCTAAGGAAGAAGATAGTGTGCGTGCAGGTGATGCGCAAATTCCGTGTCATCGTAAGTGTACAAGTCAAGTTATAATATAAGACGGCTAAGTTTCGAATATCGTTCCACTACGGATTCAATTGTGAAGGTTTAGATCACTTAACTATTAAATAATTAAATCAATTTTATTTGAGGATTCAACTTGAAGTTGTGAGTTAACAATTAAATTTGGATTACAAGAGTTAAAGAGAGTTCTAAGGTATCGAATATTTGTTTTATTCATTATGCAACATTCTAGAGTTCATGGAGTTTATTGTAATTCATATGCTTAAGTCTAGAAACATAAATCCGAGTTATTTTCTATCAAAAGCCACATTTTCTCATGCAACCTAAGTGATTATTAACATTTTGAAACCAATATAAGTCATATGGCATTAGGAATAGTCTTTAGCAACTTTCATTGTTAACCTAACTATTTGCATGAAAGATTAAAAAAGATTCATTGTTATAGATCCAACTAGACATACAATTCCTTAACTCATATATCTAGTCTAACATACATGGATGACCAATCAACAAGAATTAAGCACAATAACATATTCATTACAACAATCCATGAAAAGTTTATAACATTAGCATAACTTCATAAACAATTCATCAACACCCTAAAACTAAAGAGTCTAGTCACTCATAGCTTTGGGCAACATATTCAAGACAAATCTCAACATAGAAAGAGTGTAAAGAAAGGGAAACTCTACTGTAAAGAAGCCTTTCATTGAGGAGGATCTGCCAGGATGTCACTGATCTTCACGTCGGAAACTCGAACGACACCAAACTCTCTCTCAAACTCTTTTCTCTATTCCTTGCACCAACTCACTCTTTGAGACTCTGTATTGTGTTGTTCTCTCTGCCTAGGTTTGCTAAAAACCATTTAATTTATAGATTTGGTTGCCTAGATTTCTTTCCAAGATTGAAGATTTTTAAATTAGGAAAGTTGGAGCCACAGTGCTAATTGTTATCAAAAGGTAGCATCGCGTCGATATGAGATGGCATCGCTGCGTTTTGCATCATCGATTCCTATCCCCAGCGTCGTGCCGCAACACCGCACTAGTGCTGCTGCGCTTCTTGAATAGCTGCTCTTGAAAAAAAGCATCGTGGCAACGCTGAGCTGACGATGCGGCGCTGCCCTATTTTTAGGGATTTTGTGATTTTCTTTTCTTTTTCGCTTAATTTTGGCTCGGTTTGGTTATTTTGGCTTTTAGTTCTTGTTTTCTTTATATCAACTTGAAAACCACTAGCAAACAAATGAAATCTATTAGAAATTTCCTTAATATAAGAGAATAAAAAGCACTTTCCAACCGCTTTTTACCACCTCAAACTTAGAGATTTGCTAGTCCTGAACAAAGAATAGAATCAAACATAAGAAATTTAAACAAAAAGTGTGGTAAAGACTCATGTCTTAGAGAATAGCATTTAAGAGCTCAAGTAGTAACATGCAAGCATATCTATATTGGTAAAAACATTCAATGCTAAATCTTGCTATCTCCTCTATGTGTGTGTGCAAGCCTCATTTAATTCAAAATGCTAGAACTCAAATTGGAACTTAAGAGGGCTTCCTTAGTTTTCTCCTTACTTTAGCTCATGCACCAATGTTCAAGCATCCACATATTTTAAATGAGTAATATGTCCACTAAGGAGCCATTCAATCACATTTTGGGCATGAGTTAGCATTCCCATTCTTAATCCAGATAGATGGTTTGCAATCATATTCTCACACCATTTTCTATCTTTGATTTCAAGATCAAATTCCTGCAACAACAGAATCCATCTCATCAATCTAGGTTCTAAATTTGTCTTTATAAACAAATACTTCAAGGTAGCATGGTCAGTATGCACTATAATTTTAGGGCCAAACAAGTATGATCTACATTTATCAAAGGCAAACACAATAGCTAGAAGTTCTTTTTCAGTAGTAGTATATTCTGTTGAGTACTATCAAGAGTCCTACTAACATAGTAAATTGCCCTAAACATGTTATCTCTACGTTGACCTAAAACAGCTCCTAAGGCATAATCACGAACATCACACATTATCTCAAAAGACAAACTCCATTTAGGTACAGCAATGATTGGTGCAGAAATCAATCTTTCTTTCAAAGTATTAAGAGCTAGTAGACATGCATCATCATATACAAATTTAGCTTCCTTTTCTAACAAGTTACTTAAGGGCTTTGCAATTTAAGAAAAATCCTTAATGAATCTCCTGTAGAACCCTACATGGCCTAAGAAGCTTGTAACTCCCTTCACATTAGCGGGAGGTGGCAATTGTTCAATGGCGGCCATTTTAGCCCTATCCACCTTCAATCCTCTGAGATTTTGTGCCTTAGAACGATGCCCTCTTTGACCATGAAATGGCACTTCTCCCAATTCAAGACAAGGTTAGCATCTTGGCACCATTGCAAAACACGTGTAAGATTAGAAAGACAAGAATCAAATGAAGACCCAAAAACAGAAAAATCATCCATGAAAACCTCCATAATGTCTTTAATGAGCCCCTGAAAAATAGACATTATACAACATTGGAAAGTAGCAAGGGTATTACACAAACCAAAAAGCATTCTCTTAAAAGCAAATGTCTCATAGGGACAAGTAAATGTGGTATTTTCTTAATTCTGAGGAGCAATAACAATTTGATTGTACCCAAAATATCCATCAAGAAAGCAACAGTGAGAATAACCTACAAGTCTATCAAGCATTTGATCTACAAAAGGAAGAGGAAAATGATCTTTTCTAGTAGCCTTATTTAACTTCCTATAGTCAATACACACACGCCATCCTATCACTGTTCTAGTGGCAATCATCTCATCTTTTCATTTTTAACAACTGTCACACCACCTTTCTAGGGTACTACTTGGATAAGACTTACCCATGAACTGTCGAAGATGGCACAAATGATACCTGCATTCAAAAGCTTGAGCACTTCTTTCTTAACTACCTCCTTTATGGCAAGATTAAGTCTCCTTTGGTGTTCCACTGAAGGAGTAAAGATATCTTCCATCAAAATTCTGTGCATACAGACTGATGGACTAATACCTTTAAGATCCTCAATAGACCAACCAATAGCAGACTTATGTTCGCTTAATCGACAACTTTACTTCTTCCACATAATTCAAATCAAAAGATATAATAACAGGAAAAAAATAGAAATCATCCAAGAATGCAAATTTCAAATGAGGAAGTAACACTTTTGATTCTAAAGCAGGCTTCTCAACATTAACATTGTTTACAACATGTAAAGGAGCGAGATGCATTGGTTTATACATTTTAGTGCATACCGACATGTTATCTAACCACTTAGCATACAAAGCAATTTCATCAAATATAGTATCCACATTATCAAAATTAAAATCCACTATGCTTTGTTTTAATGATTAGTAGCAAGCACAACCTTAACATGTTGAGAAATAGTTTGATCAATTGTATCAATTGCATAGTAAGTACGACCCTCATCATGATGACTCAAAGATTTGTAAATATTAAAAACAACATTCTTATTATTCACCCTGAGAGTCAACTTCCCTTGTTGGACATCAATGATGGTCTTCCCAGTTGCTAGGAATGGACGCCCAAGGATGATAGGAATCTCATACTCCTCCTCCATGTCCAAAACTACAAAATATGCAGGGATGATAAACTTGTCAACTTTAATTAATGCATCCTCAACAATACCTTTAGGAAAGGCCAAGGATATATCAGCTAACTGCAAGGTGATAGTGGTAGGTTGCAGTTCTCCAATGTCAAGCTTCCTGTAGACAGATAAAGGTATTAAATTAATAGAAGCACTAAGATCACAACGAGCTCTAGTAACATTTAAAGACCCAATAGTGCAAGGTATAGTAAAACTCTATGGATCTTTAAGTTTTTGTAGTAGCTTCTTTTGTAGCACACACTGCACTCTTCTGTAATGCTAATCATCTTATATTGCTCAAACCTCTTTTCCTTAGACAAGACATCTTTCATAAATTTAGCATAGTTGGGCATTTGCTCTAAAACCTCAACAAATGGGATATTAATGTGAAGCTTCTTGAATAATTCTAAGAATTTGGAAAATTGGGAAGTCTATTTCTTTCTTTCTAAAGCGTTGACGATAAGGCAAAGTGTTAGGTACAAAAGGTAGAAGATTAGATGACTTACTTGACGATGCCGACTCCTTTACCTTTTTCTCGTTTTCTATGACCTCCTTGGATTCATCTTCTATGATATGCTCATGGATGGTCTCATTTACCTCTTTTTCCTCATCCTCGTCATCAATCAAAGGAGTGGACAACTTTTTCCCACTCCTCAAAGTCAAGGCTTTGCACTCCTTCTTTGGATTCTTTTCGGGGCAACTAGGAAATTTGCCCTTTTGCATTGTTTGAAGAGAAGTGGCTATTTGACTAATTTGTACCTCAATATTATGAATAGCCTTGCCATGACTTTGCACCGTATTCTCTAATGCGGTGGTCCTTCCTCTAGACTCTTTGATGAACTCTACCATCAAATCTTCTATGTTGGTTTTCTTCTTGGTGTAGGATGGACCTACATTCAAAAAATCGGGAGAACCTTGAAAAACATTCCTATTGTTAGCATAAGAAAAGTATTTATGGTTCCTCAAATTTGGATGGTAATGAGTTGGAGGTTGTTGTTGTTGGTAGTGGCCTCTATAGTGTCCTCTATCAACATAATTGGTTGTCTCATTGTCTCCTTGTTCCAACTCATTTTTTATGGACATCTCTGAAGCCATGGAGGCAAGAGATGCTATAGATGGTGGACTTACTTGAGCTTGGCCCCCTGCAGTCAATTTAGATAGAGCATTAGTAAAGGAACCCATTTGTGCTTTAAGAAAATTTACCTCATCCACCTCATACAATCTGGCGGCTTTTGAAATATTTATAGAAGATTTTTCACATGGCCAATTGTAAAATGTAGTAGCCAAGTCTTCTAGTATGGTATAGGCCTCTTGAGCATTCATAAAAAAAATTGAGCCTCCAGCAGTAGCATTTAGAATAGATTTTGTAGAACCTGAATCCCATTGTAGACTAGTTGAATTTGTAACCAATCTGGATAGCCATGTTGAGGACACCGTCTCAAGAGATCCTTATAGCTTTCCCAAGCCTCATACAATTGCTCATCCTCAAGTTGGCGGAATGTACCAATCTTCGTTCTTAACCTTTGGGACTTAGCCAATGAAAATATTTGTTCAAGAAGGCCTGAGCCAAGATCTCCCATGTAGTGATACTATCCAGAGGTATAGTTTCCAACCAATCCTTGGCTCGATCCTGTAAAGAGAAAGGGAAGAGTCTTAGTTTGATAGCATCATTAGAAACACCATTCATCTTTACTGTTTCGCATATCTCTAAGAAAGACTGTAGGCGCTTATGAGGATCTTCATTCGTTATTCCTCTAAAGGCAAGCTCTCTAGCCATTTGAATTAACCCCGATTTTAGCTCAAAGTTGTTGACATTGATGGGCACATTCATAATGTCAAGTTGATTTGCCAATAGTGTCGATTGAAAGTAATCTCGAATTGCTTTAGTATCTTCTCCGCCATCTCCTCTGTGGGATTGTGTTGAACCCTTAGATTTCTTCTAAACGTCCTATCAATCTTGAGATCAAGAGAGAAAAGGTTAGTATTGTCACGAGGCAAAAACCAGTAAAATTAGCAACCAAAATAATATACACCTCAAAGTAAGATCTATCAATTCTTATGAATATTAAGCAATAAAAATTGTTCTTTGGATCCCCGACAATGACCCCAAAAACTTGATGTGCAAATTTTGTGTTACCGCAAGTGTACGGGTCAAGTTATAATATAAGACGGTTATATTCCAAATATTGTTCCACTAAGGATCCAATTGTGAATGTTTAAATCACTTAGCTATTCTAGAATTAAATCAATTTTATTTGAGGATTCAACATCAAGTTGTGAATTAAGAAAACAAATAAGGAAAGCAATTAAATTTGGATTACAAGAGTCAAAGAGAGTTCTAGGGTATTGAATCCTTGTTTTATTCATTATGCAACATTCTAAAGTTCATGGAATTTATTGGAATTCATATGCTTAAGTCTAGAAACATAAATCCGGGTTATTTTCTATCAAAATCAACCTTTTCTCATGCAACCTAACTGATTACTAACATCTTGAAACCAATATAAGTCACATGGCATTAGAAATAGTATTTAGCAACTTTCATTGTGAACCTAACTATTTGCATGAAAGATTAAAAAAGATTCATTGTTATAGATCTAGTGACATACAATCCTTTAAATCATACATCTAGTGTAACATGCATGGATGACCAATCAACAAGAATTGAACACAATAACAATGAAAAGCATATTCATTACAACAATCCATGAAAAGTCTGCAACATTAGCATAACTTCATAAACAATTCATCAACACCCTAAAACTAACGAGTCTAGCCACTCATAGCTTTGAGCAACATGTTCAAGAAAAATTTCAACATAGAAATAGTGTAAAGAAAGAGAAGCTCTACTGTAAAGAAGCCCTTGATTGAGGAGGAACCGCCAAGATGTCCTTGATCTTCAAGTCGGAAACTCGAACTACACCAAACTCTCTCTCAAAACCTTTTCTCTCTTCCTTGCACCAACTTACTCTTTGAGACTCTGTATTGTGTTGTTCTCTCTGCCTAGGGTTGTTGGATACCCTTCAATTTATTGACTTGGCCGCTTAGATTTATTTCCAAAATTGCAGATTTTTCAAATTAGGAAAGTAGGCACAGCGACGTTGACCGATATCAAAAGGTAGTGCCGCGTCGCTATGAGATGGCGCCATTGCTCTGTGCATCATCGATTCCTACCCCCAGTGCCATGCCGCAACGCCACACTAGTGCTGTTGCACTTCTTGAATAGCTACTCTCGGGAAAAAGCTTCGTGGTAGCGCCAAGCTAGCGATGCGGTGCTGCCCTATTTTTAGGGATTTTGTGATTTTCTTCTCTTTTTCGCTTGATTTTGGCTCAGTTTGGTTCTTTTGGCTTTCAATTCTCATTTTCTTTATATTGACCTAAAAACCACTCGCAAACAAGTGAAATATGATAGAAACTTTCTTAATTTAAGAGAATAAAAAGTACTTTTCAAGTGCTTTTAAGTAGGCAAGCTGGGCAATGGTTGAAGGTAAGGATTTTTTTTAGGCTGACATGCCATCGACGCTACGGATGTGCAGGTTGTGTGGCGAGATAAGTCTCACTGGTGAGTAGTGGCTGACATTGCGTGTGTGCAGATGTTGAGTCACATAGTCTCGCTAATCACAATAGTCTCACTAGTCTCGCTAGTCACGCTAGTCTCGCTAGTCTCACTAGCAGGTAGACAAGGCACAAGTTGTCAACAAGGGCATGATGCAAGCATCGGGTATCGACGCCCAGTTAGCTTGCAAAGCTAAGACGAGCACACACTCTGCCTTTTGAGGTTATTTTGGGCTTTGTTTGTGCAGAAGTTGCCACCCATGGGTGTTTGGTTGTGTGAGGCAGCGCCAGTGTGTGTGAGGCAAGACAGTTGTGTGGGGTTTGTCGCACATAGGAACTGGACATGTTGTGCAAGTGTGTTATTGGGTTGCTAGACACGCCCAGGGGCAACTTGCAACCTTTGATCATTTTAGATCATTTGTTATTGTGAGTGAGCCTTTTTGAACTAAATTTCAATATTAAAGACTTAATTGACTTAAACTATATATTGAAGGAATTTTAAGGGAATTTAACAAAGGGAATTAATGTATTTCAAGTCGAGAAGAGCTAGGAGAAGCATATAACTCATTAGGAGCCCGAGACAAGTAATGAGTGACAGAATTTTATTTAAAATGATTTATTTTCTTAATATTTCTAATATGCTCGAATTATTCTTGAAACATGAGTTTTCTAGCATGTGTTGAGTATGATAAAGTATGAGCTTCTTAATATGAGTTTGAACATGCTTTTACATGATTTTGATGATAAAGCCTGATGTTTTATGGTGCTAAGTTTTATGCAAAGCATGCTGTTTGATAAATCGTTTGAAACTCTGGGATTGGTTTAACTTATGTTTATATTCATTTATTTATTATCAAAGTATGCTTTATTTTCAAAAGAATAAAAGATGGTTCCTAATATCGAAGGACACAGAGAAGGCCATATGGGCAGCCTTAATACTGTATTACGGGACCCCGATATTGAAGGACATGAGAAGGTACATGGGCAGCCAAGGTTATGATTCCTATGTGCACATAGAGGGAGATTTGACGCTGTTATATTGAGATTACTCGACACAGATATGGTTATTCGACGTTGGGTGTGTTGAGATTACTCCTCCCGAACTAAGGTTGTTTTCGACGTTGAGTAGTGTTGAGTTTTACTACACCTCAACTAAGGAAAATCTTTCAGGCACAAGCTAATATTTATGAGTTTTCGACAATGAACTATTTACTATTTTATTACTGATTTTTCAACCATGACTTTGATGAACATTTGAGCTAAGTATAGATTTCTAAACTTATCACTCACTGGGCAATCTAGCTCATGGTTTTCATTGTTTTTCTATTTTCTAAGTAGCGAGCAAAACCAAGGTGCTTAGCCTATAACAAACTCGTCTGAGCTCGCTACTTAGTTTGTAAATACTATAAATATTTATACTTAAAACACAACATTATACATAACAGGGTTTGAGGAGTGAAAGTCTATAAAAATGTGTTTATGTTATGTTAAGCTGATGAATGAAAGTTTGTAAATGTATGCTAGCTTATCCTTAGTTTTGAGCATGATGTTTGGATGAGATATAAATTGTTTATCAAGTGATTGGTCATGTATCAAGGGTGGTACAGGTTGACAGTAGATGTCGTAAGAGGGTCGATGTCTACTATCCTCACACCTTTTCCTAAGTTAAGAGGATAACTTTTGTAAGCCCCGTACTTGTTATTGAGAGAAGGTAAGTAAGAAGAAATTATGGGGCAAGCGAGTAAAGAAAATTGGCCAAGTTGTGGGAGAATAAAAATGGTTAAGTGTTGGCCATGTGATAGGTGACCATGCGTTGAGGGTATGTCTAAAGCTTAACAAGAGTGGCCGTTGGTAGGCATGCGTTGAAGAAGGCAGCTCGGCGTGGAAGTTGATGTGAAGGGAGAAGGGTGCAATATGCGTTAATAGAAGTACGCGTTGAAGGCTACTAAGTGCTAGAAGTTGGCATTGCTATGCGTTGAAAAGGCCTATGCGTTGAAGGATGGTATGTGTCGGGCATAGAAAAGTGGCCGAGAGGGCCATGCAGTAATCGGCTATTCGACATTGGGCAATCAGTGGCATAGTAAGTTGAGACTATGTGTTGCCGAAGACATGAGCGGAAAGTTGCGTTGGCTAATTCAAGAAGGAAGATGATGTTAAAGCTGGTAAGTCGGTGATTTATATTGACATATAAAGGAGTGCATCGAATAATTAAACCTTTTTGGACATATTTTCGAACCTAGATTAACTTCATTTCGCAGTCAAACAACTAGGAGAGGTAGAAGAAGATGCTTATATCGAATTCAGGTAGTAATCAGATCATGTTGATGATGATTTTGAAGCTGGAACTAGAAGCTTGATTGTTGCTGATAAATCTGGACACCAATCGGTATTTGAAGGAGAGTGAACCAAGGACGTTGAAGCTAGAACTGAAATTTTGATGTTAGTAAGTTGAGTTAATCCTTAGCAAGTTCCATGAAGGATGTTTAAGCTAAATCCGAGCAAAAATGTGTTAATCTCTAGGAGGAAGTAAACGGAGTTGAACTGCTAAGCAAATCAAGGCAGCCGAAGTTATTTGGGAATAATTCTCAAACGAAGACGAGTCATGGTCTGAAATTTTGAGGTAAGCTAGGAAACTCACTACTTTACAAGATTGTAGAAGAAGGGAAGTTCTGATTTTGGCTGTAGTATGGTTTTTAGCAGGATAAAGAAAGAGTTGGAAGGGAAGGAAGGAAACCGTGATACCAAGTGTCGCTAGACAGTAGTATCTCTAAAGAGCTGGAGAGTGAGCAGCGGAACGCGTGTCGCTGATAAACGCAAAGAGCTCCGTGTCTCACAACTCTCGCTGAAGTCTCGCTAGGTATCGCTCCTTAAGGTTATATCGCTAGTCTAGTTCACTCCGGTTTCGCTAGTGTGGTACCCAGTAGTGTGAATTTTGCTAGTAGTCTCGCTAGTGACATAGAGTATCGCTAGTTATTAATATGCATACTCAATGATTATGAAAAAGAAGTTCAAAGGAAACCTAATGTGAGAAATGTGTTTTTACAGGCCAAGAAGAGCTCGGAAAAGCATATAATCCACTCGGGGCCTGAGACAAATCGTGAGTGACTTTCTAATTTATCCAAGGATTATTTTTAATATTGCGCAAGTGAAAATGAGGATAATATATGAACTTCTATATGTGTGTTATCTAAATGCAAACCACGACCGAAGGACCATGTGTGAAGGCCTATGGGGATATGATATATGATATACAGTGCTGAGGGACCATGAGTGAAGGCACTTGAGAAATTGATTGAGATAGTTTCCAATGCCGAAGGACCTTGTGATAAGGCATATGGAAACTAGTACATGATGCCTCAATGCTGAGGGACCATGAGTGAAGGCACTTGAGCAGTGAATTATTAATGAAACTCAGTGTTGAGGGACAATATGAGAAAGCACTTGAGAGTTGAAACGCTGAGGGACAAAATGTGAAGGCGTATGAATATAATAGGAATTGAATTATGAGGTTAATAGCGTTGAGCTTTGCTCCGTTGCTTCTTAGAAAGATATTTATGCTATCTTGTTAAATGGAATGAGTGACCTAGTAATCTGTACTAATGAGATATATAGTAGTTTTATGATCAGCATTAACTCAAGGATTAAATTGTAATTGATAATTTAGTCACTCACTAGGCTTTAAGCTCACGCTTTCTTGTTTATTGTTGTTCATTTCAGGTAGCGAGCGTGTCCGGGATGCCTAGCCTACAGAAGATCCTCGTCTAGGCTTACTTGATTTTAGTTCTCTGGGATAGTTGTAAATACTCAGTCTAAGTACATGTTTTGTCATATATGATCCTTGTGGCATTACGAGTGTGGGTTTTATACTGTATGCTGAACAAATACACATTTATGATAAATTATGAGCTGAGAAACCTTATGTAAAACTTATGTTTACCTTATATTGTTTCACTAGCATAAAGTTTTGTACATTTGATCTGGTATTGGATTGTGTTTTAATATATAAGATGACGTGCATGTGTGTAGGTTGCACCTACTCCTAGGTTAGGAAGGAAATCTGGGAGGTGGTGTGACAACTTGGGAGGGGGTGTGATAAGTAATCTTACTATTAGAAATGCCCTTGAGCAGGCGATTTAGGTAGTTTGATTGACTTTATTTGTTTGGATGGGATTGAGAAGTCTGATATGATTAGAACTGTTTTATGAGCATGATGTTACTAGCAAGTGCTTGATATTATTATAAATGGGACATTAAGACATGTACTAAGATTTATGATGTGAATTTACAGTGAGTATGTTATATCTTGAAGTAAAAGTGACGGTTCACCCTTCTAACACTACTATGTTATCAGAAGCCTACGGGTTCCCTGCTATGTTTTCAAAAACTGATGGGTTTCCTACTACGTTACCGAGTGCTGACGGGTGTCTTACTATGTTTATGAGCCTTTGGGCCATCAGATACGTGTTAGGTTACGTTAAATCACTCACTCGTTAGCTATTCAATATTATTTTATTTATCCATGTTCCACTGGTATGTTGCACTTATTGGACATAAGTGCCTAGCCTGGCCCAAGTAGTGGAGTTAGTGAGTATTTTGTACTTATCCTTTCGATGTTATGTTTTTTAGGGAAGGACAAGGACACCTCGGCAAATGACAGAAAAAATCTATGATCGTGCCATTGTGACCAGATAGATGCATTTGCACAAGTTTTCATGTTTAAGCATTTGGGTCCTGTCATTTGAATTCAAAACTTTGTTTTTTTTTTTTTTTTCTCTCTCTCATTGCTAGATGCTTTAGGCAAAGTTTCATGTTTTATTTAATTATTTAAGGGGTACCACCATTAAAGATTTTCAGTTATTTGGATTTTGGTAGGATTTATTTACCTTAATAAAATTCTTTGGTTTTTGTTGAAATTATGAAAAATGAATCGTTTGAGATGTGTGTATACATATGATGACGGCCTAGTTCAAGTCCTAGGAAATTGGGTCATTAGAAAAATACCCTAATAAGACTTGATTTTATCATTTTTCTCTTTTTAAATTTGAGCTTTTCTTTTTGGTATTTGTATTTGTAATACGTTTTGAATATAGACATATGTATACACGTGTGCTATTGGCTTGATTTGGGTGAGTTTTCAACTACCTAATTTTGAGAATGATATCGAAAAAATCTCATGTAGACGTAAAGATCCATGGGACATTATTTATATATCTATGAAGACAGATTGAATATGACACATTATAAAAAAGTTAAAATAAAATATATAGCAACCTATTATCTACTTTATGATGTTATAAAATTATAAACATCAACGTGTCACTCTAATTAAAAGCTATATGGGTCCTTATGTCCAAAAAAAAAAGAAAGAAAAAAAAAAAAAAAACTATGTCGTCCAATTTGGTGGCTTTGGTATCTGTTTGACAAATTGGTGGTACGTGTTTGAATGATTGGTAGATCATTTGAAATATTTATTTCTGTAAATAAGTATGATTATGATTGATTCATTCTGTTTATTATATAGTCCCTTGAATCTTCTCAATAACTAATCTTTCCACTTTTCAAAAAAAAAAAAAAAAAAAAAAAAAGAAAAAAAAAAAGGCTAATCTTTCCGCCATATACATTTAATTCAAACCTTTTAAGAACCAGTATAAAAATAAAAATAAAAGAAAAGTATTCCCTTTGAATTAATTGGAATTGAACAAGAAAATGGACTTGATTAATTATAATATTAACCATGTCGTACACAAATAAATTACAATATTTTCAATTTTGAAAAACATTTCATAGGGGTAAGTTCACTTTTCAACCCTTACTACTTAGTCTTTCATCTCTAATTCTATTAAAAACATTTGGATACATCTTACACTAAAACTTTTTTCTTTTTTGTTCATTCAATTTTTTCAATTTTAATTTATTACGTGACAAATTTTTTTTTTTTTTATTTTTCTTTTCAATTTAAAATGCATCTTAGGCATGGTTGAGGCTGAAACTACATAAATAAAAAAAATAATATTGTCAATTATTTAAATTTTCCTTTATATTTTTATTCCTAAATATAAAAAGCTAGTTGATTCTCAAAAGTTCATTTGAACTTTGTTTTTTTTTTAAACAAAGTTGATTTCAATTTGAGATTTGGATACTTTTGCACTTCTTAATATTTCATTAGATCTTTTGTTTGAAGTAGTATTGTAAAAATAAAGATATATTATGTTTTCGTATGTGTTAAGTGAATGAAAAAACGAAGTTTGTAATGTAATTGATGAGAATTCAAAGAAAAACTATTTAGTTACATTTTTATTGACATTTTTTTAGTTAAATTCCATGTTTGATCTTGTATCTCACCTAATCACAAGCAATTTACATCGTCACATAATTTGTCGCATTAACATTGAAAATAACTTTATCAATAAATAGGAAAACTTTATACATTTCAAATTGTGTAATTGAAATTATGAGAGGATAAAAGCGCATTCACAATTTTATACAATTTAAAATATGCACAAAACATATATATACATATATATATATATATATATATTTATTTATTTATTTATTTGTAAACATAATGAAATTCAAACATGCACAAAACAGAAATATTAATGGAGCAAAGAACATAAGTGAATCTTGCATGGGGATTTTTAAATATAGTAAAATTAGACAAATTATTTATAATTTATAGCAAAATTTTTAATACAAAATTAAAGTCCACTGAAATATCAAAAAAGCCTAAAATACACGCATGACTCAGCCCACAATTAGTTGGGAGAGACCGATTTTTTCGAAAAGTAAATTCAACTTTTCTTCCGTTTTGCCTTTTCGTCTTCTTCTTCTTCCTCCTCCTCCTCCTCCTACTTTTCTTCTTCCTATTCTTCTTCGTATTCTTCTATCGTCTACTTCTTCTTCCTCTTCTTTTTCCTCTTCTTCTTCTTTCTTCTTCTTCTACCTTTCTGCCACTACTGAAGGTATAACTCTTCCCTTCTCTTCTCATCTTTTCTTCTCATTAATCATTGTCATTAAACATAATTTTTGTTCTTATTAAACCTATATTTTGTAAACAGATGATAAGCAAAATCAAAAGAAAAACGGTCACTGAAGACTCATCAAGCAAAGGAAAAATAAAAAATAAAAACTGAAAACCAGAAAGATAAACAAAAAACAAAGGTATAAACATTAATCTTAAACTTTATGATAGACAATGATAGTGTTTCTATCACTGTCTATCTTTAATAGATAGTGATAGACCACTATCAATATTTATCAATGATAGATAATGATACTATACTATAATTGTCTATTCTAATATATATGTTATTGCTTATATCACACTCCATCATGATATAAATGTTACTGTTATTGATTGACTCTTTTTCTATTAATGATAGATAATAATATTATACTATCATTGTCTATATATATGTTATTGCTTCTATCATTGATATATATGGTATTGCTATTACTTCACTCTTTTTCTAGTATTTCATACGTGTTGTAGTATTAGTATCTTGGATAGACAGGGATAGTGTTCTATCAATATCTAGCATAGATAGACAGTAATAAAGTTTTATCAATGTCTATCAAGATGTCTCTTAGTGCCTATCAATAATAGAAAACAAATAATGATTTTATTCTTGCATTACATAATGTTATTGAAATAATAGTTCTAACTTGAGTTATTAATTGAAAATGTTACTATTATTGATTGACTCTTTTTCTATTAATGATAGATAATAATATTATACTATTATTGTCTATATATTATTGCGTCTATCACTGATATATATATTATTGCTATTGCTTCACTCTTTTTCTAGTATTTGATACGTGTTGTAGTATTAGTATGCCCGATAGACAGTGATAGTGTTCTATCAATGTCTATCTGAGATAAACTTTGATAGACTAGTATCGAAGTCTATCCCAGATAGACAGTGATAGTGTTCTATCAATGTCTATTGGGATAGACTTTGATAAACTACTTATCAAAGTTTATCCCAAATAGACAGTGATAGACTACTATTAATGTCTATCAATAATAGAAACAAATAATGATTTTGTTCTTGCATTACATAATGTATTTGAAGTAATAGTTCCTAATATACTATTTTTAATACATCTTTTCAACAGATGAAACCTAAGTTATTAATTGAAAATGATAACAAAAACTTAAGGATAACAATATACTTAACTTTGGAAGTCTTAAAGATCATTAAGAAGAAATTAGATGAACAAAGTTTGATAAAAGTTAGAAACGGTCCTTTTGGACATTTTCTCAATTTCAAAATAGAAAAAACTCCCATACAATTCCTGAACTACCTAGTCAGAAGACAATGTTTTACCAACAAGGCAAATGTCCTAGATTTCAACTTTAATTGACATATAGCTGAATTTGGCCTGAAGGAGTTTTGCCTCATCACAGGATTAAGAGAACACAACTTCCCTACAATAGATTTAGAAGAAGGAGGTCAAGTATCTGAACTTAAAAGTGCTTTCTTTCTTGAAGATGGTAAGATTACTAGAAAAAATGTAGATAGAACCTTCAAAATGTTAAGGTGGTCTGAAAATGATGCCACAATTAAGGTTAAATTGGCCAACCTCTACATCATGGTGAGTCTCTTAGTCCCGAAGCAACCATACAACAATATCAATTGGAAACATTTAGATATTCTGGACAATCAAGACCTCTTCAAAGATTACCCTTGGGGAAGGTTGTTGTACAACCTCACCTACCAATACTTCAAGAAAGCTTCTTATACTAAAAATGATGTTGTCTATGAAAATCACTTGAAAAGTGCTTTCTATTCTCTCAAATTAAGGGAATTTTATATTAGATTTCACTTGTTTGCTAGTAGTTTTTAGGTCAAAATAAAGAAAATGAGAAGTGAAGACTAAACGATCAAAACCAAGCCAAAATTTAGTGAAAAAGTGAATGAAAGGCCAAATCTGCCAAAACTAGGGCAGCGCCATAACGCTTTTTCTCGAGAGTTGATTCTGCTTCAGCACAACATCAGCGCCACAACACCACCTTTCCATATCGATCAGTGCCACAACGCCAAATTTCTTAATTTGAAGATTTTGTATTTTTTGAAGGAATTTTAGGCGGCCGACTCTATAAATTGGAGGGTTTCCAACAGCCCTAATCACAAATTTACACATCAAGAAATCACAAATTAACACACAAAAGAGCCTCAAAGAATGAGTTGGCTGCAAAAAAGAGAGAAAAGAGAGAGAGAGAGAGAGTTTGGTGCCGTTCGAGTTCCTGACGTGAAGATCAAAGGAGATCTTGGTGGTTCCTCCTCAATCAAGGGCTCTTTCTGAGTAGAGTTTTCCTTTCTTTACACTCTTTTTATGCTTAATTTGTTTATGAACATGTTGTTTCAAGCTATGAGTGGCTAAACTCTTTAGTTTTAGGGTTTTGATGAATTATTATGAAGTTATGTTGATATTGTAGAATATTCATGGTTTTGTTGTAATGATTATGCTTTTCATTGTTATTGTGCTTAACTCTTGCTGATTGGCCACCCTTGAATGTTAGGTTAGATGTATGGTTGAGAGATTGTATGTCTAACTAGATCTATGACAATGAATTGATGTTAATCTATCTTTAAAATAGTTAGGTTAATAATGAAAGTTGCTAAAGATTATTCTTAATGTCATGTAATTTGTATTGATTTCAAGAGATTAGTAATCAATTGAGTTGAATGAGAAAAGGTTGTTTTTGAGAGAAAATAACTTGGAATTTAGTTTCTAGACTTAGGCATATGAATTACAATAAAATCCATGAACCCTAGAATATTGCATGATGAAGTAAGGGGTGGTCAGCCAAACCGCTAAAATGGAACCACTTTCAAAACCGAACCGAAACTGAATTGAAACCGCTTGCGTGCGCTTCGATTCGGTTACATATAATTCCTAAACCGTTTTTATGCGGTTCGGTTCGGTTTCAGTCTTGAAACTGAACCCAAAACCGAACCGAACTGCTTTATTTTTTAAAAAAAATGATATTTATTGTTTTCCTTTTTCTTCTTTTCGAATTTATGCAGTTCGGTTCGGTTTTAGCCCCAAACCGAACCACGAATACCCCTAGAAAATACAAAATAGAGGGGATAAAAGCAAAAAGAAAAAAAAAGAGATGAAACCGCAAAACCAAACCGAATCGAACCACAAATATGCAGTTCGATTCGGTTTCATATAATTCCTAAACCGATTTATGCGGTTCAAACCGCTTTTAGCCCCAAACTAGACTAAATCGAACCGCGAACACCCCTAGATGAAGTAAATAAGGATTAATTACTCTAGAATTCTCTTTGACTCTTGTGTTTCTTATCTATTTACTTTTTAGTTTTATTTCCAAAATACAACTTCAATTCCAATCCTCAAATAAAATTGATTCGATTCTATAATAGCTAAGTAACTTTAACCTTCACAATTGGATCCTCAGTGGAACAATATTCAGACTTTACCGTCTTATATTATAACTTGACCCGTACACTTGCGGTTAACACTTAAGTGCGCATCAAGTTTTTGGTGTCATTGCCAGGGATTCAAAGAACGGTTTTTGTTACTTAATATTCATTAGGATTGATAGATCTTAATTTGAGGTGTATATTATTTTTTATTTTATTTTATATTTTCTTTTGTTGATAATTTTGTCGGTCTATGCCTCGTAATAATACTAACCTCCCCCCTCTTGATTCCGAGATTGATAAGACCTGTTGAAGAAACCTAAGAGTTCAACACAGTTATACCGAGGAGATGGCGGAAAAGATACTAAAGGCAATTCGGGACTGCTTTCAATCGACATTATCAGCATAAATGAATGTGCTCATCAATGTCAACAACTTTGAGTAGAAACCAAGGTTGATCCAAATGGCTAGAGAGCTAGCCTTTAGAGTAAGAACCAATGAAGATCCTCACAAGCACCTACGATCTTTCTTGGAGATATGCAGAATGGTAAAGATGAATGGTGTTCATAACGATGTTATCAAACTAAGACTTTTTCCTTTCTCTTTAAAGGACCGAACAAAGGATTGGTTGGAAACTATACCTCCGGATAGTATCACTACATGGAAGATCTTAGCTCAAGCTTTCTTGAACAAGTATTTTCCATCGATTAAATCTCAAAGACTAAGAACAGAGATTGGAACATTCCGCCAACTCAAGGATGAACAACTTTATGAGGTTTGGGAGAGGTATAAGGATCTCTTGAGAAGATGCCCGCAACATGTTACCCGGATTGGTTGCAAATTCAACTCTTCTACAATGGATTGTCAAGCTCAACCAAGTCCATTCTAGATGTAACCACCGGATGGTCAATCTTCTCCAAGAATGCTTAAGAGGCCTATACCATACTAGAAGACTTAGCCACTACATCGTACAATTGGCCATGTGAACGGTCTTCTCCAATTATCCCAAAAGCCACTGGACGATATGAGATGGACGAGGTAAGTTCTCTAAAAGCTCAATTGGCTTCTCTCACTAATGCTTTATCTAAATTGTCCTAAGGAAGCCAAACCCACGCAAGTCCACCATCCATAGCTTCCCTTGTGGCCATGGCAAATCAATAAGAGTCAAGTGAGTTAGAGGTGGCCAATTATGTAGATAGAGGACAATACTGAGGTCAACAACAACTCCCAACTCACTATCATCCCAACTTGAGGAATCATGAGAATTTCTCATATGCTAACAACAAGAATGTGTTGCAAGCACCTCAAGGATTCAATGGAATGGGGAATGCAAAGACATCATCATTGGAGGACATAATGCTTGACTTTGTCAAAGAGTCAAGATCAAGGATAATCACATTGGAGAATTCGGTCCAAGCTATTTCAAGCACCGTTCAAAGCCAAGGTAAGGCAATTCAAAACTTGGAGGTTCAACTTAGTCAAATGGCCACATCTCTCCACACAATGCAAAAACGTAAGTTCCAAGTTGTCCGGAGAAGAACCTCAAGGAGGAATGCAATACCATAACCTTAAGAAGTGGCAAGGAGTTGAACAAGCACATTATGATAGATGATGATGAGCTCCCACAAGAAGAGGATGAAGCCATGATAGAAGATGCTCCAATACAAAAAGAGAGTGCATCTAAGGAAAAGGAGAAATCAAAGTCAAACATAGGGAGTATTTCTAACTCTACTTCTGTTATCCTTAACACTTTACCTTTTCCTCCAAGATTTCAAAGGAAAAAGATTGATGCTCAAATTCTTAGACATATTGAAAAAGTTGGAAATTAACTTTTTTTTTGCAGAGGCATTAGAACAAATGCCTAAGTATGCCAAGTTCATGAAGGATGTGTTGTCTAAAAAGAAGAGGTATGGAGATTACGAAGCAGTTGCACTAACCGAAGAATGTCGCACAACACTACAAAGGAAATTGCCTCCAAAATTAAAAGATCTAGGGAGTTTCTCTATCCCTTGTCATTTAGGCAATAATTCGGTTACTAAAGTGCTTTGTGATCTTGGAGCTTCTATTACCTTAATGCCTTTATCCATGTTTAGGAAGTTCAATGGTGGAGTAGTGCAACCAACTACCATATCCTTGCTTTTGGCCGATCGATCATTTGTTCATCCTTACAACATTGTGGAGGACGTATTGGTCAAAGTGGGCAAGTTTATCTTCCTGGCAAACTTTGTGATACTAGACATGGAGGAAGATGCCGAAGTCCCCATAATCTTTGGGAGACCTTTCTTGGACACCGGAAGGGCTCTCATCGATGTGCAAGATAGAAAGCTCACATTCCGCCTTAACGATGAGAAGTTAACATTCGACATCTATAAAGCCCTTAAGCATTCAGATGTAAAAAGGTCTGAGCATCATGAACCAAGCACAAAGGTAATATCGCCTCCCTCTTCTAATAAGAACTTTATGCATCATGATCCTTCTTTGAATGGTAAGACTAATGACATGCTTGATGTTAAATTAGAAAACCCTATGAAGCATGTTTCTAGTTGTGATAATGCTCCTAGTTCTTCGTGCATGTCTCCAAGACCTAAAATGAATTATATACAAATCATGGAGAAACATGTTAAAAATAAAATGGTGAGTCTGGTATAATCTCATAATGATGACTCCTTAATGATACTTGATTACATTAGTAAAGATGATGTCCAACTTGACAATGAATTGTTGACCAACTCACTAAATCTCAATGAATATGTTTGTGAATGTCAATGTGGGCAAAAACTAAAAGTTGTAAGTGATCCAAAGCATGGAAGACCACTGTGGGATCTGCCATGATTTGTGAGCCCCGTCTAGCTAGAAGACATTAAACCAAGCTTGTTGGGAGGCAACCTAATTTTATTGCTTTCTTTATTTTTTTTCTTTTTATTTTCCTTTTAATAATCTTTAAATCACTCATATGCTTTCTTAAATTTCAGGATCTTGGTTCATCACAAAAAGTACTCCTTACACTAATCCTGTTTGGTGGCTTCCTGCTTGCCCCCAAGCTTGCTCTTTCTTTGTGAAAAGTTCTTGTGCATTGGGGACAATGCATGATTCTAAGTTTAAGATAGGAGGTGTCACTCGTACTTTTGTGTGTTTTCTTATCCTGCTAAGCATGTTTGTGAGGTTTTAATGATCATATGCATATTAATGAAGTTTTGATAAATTTTGGAGCTTTCAAAGTTAATAAGAATGTTTTTTGTTGGTTGTGTGCTTTGATGTAGATTGCCCATGATGAGATTAGAATTCACATGATAGATGACTTATTCTAGAAATAGAATAGCATCATCTTGAGTTAAATTCATTTAACTCCCTCTTAACATCTCCCATATTCTTGAGCACGTAGCCACTTTAATTTAGAATATTCAACTTAAAAAAAGAATTAAAAGTTCGGTGTATTTGGTTGTCACTCCAAAAGGCCCCACCGGTTAGAGAGTAGAAATGAATGATGGTTTGTAATCTTAGACTAAGGAAAAAGAAAAGAATATACATGCCTCTGCGAAAAGAAAAAAAGTGTACACAAAATATATGAGCTCTACATGTCTATCATTTTAAATGTTAAACTTGTAATGAGTATGCACGGATAGGGTAAAAAGAGCTACCTTTGCTGTGATTAGTAAGGACGCTTGGGAATTGACTAGGTACGAGTCCCTATAGTGAATGTGTAAAAGCTAGTGCCCCTAGGTAAAAGAATACAAGTTTAGAGCCCATGAAAAATGTGATTGAATGACACCTTAGTGGACATATTACTCACTTGAAATGTGTAGATACTTGAAGGTTGGTGCATGAGCTAGAGAAGGGGGGAAATTAAAGAAACTCTCTTAAGTCCTAATTTGAGCTTTAGCATTTTAAATTAAATGAGGCTTGCATACACACACATAGGAGATAGCAAGATTTGGCCTTGAATGATTATATCAATATAGATATGCTTGCATGTTTCTACTTAAGCTCTTAAATGTTATTCTCTGAGACATGAGTCAATTGCACACTTCCTCATCTAAACTCCATCTATTTGATTATATTCTTTGCTCGGGACTAGCAAATCTCAAAGTTTGGGGTAGTGAAAAGTGCTTTTAATTCTCTCAAATTGAGGGACTTTATATTATATTTCACTTGTTTGCTAGTGGTTTTCAGGTCAAAATAAAGAAAATGAGAAGTGAAGACCAAAATATCAAAACCGAGCCAAAATACAGTGAAAAAAGTGAAGGGAACACCAAATCTACCAATAACAAGGCAGCGTCACGACGGCGGTACAGTGCTGCTACAGCGCTTTTTCCTGAGAGTTGATTCCACTTCAGCACAACACCAGCGCTGCAGTGCCATCAAGTAGCGCGGCGACACCATCTTTCCATACTAGTTAGCATCACAACTTCAGCTTTCCTAATTTGAAGATTTTGAATTTTTGGAAAGAATTTTGAGCGGCCAGCTCTATAAATAAGAGGGTTTTCAGTAGCCCTAATCACAAATTTACATATCAAGAATCACAAATTAACACACCAAAAGAGCCTCAAAGAGTGAGTTGGCTGCAAGGATGTGATAAGAGTTCAAGAGAGAGAGTTTGGTGTCGTTCGAGTTCCCGATGTGAAGACCGAAGGACATCTTAGCAGTTCCTCCTCAATCAAGGGATCTTTCCTAGTAGAATTTTCCTTTCTTTTCACTCTTTCTATGCTTAATTTGTTTATGAACATGTTGTTTCAAGCTATGTGTGACTAAACTCTTTAGTTTTAGAGTTTTGATGAGTTATTTATAAAGTTATATTGATATGGTAGAATATTCATGGTTTTGCTGTAATGATTATGCTTTTCATTGTTATTGTGCTTAACTCTTGTTGATTGGCCATCCTTGAATGTTAGGTTAGATGTATGGTCAAGAGATTGTATGTCTAACTAGATCTATAACAATGAATTGTTGTTAATCTATCATGAAAGTAGTTAGGTTAACAATGAAAGTTGCTAAAGACTATTCTTAATGTTGTATAAATTGTATTGATTTCAAGAAATTAGTAATCAATTGAGTTGCATGAGAAAATATTATTTTTGAGATAAAATAACTTGGAACTAAGTTTCTAGACTTAGGCATATGAATTACAATAAAATCCATTAACTCTAGAATATTGCATGATGAAGTAAATAAGGATTCATTACCCTAGAGCTCTCTTTGACTCTTGTGTTTCTTGTCTATTTACTTTTTAGTTTTATTTCCAAAATCACAACTTCAATTTCGATCCTCAAATAAAATTGATTCGATTCTATAATAGCTAAATAACGTTATCATTCACAATTAGATCCTCAATGGAACAATATTTAAACTTTAATGTTTGACCCGTATACTTGCGGTTAACACTTAAAGTGCACATCAGTCTACCTTCAAGAATTCCCATTGACCTTAGTTTATTGGGCTTTCGAGACGATTTCAAAACTTTTAGCTTTAGATGTTGGTTTTGGAAGAAAATTTTCAAACAAAGATCTAAGAATAATGATATGGGAGTGTCTTGACTCAAATGAATGGAGAATTTTGCATGAGAACATCTTTCAAGCAAATGATGTAAGTAATTCTTTGTTTTCATTTTTTTTTTCACATCGACAGTAAGTGAGAGACATCTATTATTGTCTATCATTTGTTTGATAGACAAAGATAGCAGTCTATCGTTGTCTATCTGTGATAGATAGAGATAGAAAAGTATCGTTGTTGTGAGTGATAGACAACGATAGACTATTATCTCTATCTATCACAAGCACAATGCTACTATTATTGTTTATTAATAACTTAACATTTGTTTACTTGTAGTTTTGTATAATTTAACTACAACCAACAGAAGAAGAATCTCAATCAATCACATGAAGTATTTCATGGATCTAGAAAAGGCAGAGATGGCAGACTAGGAGAAAGACAAACAAAAAGAAAAAGAAGAACAACAAAATAAAGGAATTGAGGAATTGATTGAAGAAGAAGGAAGAAAAAATGTAGTTGCAAAAAGAATGATGGAAGAAATCCAAGAACTAAAAAAAGGCCAAAAAAGACTTGAATAAGAACAGAACAATTTGAAACAAAGCCAAAAAGAAATCATAAGTTTGTTGAAAACAATAATGAACAGTCTGAAGGATAGACTTCCATTTAAAAATCTTCCAAAAGAAAAAGAAAAAAAGGATGACCATACTGTGCAGAAAAATAAACCTCCTTCTCGTAGCCTTCAAGTTTTGGAAGAAGAAAATGATGATATTGATGAAATATTGCAGTATGCAACAAAATATATCTCTAAGGTATGTCTTTGAAATATGAAATTTTATTTTAGCTAATTGTAGATATACATTTACTAACTATAAAATTGTTTTGGTCTAGATTGAAATTGGAAATGACAAAGAGATTTAAGCAAAGGTTTGTATACAAGGTTTTGTACTGATAGACAGTGATAGGTTTTGTACTGATAGCTAGTGATAGCTGTCTATCACTGTCTATCGCTGTTATCTTTGTGTTATTTTTGTCTTTGATTTCTATTTTCTATTGTAGGAATCTGACATCCAAACACAACAACTTGAAACTCAAGAGGAATCAGAACCTGTTTAAACTTTAGATTTGGAAACTCCAAAAACAAAATAGTTGTCAACATAATTGGATGAGATAAGTCCTTGGAATATGTTATTTTATTTTTTAATTGTAACTTAACATATACTAACTGTAAAATTGCTTATTCTTGTAGATTGAAATTGAAAATGAAGGACAAGTTCGTTTATAAGTTTTTGAAATAATAGACAGTGATAGGTGTCTATCACTATCTATCAATGTTATTTTTGTGTTTTCTGCAAATGGAACATGTTATATCTTTGTGTTCTAGCATTTTATATCTCGGATAGCTTTGATAGTATCGTGATAGACTATGTTTATCGCGCAATAAACAATGATGACTACTATTAAAGTCTATCCCAGATAAATAGACAGTGATAGTGTTGTACTATCAATGTCTATCCCAAATAGACATTGAAATCTCATCTTTTAATTAACTTAATTTTTGTGTTTGATTTGTATTTTTTGTTGTAGGAATCTGACATCCAAATACAAAAAGATCCATGATATGGAACTTACATAAAATTTGGATTTAGAAACTCAAAAAACACAAAAGTTGACAATAGAGTCCGAACATGCTTAGATAGGCCTTGCTGAAAATGAAAAGGTTTTATTCTTTTCTAAAGCTGGTTTATCTTAGACTTAATTTTTGTCTATAAGAGGTTAACTATTCTCTTAAACTTAGCTACTACTTTATCTTAAACATAAATATACTATTTTATTTTAAACTTATATTCTTGCAGGAAGTCAAAACTAAAGGACAAGAAGTTGAAATTGAAATTGAAAATAAAGAAATTGAAATTGAAAATGAAGAAGAAGAGAATCAAAGACGGGAAACAAAGACAAAATACATAAGTGAGAAAAAGGTAAATGTATATATACACAGTAATATTTGTTTATCACTGTCTATCTGATGAACCATAATATTTTTCTTCTTTTTAACTTCAAATTTTTTTTATGGCAGCAAATCAATGAAGAATGAAATCTTAAGAAAATTGAGAATGAGCAAGTTGAGAAAATTGAAGATATTGATAACGAAGAGAATGAATGGATTGTAATAAGAGGGGAAAGAAAAAAACAAAAGGGGAAACAGATTGCTGAAGGTAAATATGTTGAGATACCAAAGAGATAGAGAAAACCAATAAAAAAAGGCAATATAAAATAAGAGTAGGAATGAAAAAAAGGTCTCCCCAAAGAAAAAAACTAACAACGACTCCCCACATCAGACAGCATTGGAAAGAATGATGAATACTGCTCCAAGTTTTGACCTAAAGATTTATCAACCTAAATCTCAATCTTAATTTTAGAACTTTTGCTTTCTAAACTTTATTTTTTTGACAATTAAATACTTTTGGTTTGGTAACATGTTTTGGGTTCTAACTGACATATACTTATTAGGCAATTAACAACTTTTGTCACGTATTTTAATACATATTTCAGTTTATTGTGTTCTTCTTGATAGATAATTGTCAAACAATTAAACAATTTATGTTATGCATGAAAACTTCAGCATCAATACACAAGGATAGACACTAATACTAGTCTATCTGTGTCTATCTACCAATAAACTTAGTCTATCTGAAGATAGAATCTATCAATGTCTATCGCAGTGATAGAAACTTGATATCTACTCATCTTTTGAATTTGGTTTGGCTTCCTTATGATTGGTCCATTAATTTCACATCTATCTCTAAATTCACACTTTTTTCTTAAAGGTTTGAAATTTGTGTCAAATTAATCATTGGCTTATTAAATTGAACAATCAATTTTCTTGAAGTTGGAAATTTTGATAGTGATTGTTAAGTTGATAGAAACTGTCAATGCTATAAGCATTAATAGTTCTCTATCACTGTCTATCACTAATAGATAGTAATAGATGTTTATTACTAGATAGAAAGAGATAGACATCTACGAGTGTCTATCACTAAGATTAGTTTGTTGTGCTTTAATTGAAAAATCAAAATACTACACCATTTGTTTACAACTCAAGAATAAAATAAATCAAAACATAACTTTCATAAATTCTAATATAAATCCATATATCAATACATGTAAATGGAAAAAAAAAAATACAAAGAAATGATTACATCATTAGTCGTACTATTGTGACCTTTCTAATTACAACGACTACATTTTGATGAACTTTTAAATTCACCAACAGACAGAATTCTGTGTCTTTTAGGTCTTCCATCTTGATGCTTTCATGATGTCATCTTCAACTCTCCAATCTAAGTGAACTTCAGCATGTCTGACACAACCTTTATATGTTTTTGACAATATTTTTGAATAATGATGCTTAGATACATAAGAATAACTATCCAAATTAAGCATCCGAATAATAGCAAGTGCATGTGCACAAGGAATTACCTCAAAGTCCCATACTCGACAAGTGTAAGATCCCAAGTTTAGCTTCACTATGAATTGTTTGCCTCCATCCAAAATTTGATGGAATAATGAAAGACAGAAAAATCTTTCAACGTTGCTAATGGGATCAACCTAAGAAAAAAAAAAGAAATGCAATCAGAATCAAAATGTCTATAAGAAAAATGGTTACTAAGATAGCAAAACAATCTAATAGATCATGATAGTAGTCTATCTTTGTCTATCAGAGAGACACTGATTGACTTTATGAGTCTGATAGATCATGATAGTAGTCTATCTGTGTCTATTAGAGATTGCAAATTAGTGTTTATCTCTGATAGACCAAGATAGAAGTCTATCAATGTCAATCATTCATTTTTTATATCTAAATAAAAATAACACTTATTAGGAAATTTCTTCATTTTTCATGTTCTTTATGTAATATATTATCAGCCCAAGTACTTAAAACGGTTTTCATTGACAAAGCACCTTTACTTTGATCATGAAACCACTTTTGCAATATATCTCTAATCGAATCAAGCAAACTTGCAACAGGTAAATCTCTAACATCCTTTAAAACTGAATTTACACTTTCTGCAATATTTGTTGTCATCATTCCATACCTTCTTCTTCGTGAAAATGCATGAGACCACCTCTCAAAACCAACGTTACTAAGATAACTTCAAATATTTGGAGAAATTGATTCCATTGATCTCATATTGTACTTAAAGTCATCAAAAGTGTAAGATTTAACACAACAAAAGAAAAACTTGTCAATCAATGGATCCTTAAAAGAAAGCTTCACTTTTCTTAAAAGATGCTACATGCAAACACAATACTCAACATTCCTAAAAACACTTAAAACTCCTTTAGGGATGTAAGATGCCTATCAGAAACAAATACTAAATTTTCACAATCCCCAAAACTATTCCGTATGTTTTCAAAAAACCATTTCCATGAAGTATCATTTTATGAATCCACGATAGCAAATGCAAGAGGGAAATTTGATTGTTAGCATCTACTGTCGATGTAATTAATAGAGTGCTGACAAACTTACACTTAAAAAGTGTACCATCTACGCATATGGTAGGTCTACAATACTTCCACCCCTCAATTGATGCACCAACAACCATGAAACAAAATTTGAAATGTCCATTTTCACCCATTTCTAAAGCAGTGTACGTACCTACAAAAATACATGAAAAACTTAATAGATAAACAAGGATAAATGCCCATCACAGTCTATAAGAGATGGACAGTGATAAACAACTATTGCTGATAGACAGTGATAGTTGTCTATCATTGTTTGTCTCGATAAATAGTGATAGACAACTATCGTTGATAGATGGTGATAGGTGTTTATCGTTGTCTATCTCTAGTGAATGAAATTTCATAAGAAAAATACAGTAGTAGTCATACCTAGATTCATTTCTTCAATTTTTCAAAAATCCTTGGAATCAAGATGTAAGCAATCACCAATTATAGATGAAGAAACTTGTCTGTGACAACTTTGAGTTGAATTCATTGAACAAACATGGTTAGAAATGTATTTCCTAAGCATCCACAGTTCACTGCCTTTGTAATGAGATGCCCTAACATACCATGAATAGCCTTCTACCAAACATTTAAACTCAAGTGACTTTGAATTTGATCTTATACTCCTAAATTAGAAATTCTTCTTCACTACTATTATGTAAAAATTTTTTACAGTATTTATTTACTTCCAAATATATCTTTTTCCTTCAAAAACACCCTTAAAATTAGTATCTCTTATAACTTGATCCTTGTTGCGTTTAAAATGTGTATGATGTGTTATGCTCATATTGGTCTACTGCCGCGTTAAGAATTATTAAAGATGTACACATTAGACGCAAGTTTTCTTATATGCCAGTTTAAATAGGTTTTCTAGAGAGTCCAGGGTCGAACACAGGGATTTGTAGTAATTACGTATTGAGATTATTCTTCAGTTTGATGTGTTGCTATACAATAATTACAAGTGTTGTTTTCTATGATAACTACAAAGAATAACTTTATAGAATAAATTGGTGGATAACATGTGAAATGATGATGCGGAAGGGATGATGGATGAAGTTAGTCAAGTATAAATATGTTCAGATAGTATGCATAAGAGGGATGGATCCATGAAAAAGAGTAAGTTAAGATAACTAGCATTTTCCTGAGTGTTAAATAATTTTTCATGCTTACGAACTCAAGATTGAGAATGCATCTTTTGATGCTTCAACGCCAATTTAATCTTATTTCTAAGATGCATAGTGAGTTCTTTGGGCAAAAGTTGAACTTTATTTCTAAAGTCAATTCTTTTTTTGTTAAATGCTAGAAATTACTCACCGACTCTCTCAAGCAGATGAATATACTCAGACTTATTTGTTCGATAGATTTAAGTAAGTTTGAAGTACCCATTTAATCGAGATGAAAACATACTTAATCACACTTGGAAATACTAACTATTTACGCTTAACTCATCAATCATTCAACATTCGGAACTTGTATTAAGTAAATAATCAAATCTCTCAAATGTCATTAATAAAATACAAGCAAGAAGAGTGTTTATAATGAAAGAATGAAAATAGAAGTCGTCAAGCTGCCAATGGCAATATCTTGCTTCTTGGAAGCTTGAGATGGTGGCTATCTAATACATGATTTATACAGGGGATGGATTGGATTCTCACTCTCTGAGAGGTGACTAAAAATTTTTCAGAATGTTTTCACAAAGAAGCTCGAAATGAAGGGTGGCTATGGAGGTTGAGTGAGAATTTGCGCATAGCTTTCACCATTATGTATTTCTCTCTACCTTGAACATGAAGTGCAATGGGCTATTTATAGGTGTCGAAAAAGATGGTCTCATGATGATCTGACATCTTTGCATCTAATTCCATGCCCTACTCCGCAGACTTCTTTGCGTCTTCGATTTATTGGATCTGTCATGATTTCGTAAAATGAGTTGTCCACTTGCATATTGACATGATAGTTGCTGACAAAGCGTCGAAATCACTTTTTCTTTTTGACACATGATCTTCGATGCGTTGACCTTTAAGCGTTGTGACCTTCAATGATTCTAGCAACATCCTGTTCTTTGTACTTAGCTCATTTTCAAGATAGATTTTTTTGTAAACATAGTAAATGGAGTTATTCATATTACACAATTCAAATGCTAAAACCCCAATTTAGGGTAATGTTTGTCCTCAAGCATTTATTTAAAGAGATCCTGAGGAAAAAAAAAGAAAAACAAAAAGAAGAACAAAAAGAGAGATCATGAGAAGAAAAAGAAGAAAATCTAAGAAGAAAAAGAGAAAGAGAAAGAAGAAAAATAACAAAGCCTAGAAGAAAAAGATGAAAACAACCTGTCGCATGAAGAAGAAGAAGAAAGAAGAAAACAGCGTGCACCTTCGAGAAGAAAAACTTGACAAAAATGAAGAAGAAGAACAAGAAGACTTAGAAGAACGATAAAAAAAAGGGCGCGGAGGACAACAGCGATCTCTGATTAAATCAAGTGAAGGAAATCAGCAAAGAAGAAGAAGAAAAAGAAAATTAGGAAACTAAGCAAAGAAGAAGAAAATTGACGAGGAAATGTGTGCGAAGAAAGGGCATTTTCTGTATTTTGAATTATTTTTCTTTTAAAATATCTCAGCGTATCCCAGTTTTTACTATTTTTGTAAATATTTTTTATAATTTTGTCATCTATGACAATTTCCCTCAAAGTTACTAAACTGAATCAAAGAAAACATTAAAAATAAGGATTTTGGAACCCTAGAGCAGTGCTTGATGGGTCTTGCCGCCAGTAGCTAATTTTTTTGTTGGTTATGTGTCGATCGTTTCACAATGGTCTCACAGACTCATAGGTGGTCCTTCACTTTCAAGGAGTTCACTGCGTGCATTTCGTGGAGTTCATCGGCCATTTCCAAGAGTTCGCTCTTGTCGAGTCGTGCGTTTACTCGCTAGCTATTGTCGTGGACCACGCCATGGGTCTGGACATTCGTGCAACTCTAGTCATTGAGGTGCTCGTGGTTTTTGTCGTCCATTTGCTCATGGGTTCCGAGCTCGTCGTGGATTGGATAATCGGTGTAGGTGTTGTGTGTGGGTGTGCGAGGAAGAAGGTCACTATGGCTGCCCTAGAACCGGTGACGGTTCGGTCGGACCAATTGGTTGGGCCTAGGAATACTGCTTTTGTGAATGTCAAGCATGGGTCGACTAGTTCAGTGGGTCTAGTTTGTGTGGAGTCTAAGAAAGTCAGCTCCCCCTTGCAGTTTTGGAGGTTCAGAAGGTGTCATCCCACCTAAGGATGTTGTTGCCGGACGGAGTTAAGTTGTAGAATTTCTCTTCGGTGGGCCAATTTATGGAGGGACGACTTCCAGTTGAGGTTATTTCTCAGTAGGTTGCTGAGGTGTGGGGTCGTATGGATGTGTCGTTGATTATTGTCTTGAAGGTTGGTTTAGTTCTTTTTTAATTTAAGAAAGAGCAGGCTCGGAAATGGGTGGTTTCTAATGGTCAGTGGCATATTGGGGGGCGAACATATTATGTTGAGGAAGTAGGTCCTAGGGAGGAAGTAGGTCCTAGGCATTGTTCCTTATACATTTGTGTTTGATCGCGTATCGATTTGGGTGAAGCTAATTTGGGTTCCTTTGGAAGTGTGGACTCCTTAGCAGTTGAGTGTTGTGGATAGTGTGGTTGGTCAACCAATTTATATGTGTTGGACTGGGAATAGAGTATGATTTTCCCCGTTTGTTACGTTTTGATTGGAGTGGAAGGATTTTGAGATCACTGTAAAGTATGCTTTGAAGCCATGCAAGTATGCTCAGTGTGATGGTTTTGGTCATTCTATTGATAAGTGTGTAGTGGGGGATATGATAAGGTGCTACTCTTGGGTATGTAATTATTGTTACTGTTGAAGGTTCTTTTGTGGTGGAGACACAAGGCAATGTTCTAAGTCTAGTTCTATGGTTGATTAAGATGTTAGTGTTGCCTAAAGGTACGGCAAATTCTTCCCTTCCTTTGGTATTGTTTCCTCGAGATGATATCTCCAATTTAGCGGTTGATCCATGATGAAAATAATCTTTGCAAGGAAAAATAAGTCATATAATAAATCATCAATGGAAAATCACACGTTCTCAACTTGACTCTGATACCATATGTAAGTTTAACTTGTATGATTATTCAATTAAACCTTAACATTGTATAAATCAATAAAAATCAAGATTTTTGAACTCGATAATTTTCATAAAAGCATGAGTTAGAGTAACATACTTTTGGTTCATGATAATTAATGATCTTATAAGGATTGGTTTCTTTCTCGTGACCTTTCTTTAGAATTTAATTATGTTTCCTTGCTAAGGATAAAATGCTACTTGATATTGTAGAACAAGAACCAATGTCTAAGGTTTTATCTTTATATTATATGCACCTCCCATAAAGATGTTTAATTAGAGAACTACATTTTAGGGTCGTTTGGACAAATTGGCCAAAACAAAATGTCATTTTCGAAAAATAACCAAATAGATTTTTGTTTGTGAAAATGACAAAACTACTAATTTGTATATTATTTAAAATTTAGCAATGGACAAAAATAGCCCTCTAGTCAACCAAAAACAAAATCTAATAAACTAAACTACTTGGATCTTCTAAATTTGAACTTTTGAATAAAAGAAAAAGTAAATCAAACCTAAGTTTAGTTCTTAAAGAAGAATAATATCACTAAAACAAAAATAGAAAAGTTATACCTTTATGGTTTAAATACCTCAGCTCAACAAATTCCTTCTACTCTAGTTAAAATCCTTGTACATGCTATCACACATAGTAAAAGCAACTTAGAAATATCTTGCAACCGCATTGTGCTAGAAATTCTCATGCAAATACCTTGTATTAGCAAGAATCTTCGTTGTATTTTGTTGGTAATTTTCACACAAATACCATGTAATAGCTAAAAACTTCATTAAGTCATGCAAATGAAAATATTGTATACCCAATATACCTTGAATCATAGGGTTTTTTTACCCTTCTTCTCAAAATTTTCAAAGATGTATTTATGTGGCCATGCTAAGAACTCCAACAAACCAATTGTATTTCGATGTAAATACATAATATGTGTACTTTTTCACTTCCACTTTCACACTCCATCTCCTAAAAGAACAAAAATGATTTCCAACTAACCAATAAAAAAGCAGAGTTCCTTGTGAAAGCACAAACACAAATGTAACGCCTCCATTTATGTCTTCCTATCCCAATAATTTTTTTAAAGAGAGAGAGAGAGAGAGAGAAAAAAAAAAAAAAAAGTTTGGTTGAAGATGAATCCTTGCTGTAATGCTTTCCTTCTAAAACAAAAGATAGAATACTCATGTTGGTAGAAAACCCAAGAGCATGAAGAAAGGTTCTCGATTGCAGCAATATCAAAATTCAAACCGAACCATCATGATCGTACTACACGCCCTAACTCACTTGTGTTTTCTCTAAAGGAGGATTTAGCAAATTTATGGCATTTTGAAGAACAATGTTGATAAAAAAAGTAATAAAAAAAATAAAAAAAATAAAGGAGTCTAATTTGCAAACCCTCAAACCTAGCAAATGTTTGCTGGAGAAACAAAAACAAAGAAGAAAGATAAAGATCTAATCTATTACTTTTAAGATTTTACTTTTAATTATTTTACTTTTAATTTATTTTAAGAAGTTTGAATTTTTAAATTAGACCAGATTTTTAGGTATCGAATCAATAATTATAGAATATTTTATTCAGTTTGTGTTCGATTTGATTAAAGGGTAAAGATGGAAAAAAAATAATAGAGAAACAGAAATCTTCTTAATTGTTGCTGGCCATATTTCAACTGAAACTTTCTTTTGGCTTTTTTTCAAGTTGAAGGATAAATTGTGGCCATTTTGTATAATTTCTTTACATTTTACTTATTTGGTCCAATAAAGTAATGGCCAAAAAATATTAAAGATAAAGTAATATAAATAGGTCATGTTAATGATGATATTAAATTTTGGGTTAGATAGTCCGGTTATTCACATCATTGATTCATTTGATCACCCTATGATAGAATGAGGAAGAAGACAGAGAGTAAAAAATTCTAAAAAATATATAT
This sequence comes from Citrullus colocynthis, assembly GCA_031780015.1. Taxonomy (NCBI): domain Eukaryota; kingdom Viridiplantae; phylum Streptophyta; class Magnoliopsida; order Cucurbitales; family Cucurbitaceae; genus Citrullus; species Citrullus colocynthis. The sequence continues at coordinate 1,252,994 of QLSR01000138.1, forward strand.
ATGTATATATATATATATATACCGTATTCAGGTCTAGTTGATTAAGACTCAACAAAAAAATGCATAACGCAAGACTGAATTCTTACAATTAGAGTTGGATAGTCTAGGTTATTCAGGTTATTGCATCATTTGATCACCCTAAGATGAAATGAGGAATGAGGAATGAAGAAGGTCGGAGAGTAAAAAAATATATAAAAAATATACTTCCAAATAATAATAATTAATATATTTGTGAAAGAGCTACTTCAAAATATAGAATTAATATATTTAAGCTTCATCAGCTTGTAAATACTTTAAAGATATATATATGACAAAATTCAATTAAAAAAAAAAAAAGAAAAAGAAAACTAAAACTATGAACGGTAAGATCGAAAACAAGATTATCCTACCTCCTTAGGGTCTCAAATGTTGAATTTGAAAATTTGGATACCCAAATACAATGTAAGTCAAACACCTCTAAGACCAAAAATTTAATTTTCAAAGACTAAGGTTACATTTGGTATTGTCAAAAAGTCATTTGAAAAAAATCTTCACCATTTTTGGGTTTGGCGAAACAATTTAAATTAAATATATTAAAATGATTACTTTCAAAAACACGGTAGTTTCATGTTTACTTTAGAAGCAGTATCTTACTAGTTTGATTCTCTTAAAATCAGGTAGAATTTTTAATTAAGATTTAGTTTTCAATTTTATACTCTAAAAGAAGATTTATTTTAGATATTTATCTATAATAAACCAAATTTATGATACTAAATAATTATTTAAAATTTTAAATTACAAAAAATTTAAAAAATATTATTAGCCTATTTTAGTTATTATATCTAAAATTAGATGTTTTTGTATTTATTTACCAAATAATCTAACCTACTTTGAAGTATACCAAACATTATTTTACTTCTTTTCATATATAATTTTTCTAAAAACACAGTTACCAGCAGTTATTTTATAAGCTACAACAATCTTAAACCACCCCTAAAATTGCAAAACTTAATCAAATTCTAATGCTTAATTTGATGAAATTAGAACTTCAGAAAAAAAATTGATTAGTTTGGCCGGTTTATGGGATTTTTTAATAATAATATTGTTGTTTTTACCTAAAAAATTTGAACACCAAATATTTTTGTCACTAACATATATATTCTGCTAGTTAAATTAGATTCACTTAGGCTATAGTCTCTAGTCCTTATTATTAATATATAATAAAATAATTTTGAAATTTATGATTAAAATATTTTAGTTTTTAGTCTAGGTAAGTACAAAGGACGAGGAACATGTTTTCATCCAAGAGGCGACAATGCTTTAAACATTAATTTAAAAAAAAAAAAAAAAAAAATCGGTAGCATCCTCGTCACTTCATCTCTGGAATTATTCATTAAATAAAAAATGAAATAAGAGATTTTAACTTTTTTTTTCAAAGAAAAGAAAAAAAAAAAAAAAAAAAAAAAA
>QLSR01000138.1:1254520-1335126 GCA_031780015.1 Citrullus colocynthis
TTTTTTTTTAAAAAAAAAAAAAAAAAAAAAAAAAAAAAAAAAGGATTTTGACCAACTAAATTAAATTTTTTTTTGTCAGGGAAAAGAAAAGCCTTCCGATTTTGAACAATAAATTCAATTTCTTTGAGAGGGTTCAAAGTATTTTGATAAACTAATTTAAGATTTCTTTATGTAATGATGGTTAGATCTTTTTTTTATTTAAAAAAAATGATTCTAGAAGGTTTTGACCAACTAATTTAGGGAAGAACGAGCAGAGGATTTTGACCAGACCGTATAGTCGAAGTTAGGATTTTGTACCGATGGTTAGATTTTTTTTTAAAAAAAAAAGGTTCAAAAGTATTGTGAAAACTCCATACTATTCTTTACTATCAAGTTACAAACTCAATATTAACTCAAGCATTAGAGTGTTGATATCTTGATATTACATTGATGCGTAATTTTCTTTATTTTGTAGAACATGTGTATTATTTATCCCAAAAATACAAATATACCGTCAACGGTCTCCGTGTAGAATGTCATACTGACATATATCCCTCAACATGTAGGGAAACCTATAGATGAATATATTGCCCAAGTAAAAAGGTCTGAGAATTAGCTTGGAGTTACTTAAACGTCTCAATCCAATCATGGAAGCCTTGGCAAGAGCAGAGACGAGGATAAACCCAAAGGAAGTCGACCTAGAGAGAGGCAAGAGAAGAGTTGCCGGTGACAACTAACATTATTGTCCTCATTATTCAATATTAGACCAAAGGAAAGTGTTTCATGAAGGGAATGTACACTTTATCCCATAGTGGAAGCATGAAATCTCATTGAATTTTATGGTAATTGCAATAGGTAGCACTTTTATTGTTAATAATGAAGTGAATAACAATATCTTTAAAGAATTGCAAATATAACATAAAATCGACCAGTGATAGACTGTATCGCCGATATACTCTTATCAAGAGTATAGACTATCACTGATAGATGTCTAGAGAAAAAAAAAATCATATTTGCTAATACTTTAGACCTAATTACTATATTTGCAACTGTTTTTTCATTTTATTTAGAATTAAACATAAATTAAAAGGGTTAAACACTTACATACCTTGAAAGGAAACTGTTGAGGGATCTATCTTCTTGTATTCCAAATCCATGATGTCGAATCTTCTTATCACGAAGTTTTCCTTACTCTGACTCTAATTAGGGACAAAGACTTATACAACCCTCTTGAAAGATAATGGAAAAGGGTTTGAAGAAATTGACAGAGAACCCTTCTTGTGAATTTGGAGAATTTTCTTGTGCATTTGGAGAATTTTGTAGAGAGCTTCTTCTTTGCAGTTGATCAGCACTTTATAAAAGTCCTATTTATAGCGACCTAAATAGGGAAACTTTAATAATATATTTATATTTTAATATCTTATATTAAAATAAATATATTAAATTATTTAAATGAAATTCAAATATTTGAAGTCTCCTAATATATATAATTTTTAGGAATTTTAAATAGAAAAAATATGAAACTATTCTTTCTGTCATCCACCGCTATAGATCCAGATAGACATCTATTCGTGTCTATCTAGTAAAGTGATAGATGACTATATGGGTCTATCACAGTCTATCACAGATAAAAAGTAAAATTTTGCCATATTTGTAATTATTTTCAACATTTTTCTATTTTAAAAACATCCTTAATTTTAATTTTTATCTCATTCAAATTAAATATGTATGTAGTTTCATTTAATGTATCTTAATACATTAACAATTTTAATTGATATTTAATGTATCAAATAAAATAAATATATTTTTCTCATTTAATATATAAAAAATATAAATATTAATTTGAATGTTTCAATATTTCATTCAACAAAATTTGATCCTCAGTTATTCACATACCTTATGAACCTATAGATTATAAGTTCCAATGATCCAAAATTAATTAGTTATCATTTAATTAATATTTTTATTTATTAACTATAGGTCACTCTACTATACACCTTGAGTTGCACTCTTATGACTATAAGACAAGTTGTCTCCGTGGATATAATCATTACAAGCAAGTCAATCTTTCATGAGTTGTTTATAATTATAGTGGGTCAAGTGTTGACTTCGACCTTATAATTACATCTTGAAAAAAATGTTTATGATCCAATTATAAACCAAGTTGCTCTCGCACAAGCGAGAGGGAGGGGCATCATTGTTGAAGTCCTAAAATCAGCAATTAAGAGAACCATCTATCTACCCTATATGAAGGAATGAATTCTATCTTATGAAATTACATTCCAAGCTCCCTATTCGTTCAAGCCCCAAAATGGTAGGCTTATTAAATATAGTACTTAGGTCATTCTCACTGAAAAACGCTTGAAAAATGCTTTTTATTCTTTTAAAAGGGAGTTTATATTAGATTTCACTTGTTTGCTAATGGTTTTCAGATCAAAATAAAGAAAACTAAGATCGAAAGTCAAAAAAACCAAAATGAGCCAAAATCAAGTGAAAAAGAGGAAAGAGTTGCCAAATTGCCAAAAACAGGGCAGCGTCGCGTCGTCAGCTTGGCACTGCCATGAGGCTTTTTCCCGAGAGCATCAGACAAGTTTAACGCAGCAGCACCGACACAGCGTTGTAGCACAGCGCCAAGGATAGGTTTTCATGATGCATAGCGCGGCAGCGCCATCTCACAACGCAGCGGCGCCACCATTTAATATCGGTCAATGCAGCATCGCCAACTTTCCTTATTTGAAGAATCAACAATTTTGGAAAGAATTTTGAGCAGCTAACTCTATAAATTGAAGAGTTTCCAGCAGCCCTAGAGCATGGAGAAATAGAGAAATCAGAGAACAACACAATAGAGAGTCCCGAAAAGTGAGTTGGCTACAAAGAAGAGAGAAAAGAGTTTGAGAGAGAGTCTCGGTGCCATTTGAGTTCCCGACATGAAGACTAAGGACATCTTGGCGGTTCCTCATCAATCAAGAGCTTATTTTCAGTAGAGTTTCCCTTCTTTACACTCTTTCTATGCTTACATTGGTTGGAATGTGTTGCCTAATGCTATGAATGGTTAAACTCTTTAGTTTTAGGGTACTGATGAATTGTTTATGAAGTTATGTTGATATTGTAGACTCTTCATTGTTTTGTTGTAATGAATATGCTTTTCATTGTTATTGTACTTAATTCTTGTTTGACCATCCTTAAATGTCAGATTAGAGTATGGTTTAGATAATTGTATGTCTAATTGGATCTATAACAATGAATTGTGCAAATAGTTAGATTAACAATGAAAGTTGCTAAAAACTACTCCTAATGCCATGTAATTTATATTGCTTTCAAGATATTAGTAATTAAGTAGGTTGCATGAGAAAATGTTGTTTTTGGTAGAAAATAACTTGGATTTATGTTTGTAGACATGAGCATATGAATTGTAAGTAAAATCCATGAACCCTAGAATGTTGTATAATAAATAAACAAGAATTCAATACACTAGAACTCTCTTGGACTCTTGTGTTTCTCATTTACTTGCTTTCCTTTTTAGTATTTTCTTAGAACTTTTCGAAGAAAATTAGGAGAATTTCTAGAGGAAGAGTTTTTCAAGTAATCGCATAGATTATTCTTGTAGAGCGTGTGTGTTCTATGAGAGCTCCCAAGGACCCTATTTATAGAACTCTATAGGTTACTCCTAATAACCCCTCCGTAGAGATTTTCAATTAAATATTTATCCAAATAATATCTCATATTAAATAATTTAAAATATTTAAATCTTATTTAAATATTTATTTTCTGTAGAATCTTTAATTTGAATCTCATCCAAATTAAATAATTAATTATTTAGATCCAATTCAAATTAATTAATTAATTCTCCCTCTATGTATTTATATAGATTTCATCCAAATAACTAATTAATTATTTGAATTATATTCAAATAAATTAATTCTCCATATTATAAAGTTATAGTTTGAATCTTATTCAAATAAACTTTATTAATCATGTAATTAATTGTATCAAATACAATTAATATTTTCCCTCATAAATTTAACATTTCAAATTTTTCTTTCAACATAGTTGATCCTTGTTGGTCCATGATGAGCTAGCAAGGAGACCTTATGGACCTACAGATTATAAGCCCCAATGATCCTAGATTAATTAATTAATCTTCATTCATTAACTACAGGGCAAACCACTATAGATCCATAGTTGAACTCTTATGCATTGTAGGACAAGTTGTGTCCATGGATATAATTAGTATAAGCAAGTCAATCCTTCACGAGTTGTTCATAATTACAGTTAGGTCAAATGTTTGTTTTACCTCTGTAATTACCTCTTATCCTTAAGTACCACTGATTTCTCTAATGAACAATTTGTTTATGATTCAACCATAAACTAAGTCCCTCTCGAGCTAGTGAGAGGGTGAGATCCGTTGTTCAAGACATGAAATCAACACTTAAGGGAACTACTCATCTACTTACCCTATTTGGGAAGGAGTGAATTCTATCTTATGAAATTATGTTCCTAGCTCCCCATTTAGTAAAATCCCCAAAATAGTAGGATTATTGAGTCGGCAATGCGGGCACTCTCATCCATGCAAATCAAAGGACGGACCTCACAGACAAGAGTTCATAAGTCACCCAGGATTAAGATCGAGTCGCACATGATCATCCTATGAAATATCAATCTCATCAATTAACGGATTTGCAAAGAGAGATTAAATATTTTGCGGTCCGGTCTTATACAAACTCTTTGTATAGGATACCCCCACTCACATGTCTCCACATGAATGATTTGGATCAAACTATTTGTAACTATTACAAAGTGGGTCGTATCTATAGTGCCACCAGATAAGGCACCCAACCTTATTCATATACTATAGACCTGTAGGTTATTCCTCAAACATGATCCACCCGTATGTCAACGACATACATGTTCAAGACTTCATGCAGTAACCTTGGATTTTTTTCATTAATGGATAAATTCATATTGCATAATTAATAATTAAATTAATTAACTAATAAATTACGAGGCTTTAGGGCACAAATCCCAACAATCTCTCACTTGCACTAAAGCCGGTGAGACATATCCTAGGGCATACTTTATACCCAACATGATCTCCCACTTTACCTAGTGAAGAAGAGACATGTCTCGTAGTCCTAGACATTCTAGGTGACTCTCTTCACTTTAGGCTAGAGAGTGTTTTTATATAAGTCAAACCATATGTCATTCAATATCATCTTGGTCACTACCATGATACTTTCTCTCAATATTCCTTATCGTAGGAGTTAGTGTCTACTAATATCGTTAGTCTTAGCCTTCGCACCACTATTATCTCATAAAAAGTGATAGACTAACTTAGAAACTGAAACACTTTCAGAACTATAAGGATATTTTTATGACTACACAAAGTTTTGCTTCACAAGCAAAAACATGTATCATGTACCAATCTCCACCACATAGGATAAAATTTTATCTTATCATAGATTTCTCTAAATCTTTGTAAGACCCAATGTATGTTGTGAAAGATCAAATCTTAATACCATACACAAAATTTATCATTATCTATAGATACTTTGAGAAAACTTTTAATTTTCTACTCTATGGTCACTCCATTGATGTAACCAATATAACCAACAAATTGCATGTTAAGTCTCATTTATGAATTAATTATCTCATTCTGAGAGAAGATAATTAATCATATGTCCTCAACACTTGAAGTGTCTTAGGATACTCTTCCTTAGACTTAACTTCACTTTTGAATGATACATTATCATAATTTTGAAGTTGTGCATCAAATATTTGACAAACATTTTGTAAATGTAAGATGCTTGAGACAAACTTAACATTGGTTAGGTAGTAAAATTTTTATGTTATATTACATAAAATGTGAGAAATACTCAATTGTCAATTAATGACTCTCTTGTCTATACAAGATCATTAATATTTGTTCAAGGTCATAAGTTATGATAACTGATAACTTGTAGAAATACAAGTTATTATAGTCACTATTTGATAATTAGAGTAACTTTAGGGCTAAACGCATGATTTTGGCAGTTGAATTATGTAATATGTATTATCATGCGTTGGCACCATTTACAAAAGAATATACCTGAAAAATGTATGAGCTTTTCTGTTCTCAACGTAGGATTAAGTAAAAAAGAAGCACAAATAACCTAAGTACCAGAGAGGAAGTTGTTGCGAGAACAAAAGAAGTGGAAACTCATGCGTCGAGACCATGCGTTGAGAAGAAAAAGCAGATACAGACGCATGGGCAATAGCTTTCATGTCAATATGCAAAAGGATAACACGTTATCAGATCATGGCAGAATCAATGGGCCGACGATGTGAAAAGTCTGCAGAGCATGGCATGGAACTTAATGCAAAGGTGTCAGGTTATCATGAGTTCACCTTTTCGACACCTATAAATAGCTCAAAGCTTCTCCATTCAAAGGAGGAGAGAAACGAGTTCAAGAGGCGAAAGCTCTGCACAAATTCTCCCTCACCATAACCAACCTCCATTTCGAGCTCTTCTGTGAGAAGGATTCTGAGAATTTTCAGAGTCATCTCCCAGTGAGTGAGAACCTTCACCCTATGAAATTTATGTATCAGATAGCAACCATCTCAAGCCTCTATGAAGCAACACATTGCCAGTGGTGGCTTGACATCTTTCATTACTATTCTATCTCCATTTCCCTTCTTCTTACTTATGTTTTGTTAATGACATTCGAGAGAATAGTTTATCTTCTTAATATAAGCTTGATTGATGATTATCTTCCATTTATTTCCATATTAAATACTTTACACCATGTTGTTTGAATGTTAAATGTGTTAGATGTTAGAAGCTAGTTTTTCTTAAGCAATACTAAGTATGTTACATCTTGATTAATGCATATTATTAGCTTGCATAGCTTTGTCTAACAAGCAAATTTAACAAGCACGACTATCTAGCTTGAGAGAGCAGATGGTTAATCTTTAGCATTTATCAAGACTAGATGAGGTTCAGAGATGTAGTTCATCTTTTGCCAATGCAAACTTACCAAGCGTCTTAGAGATAAGATTAATGTGGCGTCGAAACATTGAGAGATGGATTCACAAACCCAAAGTTTGTAGGTATGTAAATATACTTAGATATGCTTAAGTAACAACTAGCTCCTGCGTTAACTCTACTATTATCGCATGGTTCCACCGTCATTCTCAACGCATGCTATCTGACTCTAAATAACATTTGACTAACCTTCCCCGCGTCCACCTCATTGTTATTGTAGGAAATTTTATTCATTCTTTATGTATAGTTTTAGGTACATACAACTTTTGCACATAATACATGTATAGTCACCGCATAATCTTGTATCTATTCTCAATGCCTAATTATTACAAATCCCTGCGTTCGACCCTGGACTCACCAGGAAACCTATAGAAGCTTATACTTGGGCTTTTATAGGAAAACTTGCTTATTAATGATCATACTTGAGTAATTCTCGATGCAACTTTATACTGAAATTATAACATCTAATACACTTTATGCGCAACAAGCTATGAAATCCCAACAATAACTCTTATCAAATCTTACATTCAAAGATCTAATTGTCTGATTCATCTCTCAAATGAACCTATACAATTTTGCAAACTCTCTACATTTGATCTTTGAAAGTTAAACTCCTCAATTTGTCTATGTAGATGCATTCTTTAAATTCTTTTCAAAAAAGAATCTAAACTTTCATTTTAAATATCTGATATGTAACAATGAACAATGCTCAAAAGACTCAATTATGACAACAAGTGAGAAAGTTGACTCATAGTCTAATTTCTTTCTATAGGTTTTATTTTGCCATAAGTCTTACTTTCAAGATCTAAATCTTCTTATCTACACATATAGGTCTCTTTTGTAGAACTATTCATATCCTATAAGTTTTATCCCATCAAGAAAATCTACAAATCCATACTGAGGTGAAGTACGAAAACTTTATTTTGAGTTTATGACTTTGACCTAACAATTCTTGTCAACATCCCTCAACACGACTTTGAGGATAATAAGCCTTAAATTTGTCAACTAATATGACAATTTTGACTTCATCTGAGTCATAATAAAGGTTCAGTTACCCAATAACTATCCCACTACGATGAAGGCTCATCATGTTTAATTAGGATTCATTTGACATTCAAATATAACTAAATGGTTAATAACACTTATTAACTCTTAGTGAATTTTACCTGAAGCCAAAGTGTGAACACTATTAAACCTTAGAAAAGGTTATAGTCTCTTATTCGACATTCCTTATAAAATTAATATTGGTCATACAAATACTTTATTTTATTTAGGTTTGCACAAAAGATCATTCTCTTTTTCCATGAGAGCAACAAACTCTTAGGCATATCCGTGAATATATATAATTCTTTAGGTTTGTTTTAGCATATGCATCTTAACATACGCATATTTAAACTATTATAAACTAGTTTACTACACTTCCATAATCCAAAATTGTCTCCCAGACAATTTTGGAGGGAATAATGTTCATAGTGCAATCTCTATTGAATGCCCTAACCACAGTATGACAATGATGTGTAATTTATTAATAATGTGACTATGTCTAATAAAGTACTCATCATTAAAATGACCAAGTCCAACAATGTCAACTTTCTCCTTTTGAAACATAATTTCATTCAAATTGTATCTAATGCTTCAGGTTGAGATATAATCTCATTTTTTTATCAATTAGGCTTAGTATTGAGTTTTCTACACTTTTATGATCTGATCATAGTGTCTTGATAGACTTGCCTAATTGATTTAAACTTTAGTCTAACTTCTTTGAACGCTTCAAAGAAAAGGTTTGAGCTATATTAGATAAAAATACTGATACACTAAATATTCATTAATCCAATTGATGACATATTTACGATGTTTGTTTGGCTTTTACATTCACCAGACCTCTTGGGTCAAAATGTGTAAGTCAAATGTGTTCTTTGGTCTTTTGCCTTATCCAATAAGGTTCAATGACTATCTTGCATAAAAGGCAAGATTTTCAGACAGGTAAAGTAATTTAACTCTAACTCTTAGAGAATTACATGTATTAGTAATTTGATAAAATTGATGATAATCAACTTTACTTGCCAAAGCCAAGTATCTTTTATGAGAAAATAATTTGTCTTTCAATTCTGAATTCAATAATCCTAAATATCTCAGTGTAGTATTTGTATATGTTAAAGATTTTAACACATACTAATTGTACTTATCTAGGGCTGAACATATTTTCAAACAACTTTTGCAAATATGCTTTATTACATAAAACATTCATACCTTAGTAATAAAGTTTTGAGAAATTGAATTTCTCTTATGGTGATAAAACCACCACATTCAGCATAAGTATCAAATATGACATCTCATGTCTCTCACTACACTAAGATGGACTTCCTAGTGCCAAACATATGGAAACCATTCTACTTCATTAAGTATTTTCCAAGAATTACAATCTAATGTAATGAAGAAAAATATGATAGTGAATTCTTATTCAACTATCCAAGTGCAAATCTTAATTTTCCACCAAAAAATCCAGTAAATCAAATTTACTATCATTCTTATTTTTCTCCCCATTGAGGTAGTTTAAAAATTCCTCATTGTGTGACTCCCCAAGCTAATTTGGAACAGTTTCCTTACAGCTTTAATCACAAGATTTATTTTATTGGAACATAATACTTAATCTTGAGATTATTTAGATAAATATCTAAACTAAGCTTATATTGACTACAACATCTCATATGTTGTCGTCTTGTGTTTTATCTTCCATACTTGACATTGAGTATGTCAACTAGAAGATAAATATAAGCTATCTCTCCAATTGTGATTCATCAATCACATGGTTCATGAACAATTCATGAAGTGGCAATAGGACTATGAAAACATTTATCAACTAAAGACAAATCTTGAAAATTACATTGCCATTAAAATAGTGTCAATTGTATTTTTCCAAGTAATATTCTTCCTCAAATTTTGACTTATATCCAATTCAAAGTTAAAATCGTGAGAGAAAACGACAGAACATCAAAATATATAAAATATATTAGTTAATAGCATGCAATCAAATATCCATTCAAATTTAGCATTAAATTTTATGAACCCTATAAGTCATGTCTAATGCAATGATACTCTAGTGATTTAGAACAAGTGCCGCTGAAGGGTAGGTCAAATGCTCCTTCACTGGATTGAGACATTCTCAACCAAACATTACATCAGAATAACTTTTATTCCTATAATGTTTAGTATTTGGTCATAAACCATTAACAACTTTAATGTGCTCTTATAAGTGTAACCCATCATTTTAGATCTTGTAGTTTTACCCCAACAAGCCTGCCAAAGGGAAGGTCAATATTGGAAATAGAAAACTATAATCCTATCCATTGCTGGAGTTTACCTTGATATGACCCATGCAAACACCTTCTGAAAGAGGACGTACAGTGCCAAAGCAAAGCCACCACGAGGCCAAGCATGAGTCTCACGGTGTGAATCTTAACAGAGAACGTAAGAGAGGCGGCATATCATATACATCTATTCTCCTACTAAGTATTTTGAAATAGGGGTTTCGTTACTTAGACAAACTTAGGCTAAATAATTTATCCAAGTTTTAATTTATTTGCCCAAACAAAACTCTTATGTTTGGATAATTACTAATAATGTGAAATATCCCAAGTTGATTAAACTCTTTAATAACTAGTCACATTATGTTTTAATAAAATTTTGGCTAATTTAACTCCCAGGTCAGTTCCTAGGTAGGAGTGTTCTGTTACCATTAGCTTAAATATCCCAGCCTGAGATAGAATCTTCCTCAGACAGATTTCCCTTATAAGCAATATTTTATTATTAAATCTTTTAATTTGCTCATTTTAAACCATTTAAAATTAAATTAAAAGATCTATTTTAAACATGCAATTTACTTTATTCTAATCTAATTAGAATTTTAATAAAAATAAATCAAAATTTTAAACTGTATAAAAAATCGAATGTATTTTATCTTTATTCAAGTAAGATTCTAATCTCATTAGGCAAGCATGCAAAATTCCATTAGAAAAATAAAAAGATAGATTAAAATTAATTAATTGTATCTTTATTTAAGCAAGATCCCAATCCTATTAGGCAATCATGCAATATTTCTACTCCCATTAGAAAAATATAAGGTTAAACTAGAATTTTAAACAATTTAAAATTAAACTAAATTTATCTTTATCTAAGCATGCAATCTTACTTAATTTTTCATTTAAATATCTAATATAACAATTATATTTTAATTAAAGAAAAATCTCTACATGAATCTCTACAACAATTTTTAAATATAGCACTTATATTTAAAATTAGAGAGAATCTCTACATGCATATAAATAGGAATTATCCTAACCCATTTAAATATAACATACTTTATGCAATATTCAATTTAATTTAAAACATACATCACATGCATAATTAAATTAAATAAAACAAAATTGACCGGCATATTTGGCATATCCTAAACATTAAAGATAAAATTCGGAATTACAATAATTTGAATATCCAAGACATATCTTGGCCTTCAATTTCTTCTTTGGTCTTCAAAATTTAGGGTTTGAAACACCTAAATTTAATCCTTTGAAATTTTAGCCGCACATATTTCAATCAAATCTGCCAGATGCTTTGATGACGCACAATACATGACGCACATCAGAATTTCCAGATTTGAAAATTTTCAGATTTTCCAGATTTCAATATTTCATGCAAACTTTAAAATCTAATGCCCGAATATGCCTAAACAATCAGTTCTGCAAACCTTCACATATCTCATATATAAACAATTAAAACACCCACCATACAAGATTTTTAATTCAAATCAAGAATCAAAGATTGGCTCTGATACCAATTGAAGGGAATTGAATCCTGGCAGAAGTGTGCCACTGTGTTCTTTGATTTCTTGAAAGAATTAAAAATACAAAAAGTTAAGAAAAGGTTAAACATCGTACCTTTGCCAATCCACAATTTCAGCAAAATCTCTCATCGAACCGATAGTCTTCTCCTTGTAGTCTTCTTTTTCCAAGATATCTTCCTTACTATGACTCTGGCAAGGATTCGGTTTGTCGGAACCACCTCTTGAAAGAACAAAAGAAGAAGAATTTTCTTAGAAATTTTCTAAGAAAATTGGGAGAATTTCTAGAGGGAGAGTCTTTCGAGTAATTGCAGAGATTATTCCTCTAGAAAGTGTGTTCTATGAGAGCTCCCAAGGGCCCTATTTATAGAACTCTGTGAGTTACTACTAATAACCTCTTTTCAAAGATTTTAAATTCAATATTTAATAATACCCAGTATTAAAAAATATTTATCCAAATAATATCTCATATTAAATGGTTTAAAATATTTAAATCTTATTTAAATATTTATTTTCTGTAGAATCTTTAATTTGAATTTCATCCAAATTAAATAATTAATTATTTGAATCTAATTCAAATTAATTAATTAATTATCCCTCTATTTATTTATATAGATTTCATCTAAATAACTAATTAATTATTTGAATCATATTCAAATAAATTAATTTTTCATATTATAAAGTTATAGTTTGAATCTTATTCAAATAAATTTTATAATAAATCATGTAATTAATTGTATCAAATACAATTAATATTTTCCCTCATAAATTTGAACATTTCAATTTTTCTTTCAACATAGTTGATCCTTGTTGGTCCATGGTGAGCTAGCAAGGGGACCTTATGGACCACAGATTATAAGCTCAAATGATCCAAGATTAATTAATTAAACTCCTTAATTAAATTAATCTTCATTCATTAACTACAGGGCAAACCACTATAGACCCATAGTTGAACTCTTATGCACTGTAGGACAAGTTGTGTCTATGGATATAATCAGTATAAGTAAGTCAATCTTTCAGAGTTGTTCATAATTGCAACTAGGTCAAATGTCTGTTCTACCCCTGTAATTACCTCGCATCCTTAAGTACCACTGATTTCCCTAATGAACAATTTGTTTATGATCCAACCATAAACTAAGTCCATCTTGAGCTAGTGAGAGGGTGGAGCCCCTTGTTCAAGACCCGAAATCAGCACTTAAGGGAACTACTCATCTACTTACCCTATTTGGGAAGGAGTGAATTTCATCTTGTGAAGTTATGTTCCTAGCTCCCCATTTAGTCAAATCCCAAAAATGGTAGGCTTATTAAGTCGACAACTCGAACCATTCTCACTCATGTAAATCAAATGACTGACTTCATAAACGGGAGTTCATAAGTCACTTAGGATTAAGATCGAGTCGAACATAATCATCCTATGAAATATTAATCTCATTAATTAACGAATTTGCAAAGAGAGATTAAATATTTCGCAGTCCGGTCTTATACAAACTCTTTGTATACGATACTCCCACTCACATGTCTCCACATGAGCGGTTTGGATCAAACCATTTGTAACTATTACAAAGTGGGTTGTATCCATAGTGTCACCAGGATAAGGAACCCAACATTATTCATATACTATAGAACTTTAGGTTATTCCTCGAACATGATCCACCCTTATTTCAACGACATACATGTTCAAGACTTCATGCAATAACCTTGGATTTTTTTCATTAATGGATAAATTCATATTGCATAATTAATAATTAAATTAATTAACTAATTAATTATGAGGTTTAGAGCACAAATCCCAACAAATTGGATCCTCAGTAGAACAATATTCAGACTTTACCGTTTTATATTATAACTTGACCCGTACACTTGCAGTAAAACAAGAAAGTGCACATCAAGTTTTTGGCACATTGTCAGAGATCCGAAGAATGGTTTTTATTGCTTAATATTCATAAAAATTTGATATATCTTACTTTGAGGTGAATATTATTTTGGTTGATAAATTATTCGGTTTATGCCTCGTGATAATACTAACCTTCTTCCTTTTGATCCCGAGATTGATAGGATATACAGAAGAAATCTAAGGGTTAAACACAATCATACCGAGGAGATGGCGGAGGAAATACCCAAGGCAATTCGAGATTACCAGCAAATCAACTCGACATTATGAATGTGCCCATTAATGTCAACAACTATGAGTTAAAACCGGTATTGATTCAAATGGCTAGAGAGCTAGCCTTTAGAGGAAGGACGAATGATGATCCTCATAAGCACCTATGGTCTTTCTCAGAGATATGCGGGACAATAAAGATGAATGATGTTTCTAAAGATGCTATTAAACTAAGACTCTTCCCTTTCTCTTTACAGGACCGAGCAAACGATTGGTTGGAAACCATACCTCTTGATAGTATCACTCCGTGGGAGATCTTGGCTCAAGCTTTCTTGAACAAATATTTTCCACCGGCTAAGTCTTAAAGACTAAGAACGGAGATTGGAACATTCTGCCAACTTGAGGATGAGCAATTTTATAAGGCTTGGGAAAGGTATAAGGATCTCTTGAGGAGGTGTCCTTAACATGGAGACCCGGATTGGTTGCAAATTCAACTCTTCTAGAATGGGTTGTCAAGTTCAAAGAAATCCATTCTAAATGCTACCACCGGAGGCTCAATTTTCTCCAAGAATTCTTAAGAGGCCTATACTATACTAGAAAACTTGGCCGCTACATCTTACAATTGGCCATGGGAATGATCTTCTACAATTATCCCAAAGGCCGCCAGATTGTATGAGGTGGATGAGGTAAATTCTCTTAAAGCACAAATGGCTTCCCTTACTAATGCACTTTCTAAATTGACTACAAGGGGCCAAGCTCAAGTAAATCCACCATCTATAGCACCTCTTGCCACCATGGCTTCGGAGATGTCTATACAAAAGGAGTTGGAACAAGAAGACAATGAGACGGCCAATTATATTGTTAGAGGACATTATAAAGGCCACCAACAACAACAACTTCCCAACTAATTACCATCCTAACTTGAGGAATCATGAAAACTTTTCTTATGCTAACAATAGAAATGTTTTGCAGGGTCCTCCCAGTTTTTCCACTGTAGGTCCATCACACACCAAGTCCAACTTAGAAGACTTGATGGTGGAGTTTATAAAAGAGTCAAGAGGAAGGACCACCGCATTGGAGAGCATGGTGCAAAGTCATGGCAAGGCTATTCACAATATTGAGGTACAAATTAGTCAAATAGCTACTTCTCTTCAAACATTGCAAAAGGGCAAGTTTCCTAGTTGTCTCGAAAGGAATCCAAAAAAGGAGTACAAAGCCTTGACTTTGTGGAGTAGGAAAAAGTTGTCCAATCCTTTGATTGATGATGAGGATGAGGAGCAAGAGGTAGATGAGATCATCCATGAGCCTATCATAGATGATGAACCTAAAGAGGTTTTTAAAAAAGAGGAAAAGGTAAAGGAGTCGGCATCTTCAAGTAAGTCATCTAACCCTCTACCTTTTGTACCTAATACCTTGCCCTATCGTCAATGTTTTAAAAAGAAAGAGATAGACTCCCAATTTACTAAATTCTTAGAACTATTCAAGAAGCTTCATATTAATATCTCATTTGCTGAGGGTTTAGAGCAAATGCCCAACTATGCTAAATTTATGAAAGATGTCTTGTCTAAAAAGTGAAAATTTGGGCAATATGAGATGATTAGCATGACAGAAGAATGCAATGTTGTGCTTCAAAAGAAGCTACCACAAAAACTGAAAGATCTAGGGAGTTTTACTATACCTTGTACTATTGAGACTTTGAATGTTATTAGAGCTCATTGTGATTTTGGTGCTTCTATTAACTTAATGTCTTTATCTGTCTACAGGAAGCTTGACATTGGAGAAGTGCAACCTACCACATTGCAACTAACTGATAAATCCTTGACGCGTCCTAGGGGTATTGTTGAGGATGTGTTAATTAATGTTGGAAAATTTATCTTCCATGCAAATTTTGTAGTTTTGGACATGGAGGAGGACTATAAGATTCCATTATCCTTGGGCGCCCATTCCTAGCAACAAGGAAAGCCATCGTTGATGTCTAACAAGGAAAATTGACTCTAAAGGTGAATGATGAGAATGTTATCTTTAATATTTATAAGTCCTTGAGTCATCATGATGAAGGTAGTACTTGCCATGCAATAGATATAATTGATCATACTATTTCTGAGCATGTTGAGGTTATGTTGGCTAATGATCATTTAGAACAAAGCATAATAGATGTTGATAATGTGGATACTATATTTGATGAAATTGCTTTGTATGCTAAGTAGTTAGATAACATGCCAATATGAACTAAAATGTATAAACCAATGCCTCTAGCTCCTTTGCATGCTATGAGTAATGTTGAGAGACCTACTCTTGAATTAAAGGTATTGCCTCCTCTCTTGAAATATGCATTCTTAGATGATTTGTCTTCTTTTCATGTTATCATATCTTCTAATTTAAATCTTGTGGAAGAAGAAAACTTGTTAAGAGTGTTAAGGGAGCATAAGTCTGCCATTGGTTGGTCTATTGAGGATCTTAAAGGTATTAGTCCATCATTCTGTATGCATAGGATCTTGATGGAAGATACCTTTAATCACTCAGTGGAACACCAAAGGAAACTTAATCCCGCCATGAAGGAGGTAGTCAAGAAAGAAGTGCTCAAACTTTTGAATGCAGGAATCATTTATGCCATATCTGACAGTTAATGGGTAAGTCCTGCCAAGTACTACCCAGTTGGAATGACTGTTGTGAAAAACGAAAAAGATGAGATGATTGCCACTAGAACTGCGACAGGATGGCGAGGGTGCATTGACTATAGGAAGTTGAATAAGGCTGCTAAAAAATATCATTTTCCCCTTCCTTTTGTAGTCAAATGCTTGATAGACTTGCAAGTTATACTCACTACTGCTTCCTAGACGAATAATTTGGATACAATCAAATTGTCATTACTCATAAGGACCAAGAAAATACCACTTTTACTTGTCCCTATAGGACATTTGCTTTTAGGAGAATGCCTTTTGGTTTGTGTAATGCCCCTACTACTTCTCAACGTTGTATGATGTCTATTTTCTAGGGGCTCATTGAAGACATAATGGAGGTTTTTATGGATAATTTTTTTGTATTTTGGTCTTCATTGATTCTTGTCTTGCTAATCTCACTTGTGTTTTGCAGAGGTGTCAAGATGCTAACCTTGTGCTGAACTAAGAGAAGTGCCACTTTGTGGTCAAGGAAAGCATCGTTCTGGGGCATAAAGTCTCGCAAAGAGGATTAGAGGTGGATAGGGCTAAAATCGCAACCATTGAACAATTACCACCTCCCATTAATGTGAAGGGAGTTAGAAGCTTCCTAGCGCATAGCAGGGTTTTACAGGAGATATATTAAAGATTTTTCTAAAGTTGCAAAACCCTTGAGTAACTTGTTAGAAAAGGAAGCTAAATTTGTGTTCGATGATGCATGTCTACTAGGTTTTAATACTCTGAAAGAAAGATTGATTTCTGCACCCATTATTGTTGTACCTGAATTGAGTCAGTCTTTTGAGATCATGTGTGATGCTAATGACTATGCTTTAGAAGTTGTTTTAGGCCAATGTAGAGATAACATGTTTAGGGCAATTGACTACGTTAGTAGGACTCTTGATAGTATTCAACAGAAATATACTACTACTGAAAAAGAACTCCTAGTTGTTGTGTTTGCCCTTGATAAACTTAGATCATACTTGCTTGGCTCTAAAATAGTAGTGCATACTGACCATGCTGCTTTGAAGTATTTGTTCGATAAAAAAGATTCCAGACCTCGATTGATGAGATGGATCTTATTTTTGTAGGAATTTGACCTAGAAATCAAAGATAGAAAAGGATGTGAAAATGTGGTTGTAGACCACCTGTCTAGGATTAAGAATAGGGATGCAACTCATGTCCCCCATTGTTGAGACGTTCCCTGATGAACAACTGTACCAGGTGAAAGATAGTTTACCTTGGTTTGTTGACGTAGTTAACTATCTTGTAGGAGGACATTTGTCACCTAACATGAACACTCAACAGAAGAAGAAATTTTTGCATAATGTCAAGTCTTACCATTGGGAGGATCCACTTCTGTGCAAGGTTTGCGCTGATAGTATGATAAGGAAGTGTGTGCCTTAAGAAGAGGTGGTACGTATTCTAAACTCATGCCATGCCTCCCCCTATGGAGGTCACTTTGAACCCACTAGAACTGCATCTAAGGTACTTTAGTTAGGTTTTTATTGGCTCTCTCTTTTTAAAGACTGTTACACCTTTGTCAAATCATGTGATAAGTGCCAATGTACTGGCAATATTTCTAGACAACATGAGCTTCCCATGAAACCTATCTTGAAGGTCTCTTTAATGTCTGGGGTATTGACTTTATGGGGCTTTTTCCTATGTCTTCTGATGGCTATCTATATATTATAGTTGCAGTTCATTATGTATCTAAATGGGTAGAAGCCATAGCTACTAGGACCAATGATGCTCGCACTGTTTTGAAATTCTTGCATAAGAACATCTTTACACGTTTTAGTACACCTAGAGCTATTATTAGTGATGAGGGTTCTCACTTTTTTAATAAACTGTTTGAGTCCATGATGCAAAGATAATGTTAATCATAAAATTGCCACAACTTATTATCCTCAAACTAACGGTCTTGCTGAGTTATCTAATAAGAAAATTAAGTAGGTTTTGGAAAAGACCGTCAAGATCAATAGGAAGGATTGGGACCTTAAGCTCGATGATGCACTGTGGGCCTATGGTACAGCTTTCAGAATCCCAATAGGTATTCATCGTACAAGTTGGTGTTTGGAAAAGCTTGTCACTTATCATAGAGCTCAAGCATAGAGTTTATTGGACCATCAAGAAGCTGAACATAGATTTTGAGAAAGCCGATGAGAAGCGCCTCTTGGAACTTAATGAGATGGAGGAGTTCCATGCTCAGGTTTATGAGAATGCAAAACTCTACAAGGAGCGCACTGCTAGATGACATGAAAAGAAGATCACCCCAAGGACCTTTCTTCTTGGACAAAGAGTTTTACTTTTTAATTCATGTTTAAGTTTGTTTCCAGATAAGATTAGGACACGTTGGTTGGGCCCTTTGTCATTTTGAAGGTGTCACCATATGAAGTCGTGGAGTTGCAAAGCAATGATGGAACAACCTTCAAAGTGAATAGTCAATGATTGAAGCACTACATCGGTGACGAAGAATGTCGGATTGAAAACCTTGCTTTCATAGAATGATCCATTGGTTCGGTTTAGCAAAGAGACCTTAAAGCAAGCGCTTGTTAGGAGTCAACCCAATTTTATTGCTTTCTTTACTTTTATTTTATTTTATTTTTCAATAATCATATAATCACTCATATGCTTTCTAATCTTTCAGGATCTTGGTTCACCACAACACCAAGTCTGTTTGGTGGCTTCCCGCTTGCTCCCAGGCTTGTTCTTTCTTTTTGTTTGATGATTCTAAGTTTGGGGTGGGAGGTGTCACTCGTACTTTTGTGTGTTTTCTTATCCTACTATGCATGTTTGTGAGGTTTTAATGATCATGTGCATGTTAATGAAATTTTGAAAAAATTTTGAAAATTTTGGAGTTTCAAAGATAATGGAAATGTTCTTATGGTCGTGTGCTTTGATGTTGATTGGTCATGATGAGATTCAGATTTGCATGATAGATGACTTATTGTGGAAATAGGATAGCATTATCTTAATGTAAATTCATTTTAAATCCCTTTTAAAATCACCCATATTCTCGAGCACGTAGCCACTTTAATTTAGAATCTTTAACTGAAAAAAGGATTAAGATGGGTGTATTTGGTTGTCACTCCAAAAGACCCCACCAGTTAAAGAGTCCAAATGCATGAAGGTTTGTAATCTTAGACTAAGGAAAAAGAAAAGAGTATACATGCCTTTGGGACAAAGTGTACACAAAATATATGAGCTTTACATACCTATCTTTTTAAATGTTAAACTTGTAATGAGTATGCATGGATGGGGTAAAAAGAGTTATTTTTGCTGTGATCAGTAAGGACATCTGGGAATTGATTAGGTACGAGTTCCTACAGTGAATTTGTGAAAGCTAGTGCCTCCTAGGTAAAAGAATGCAAGTTTAGGGCCCATGAAAAATGTGATTGAATGACACCTTAGTGGACATATTACTCACTTGAAATGTGTGAATACTTGAAGATTGGTGCATGAGCTAGAGTAGGGGGAAAACTAAAGAAACTCTCTTAAGTCCCAATTTGAGCTCTAGCATTTTAAATTAAATGAGACTTGCACACACACACACATGGGAGATAGCAAGATTTGGCCTTGAATGATTATATCAATATAGATATGCTTGCATGTTTCTACTTAAGCGCTTAAATGTTATTCTTTGAGACATAAGTCGTTAGCACACTTCTTCATTTAAACTCCCTTTATTTGATTTTACTTTTTGCTCAGGACAAGCAAATCTCTAAGTTTGGGGTGGTGAAAAGAGCTTGAAAAGTGCTTTTTATTCTCTTAAATTAAGGGAATTTATATTAGATTTCACTTGTTTGCTACTGGTTTTTAGGTCAAAATAAAGAAAACTAGAATCGAAAGCCAAAAGAACCAAACCAAACCGAAACCAAGTGAAAAAGAGGAAAGAGTCACCTAATTGCCAAAAACATGGCAATGTCACATCGCCAGCTCGCCGCTGTCATGACACTTTTTCCCTAGAAGCATTAGACAAGCTTAACACAGTAGCATTGACGCGGCATTTCGACACGGGGCCGAAGGTAGGTTTTCATGATACACAGCACCGCGGCGCCATCTCACAGCGCAGCAGCGCCATTGACTAGCGCCACAGCATCGACTTTCCTTATTTGAAGAATCAACAATTTTGGAAAGAATTTTGAGCTGCCAACTCTATAAATTGGAGGATTTTAAGCAACCCTAGAGCATGGAGACATAGAGAAATCAGAGAACAACACAATAGAAAGTCCGAAAGAGTGAGTTGGCTGCAAGGAAGAGAGAAAAGAGTTTGAGAGAGAGTTTTGGTGTCGTTTGAGTTCTCGACGTGAAGACTAAGGACATCTTGGCTGTTGCTTATCAATCAAGAGCTTCTTTCCAGTAGAGTTTTCCTTCTTTATACTCTTTCTATGCTTAAATTGGTTGTGAACATATTGTCTAAAGCTTTGAATGGCTAAACCCTCTAGTTTTAGGATACTGATGAATTGTTTATGAAGTTATGTTGATATTGTAAACTCTGAAAAAAGAAAGAGAGAATCACTCGATTCCCTCTTTCTGGATGACCTGATCCGGTGGCTCACTTTTTCTAAGTAATGGGGAAGAGGACCGAAACATGCCACTGAAAGACTCTACTGAGACAAAGATGGGCTGTCAAGAACGTAGAGGAGGTAGGATGGGCAGTTGGTCGAATATGTTTTTTATTGTTATTGTGCTTAATTCTTGTTGATTGGTCATCCTTGAATGTTAGATTAGATGTATGGTTGATAATTGTATGTCTAATTAGATCTATAACAATAAATTGTTGTTAATCTATCATGCAAATAGTTAGGTTAACAATGAAAATTGTTAAAAACTACTCTTAATGCCACGTAATTTATATTGATTTCAAGATATTAGTAATCAATTAGGTTGCATGAGAAAATGTTGTTTTTTATAGAAAATAATTTGGATTTATGTTTCTAGACTTAACTATATGAATTGCAATAAAATCCATGAATCTTAGAATGTTGCATACAAGGATTCAACACCCTAGAACTCTCTTTGACTCTTGTGTTTCTCATTTACTTGCATTCCTTTTAAGTTTTTCCAAAATCACAACTTGAATTCGAATCCTTAAATAAAATTGATTCAATTCTAGAATAGCTAAGTAACTTCAACCTTCACAATTGGATCCTCGACATTCGAACTTAACCGTCTTATATTATAACTTGACCCGTACACTTGCGGTAACATAGAAAGTGCGCATCACTCACCCATGCATATCAGAAGACAAGCACCAACACAAGTAAGAGTTTATAATGTTGGGGTTTATGCCCTAAATGTCGTGGTTTGTATTTTTTTTAACAAATTTTAATTCATAAATAAAGTGTTATTTATTTTGACTTTTAGTCTTGCATAATTCAAATCCAATAAACTAAGATCCAAAGTTATTTAATGTAGCTTGAACACTATTTGGTTAGGTACCTTATCCTGATAACACTATGGATACGACCCACTTTGTAAATGTTAGAAACGATTTGATCCAAATCGTTCATGTAGAGACATGCAAGTGGGGGTATCCTATACATTGAGTTTGTATAAGACTAGACCACGAAATATATAATCTCTCTTTGTAACATCTATTGGTTTGTGGAGATAGTCTTCACTCTTAAAAGTATAGCTACACAAGATGTAATTCACTCCTTCTTGCCTTTAGGGAAAGTAGATAAGTTGCTACCTTAAGTGCTGATTCTAGGACTTGAAAAATGGGACCCCACCCTCTCACTAGCCCAAAAGAAACTTAGTTTATGGTTGAATCATGAACAAATTATTCATTAGAGAATCAATGGTACTTAAGAAGGATTTAAACTTCTAATTTGTAGGTCCATTAGATCCTCTTGCTAGCTCACAACGGGTAAAACAAGTTCAAATTAATTCAAGGGATTTATGTTTATTGTAATACAATTAATATGATGTATATATGTACACTATACTATAAAGTTAAGGGTTGTTTTCAAATATAGCAAAATAAGCCAAACTATTTACAAATATTCACTGTTTATCAGTGATAGACCACGACAGACGTCTATTGCTTGAGCGATAAACTGCGATAGATTTCTATCACTTAACTTTCTGGGAAAGCAGTACATAAGGGGATTTGGAGAAATTGAAGAATAGTTATTCCTAAAGGTAAATTTTCTCAACCTAATTGCATGTTTAATCTGTTTCTGTTCCAATTTTGTAAAATCTTTTGTCCTTATTCAAAGACAAAAGTGACAAAACGCTTTCGCATTTGGGTTCAATCTCTTTATATAACTCACCTATATTTAGATCAAGTCACATATGATCATCTTGTGAAATACTAATATCTTTAATTAATGGATTTATAAAGAGAGATTAAATATTTTGCAGTTTAGTCTTATACAAACTTTTCGTATAGGATATCCCCCACTCACATGTCTTCACATGAATGATTTGGATCGAACATCTATAACAATTACAAAGTGGGTCATATCCACAATGTCACCATTTTTATGAATCCAACCTTTTCCATATACTATACCCCCTTTACATTATTTTTTCAACATGATCCACTCATATGTCAACCACATACTATTCAAGATTACATTTTATATCCTTAGATTTTAACTATAACGAATAACATATAATAATTCATATACAATAATAAAATTAAATAATTATTAAATGAAAAATTAATTATGAGTTTGTAGGACACAAATCCTAACATTGGGTGGAGGAAGGGTTAAAAAAATCTCAACCCATAGGTTCACAACTAATGGAAAAACTGAGGTTAGGAGGGAATTGCAAAAAGGGAGCATATTTGTACTTAAGGAAGCAACTATTTATTGATTGTTAGTTTAAGGTGCAAACAATATAAAGCAATAACCACGGAAAGTGTTTGTCCTTAGGATCACGAACCCTTCTGTGTAGTTTGAAAAGCCCAATTGGTCAAAGGTAGGCCTAAGTCAATGATTAAATTGATCTATTGGAAAATACTTGAATCCACGAACTTATTGAATGAAATCGAAACCTTAGGACATTCTTAGTTGAGTGTTTATTCCCATTCAACACTTTTTATTGTTTTCTCAATTATTTATATCACCATCACTTTTCTAATCCCTAATAAAATTAAGACGATTTATTGATAGCTAATAGAATTGAATTACTAATTCCCTGAGGATGATTCTCAGTCTTATGACCATTTTACTATATTATTGTTCGATAGGTACACTTGCAGGTGTCGAAATTTATAAGCAAGAGAATAACTAAAAACATAACTTTCTCTCTCATATTCAATTAACTATCTCTTATAAAATCCTAGAATCAATCTCCAATACAACTTTCTACGACCTAATAATATTCAATTAACTATCTCTTATAAAATCATAGAATCAATCTCCGATACAACTTTCTACTACCTAATAAGACAGTAAGAAACAACTCTAATAGCATCCTGTAGAACAACCTCACTGCTATGAAGTTATTTTACTAGTCATGCAACCTATAGCTTAATCCAAAATTTACTTTCTCAAGCTAAAATTAAAAGCATTAAAACAGTTAAAACTTGGCCAAAGCATTAAAACATTCTGTTCAAATTACACAAATAAAGGTGTTAAAATATAAAAACGTGCCCTAATTATTTAAAAACAATAACTTCAAAATGTATAGAATAAATCTCTAAAACACGAAATTTTAGCACTTACTTCACTATAAAACTCAAACTCCACACACATCCAAGTACAAAAATTTACAAAAATAAATAAAGAGACGAGACTATTCTTGAAAGATGTGTGCCACACTCGTTCCTAACATGAAGTATATGATTTTGAGTCTTGAATTCCTTCCTTAGCTCACAAAAGTAACTCTCCAGCCTTAATCATATAGAACCAATTCGGGAGTATTTTCTTTATAATTGGACTCTGCAAATTTTGTTGGAAAAAGATACAGTTATAGAAAAACCTTCGACAATGACGAGATTAAGGATGACAAAATTCCTCGTGGGTCCCCATCCGGATCGGAGCCAAGAATCACCAATTTGACCAGGTATGAGGTCAAATCGTGTAAGCACTGGCTTATAATGCTATGTGTTAGGACAAGGCAAGTGAAATTGTGGCGATGCGTTGTTAGAGAAAAGTAGCCAAGAGTGAAAGAGTTAAGCATGGGCCAATACTATGCGTTGGTGAAAACAAAGAGGAGTATTGTTCTTTTGAGTGACCATGCGTTGAAGGTGAAAATCATGAAGAGTTATGAGCTGAAGCAGTCACTTGCGTTGGAAGAGGAATTTATCATTGGCGGGGAAGGAAGTGTTTTGAACAACTATGCATTGGTGAGGTTGCATGCGTTAAGGTCTCCATGCGTTGGAGACGAGCATAACTGATTAAGTTGTATGCGTTGAAGGTAGGAGGCGTTGAGGACACCATGCGTTGAGGGTGGCTGTCTGCTAAGGGCATTGATGGTGGGCTGCGTTGAACGCCTTACCTTGAATTGAGAAGGGAAACCCCCCGTGCCAGCCTGCATAAGAGAGTTAAGTTGGCAGTATATATAGGTGAGTAAATTGAATATTTTATCATTTTTAGACATTTTCGAGAGCTTAAGTCGGTTCCATTTTTCAGACGAACTACAAGTGAATGTAGAAGAAGGTGTTCTTGTGGATTTCAGGTAGAATTTTACTCGTTTTGATATCGAAATCTAAGCTGGAACAGCACTTTATTAGCAGACACACAAGCTGGATAGTATCGGATGTTTGGAGTGAAACGAATCAAGGAGATCGAGTCTAAGGCTGAAATTTTAAGGTTAGCATGTTAACTCAATTCTAGACAACTTTTATGAAGGATGTTTGAGTTGAAAAGGAATAGAAACATGTAAACTTTTAGCTGGAAGTGACTGATAAGGAATTTCTGTGCAATCTGTAGTAGTGCAAAGGAATTTAGCAATATCTGACGAACAAGGACAAGTTAAGCTACAAAAATTTGAGGTAAGCTAGAAAACATATTACTATACAAGTTTGTAGAAGGAAAGAAGTTCTAAATTTGGCTGGAAATATGATTTGCAACAGATAGAAGTGAGAATAAGAGGGAAGGCAGAAGCTGTGGAAGATAAGTATCGCTGGACTGCAAGTAACGCTAAGAGTTTAAGCGTGAGATGCGAGACGGGTAACGCAGGTTTTGCTAGAAGCCTTGCGTCACACAATTCTTGCTGGGTCTCGCTGGATCTCGCTGATTAGGTGAGTGTCGCTAGTCTTGCTCACCCTGATATCGCTAGTGGCGTGCAGTGTAGTCCAGTCTCGTTAGTGATCTCGCTAATAGAGTTGAATCTCGCTCATTAAGATTTATTGATCAAATATGAATGGTTAAAGTTTATTTGGTTACGAAAAGGAAGTTTAGGGAAGCTTAACCCAAGAAATGTGTATTTTCAGGCCAAGAGGAGATAGAAAAAGCGTATAATCCATTCAAGGCCTAGAAAAGAGTTGTGAGTGACACTTCTTTTCTTGTTTCAATAATTCTATTGTACATGTCAGTTTGGTTTTTCTTATTTATTGATGTTTTTGCTAAACGATATTGAAAAGCAGATTTATGGATTGATATTGATTTATGAAATGCACTATTTTCTTATGAAAGATTTGACTATGAACTGTTTTGTATAAAGTATTGTATTAAACTAAAGGAAAAATTGTTTTAGAGGAGGCTCAATGCTGAAGGACATGAGAAGGCATGTGAATTTCCCCGGGACCCAGTACTGATGGACATGGAGAAGGTACTTGGGCAACCCGCTATGTTCCTATGTGCACATAGAGGTTATATGCTGGTGCGTTGAGTCTTGCTCCGCATCAAGCCTTATTTGTTTTCGACGTTGGGGCGTTGAGTTTTGCTCCGCCTCAATTAAGGGAAAAGTGTTGTAACCGTACTGTTTTACTTACGAAATTGCTGAAAAACCATGTATGATTTGATAAGGGCATTTAAATGTGATTTAATCAATGAAAATGTGATGAATTCTATGTTTTACTCATGTTATCAGAATTTGTTTGAATCCTGATGATTTTCGAACTAAAGAATTTGTTTAAAATTAGTCACTCACTGAGCTGTTAGCTTATGTTTTCAAGTTTTTCTTTCCCCTCTAGGTAGCAAGGACGTTCCTGGTGCTTTGCCTACTCCAACTCGCCCTGCTTAAGCTTCGAGTTTCCAGAAAATTGTCCTGTTTTGCAGAGTTGCTTGTATGTAAAACCTTATATAGGTGGCATGTAGACCTAGTTGTACATTTACTGGGAGTTGAAACATGATTTTGTATAAGGGCTTTATGAAAGAGTTGTATTCTGAATTATCGTTATGTATATAATTTCCTATACGTAATGGTTGATATATATATTAAGGAGTGTTATGTATGTTGTAAACAGTATAAGACAAGTGTGTTAGTGGATAGTATGCGTCACAAAAGAGGTGATGTATGCTGTCTTCACATCTCTTCTCGGGTTGGGTAGAGTAGCCTAGGAGGGGGTGTGACAAATCGGGTATTTAAATTGGGTCCCTGGTTAGGGACAGGGAGGGGATCTTCGCCCTGTCCTCGGCCTCGAACCCGACCCTCACCCCTGTCCCAAATTTTTTAATTATGTATTTATATATATGAAAAAAGTTAAAAAAAAATACTAAAACTTATTAATTATATATATAAAAATATATGAAAGATTATTATAAATAGAAAAAATATAAAATTATTTACAAATATAGGAAAATTTTGCTTTCTATATGTGATAGATCACAATAAACCAAGATAAACATCTATTTGTGTCTATCTCGTATAGTGATAAATGTCTATATGAGTCTACCATGGTCTATCACAAATAAAAAGTAAAATTTTGCTATATTTATAAATCTTTTCAACCGTTTTTCTATGTTTGAAAATCTCTCTCTCTCTCTCTCTCTCTCTCTATATATATATATATATATATATATATAAACCACTAAAATAGTAACTTTAGCTACTATTTTAGTTAACATTTTTTTCTCATTTTCATTTTCTAATAAAATAAATTTAATTTTTATTAAATCTGTAATAAAAATATTTCTTTAATTATTCATTTAAACAAATATATATATAATAGTAATACGAACTTCTTACATAAAATATTTAAAATTTTAATATAAATACTAAATTTTAATAATAAAAAGAATAAAAAAAATAGCTAACGGGGATTTTTCCTCATCGAGACCTAAATCCCAGAATTGAGATTTCCCGACCTCAACTCCCTAAAATGGGAAATGGGGCGAGAGTCGAGTTTTATGTCCTAAAACTCATGGTTTGTAAATTTTGAACATATTCTCAATAAATATGTTATCGAGGTTTATTCAGTAAAGGTGTTACTGAATATGTGAATTGCATTTATTAAATCCAATAAACTAAGAACCTCTCCCTATAGTTTGAATACTTAGACTTTGTACGTAATCATAACAGTGTATCAAGTTTAGGTAATAGCCAAAATGGTCTATAATATAGAGATAAGGTTGGATACCTTATCTTAGAGACACTATGGATGCGACCCACTTTGTATTTGATACAAAGAATGTGATCCTATATCCCTTCATGTAGAGACATGAGAGTGGAGGTATCTTATGCAATGAGTTTGCATAAGATTGGACCATGAAATAGTCACTTTTACTTTATAATGTCGTTCACTATTAAGACTGATTATTTCGATATGATGACCTAGGTAACTATGAAGTCCTGTTTATTTGGGATTAATCTTTAATCTACATGGGAAAGAATGACCCGAGTTCAGCGACTCAATAACCCTTCCATTTTAGGGATAATACTAGGTAGATAGCTGGGGACATAGTTCTGCAAGATGAAATTCACTCCTACCTTATTTAAGGTTAGTAGAGAAATTGTTCCTTTAAGTATTGACTCTGGGTCTTGAACAAGGGACCCCACTCCTCTCATTGGCTCAAAAAGGACTCGGTTTGATGGTTGGACCAAAAATTGTTCATTAGAGGATAAGCGGGAAGGAACGAGATGTGATTATAGGGGTAAAATAGTAATTTGACCTAACTGTAATTACAAAATAACTTGTGAAGAATCGACTTACTAATTATGGTTATATCAAGTGGACAGAAATATATCTACAGTGAGAAGAGTGGAGCTACTGGGCTACAGTGGAGTGTCCCGATAGTTAATGAATGTTAATTAACTAGGTTAAAGAGTTTAGTCGGTTAATTTCAGATCATTAGAGCTCATAATCTGTAGGTCCATTAGGTCCCCTTGTTAGCTCATGGACTAAACCTTAGAACAGTGTGATAAAAGATTTTTGAAAACGTTCAAATTCGTTTTATATTTGAGAGAATTAGAAATATTTAAATGTGATTTAAATATTAATTGGATGAATAGAGATTCATTGAGTTAGAAAAGCCAGGATAATTGAAAAAATTATTAATTTAATATTTAATATTAATTAAATATAATTAATTATTATTTAAATTAATTTAATATTAATTTATTATTATATAAAATTAATTAGTAGAATTAATTTTAAATTGAAAATTGGAAAAATCATTTTTGAATTTGAGAAATTTATTTTAATGGTTTTTTCCAAAATTTGCATGGAAGTAGGAGGTGTTCTCTTAAACCTCTACTTCTTCCACCTCCTAATTGAGTAGGTTAATCACCAAATTTGGTGTTAATTCTATGGAAAATTAGATTTGCCTGTTCTCTTCTTTATATAGAAGAAAGAAAGATGGAAATTGGGTTGGTGATCTTAGGAAATTTTGCTAAAAATTCTCACTTACTCAAAACTTTCCAAAACTCTCTTTTTTTCACAAATTTGCTCCAAATTCATCACAATTTGGATCCCACAATCCCTTCTAAGACCAGAGAATAAAGAGGAGGATTCTTGTGCTGGTCTATGAAGTGTTCGTGATCAAAATCTTGGAGAAATTGGATTCAATTTTGAGCTACAAGTAAGTATCAAAATCTTTGTTTTTCAGTTTTAAGAACAAGCATGTTTAATCATTAAAATTGATGTAGTTAAAGTTCTTTAGATCCTAATTGCTTCCGCTTTTATGTTTCTAACTCCTTCAAGCGAGGACAGGGATTAAAAATCCCCACAGGGATAGAGATGGGGAGTACATCCTCGGCCCTGCCCCACCCTGTTGCGATCCCTAGACGAGATGCTTTGGTTAGTGTCGCGATGATGTCCTTATAATCACAAAATGCATGTGCATGTAATAGTGTTAACGGTCATCAATTTTCGTAGTGTCAATATGTTAGCTCCTTGGATCTAAAGGCTTGATCAATGTGTGAATTAGGAGCATCTTAACACTCTAAACAAGTCTTGATATTATCCCCTCAGGAAAATATTTCTAAGCACTCTCTTGATCTTCTCTCTAGCTTTAAAGTGCACTTTTTATCTCCTTCTATGCTTGTTTCCAATTTTAATTTCTATAAGTTCTCTATTTATTCAAACGTAACCCTGAAATTTATGCAAATTGCCTATAAGAATTGCAACTTTTCTAATGTTAACATCAATCTAGGCAATGGTATTAATCTACGTAACTTCTTCAAGGGCATTCTTGATGGCTTTGCTTTTGAGTCATGAACAAGTTGCTTCTTGTCTATGTGATGTAAGCGCAACTGTACAGGTTAAGTATAATATAGTAAAACAACCTTAAGAGTCACAATATCATCCTTAGGAGACCAAACTAACAGACTAACTTAGCTATTTTAGAATTATATAATTTTTTCTAATAGATGATAATGAGATGAACAATGTGATTTTCGAGTTAAAGAAAACTAAAAGAACAAAGATAGAATTTCAGAGAATAAAAGCATCTTAGGATGTTCATTTTGTTATTTACTTCATTAAGTTATGCAAAGGTTTTATACAATTTTTGTCAATCATATGTTTAAATCTAGAACTATTTTTCAAATTATCTTCTTTCAAAAACAATATTTTCTCATGCAATCTAAATTGATTACTAATTTTGTTGATATCGAATTTGGGTCAGGTAGGTTGAACTGACCTCAAGATCGTGTCAACAGTAAAATTTGTATATTGGAGGAAGCATCTGCCTAAAAATCGAAGAAAAAAATTGCAGAACAGTGTGGTGAAGGCCGCCATACGCACTCCGATGTGTAGGTCAAAAGAGTGAGGTTTAACGCTTAATAGAATTCTTGGCTCGAAGTTCACTTACCTTATTCGCCTATTTCCCCCCTATTTATAGGGTGTGGGCTCTTTCCTTTTCCTTTTAAGACTTCGCCTAAGTCCTTACAGACTCCTCTCTTTTTAGGGTTCCAACCTTTGCCACGAATTCAACATTGAGGGTCGGCCTCAGTATCGAGGTTGAAGCCTAGTATGGCCATTTGGCTTTCGGAGTTTCTGATCTTTTCCCAAAAGCCCACATATGTCCTTTGTCCTTAATCCAAGATTATCCATAACATTGACCCCAATTCCAAGTTATGGTTTGTGGTTTAAGCCATTTTTCATAGGTTTTAAATAAAACACACTATCTTGGGAGTACAATCTCCCCTTCTATCATCGTGTTGCCTCGTCGCGAAACATATCTCGGACTTTGGGGGTGTTGAGCCTATTGAGTTGAACCCTTTTGAGGTCAAACTGATTTTCCAACATGCTTCTCCACCTCATGGTGATGTTATGCGTGAAATCATGTCAGACCCACCCTAGGATAGGCCCGACAACTAGTCATTGCTCTTCTCACCAAAGGTGGGCCCCGGATCATAAGCGAACCTGAAATATTATCTGACCAAACATGTTACAGGTCAACCGGCTTCCTAGTATCCTTCCCCGCCTTGAGAGTAGAGTTATGGTTACTTCACCCATCATTTCCCCTGATGGGTCGTTGCTTGTCTTACTGAATTTCCATGTAGCTTGCTTTTTCCTATGTTGCTTTCTCAAATACCTGCTGCCCTGTAGCTTTGTCCCTTTTACCAAATTACCTTTCCTTACTTTGCTCTTGGTAGTAACTATTGTTAGCTAAATTCTTGTCAAACTGTTGCATTTTGATTGGGTGAACTTCTCCTTTTCTTCTGCCAATTTTGGAAATAAAGCTCCACTATCAGTCTCAGCCTCGATACTGAGGTCAAACAACCATTCCATTCCCAGTTGCACTTTATCAAATTGCATTCTTTGACTTTTCTGTTGCCTTGAAGGCGATGAAATCTTGTTGACGGCCTCAACCTTGGTATCAAGGTCGAATAGTTTTTGTCTCGCTCCATGCTATATTACGCCATCCAATTATTCTTGCCATTTGACACTTTTCTCTTTGAATTTGAGGGTCTTTCTTTTATTCACTTAGCTGAGGTGTGCTTGACATTCTTTCAGGGTCAGTCTTGGTCGTGGCCCAGGTCGAGCATTCTTTTATTGTCACATTTTGGTCTTGGGATGACCATGAGCTAGGGCCTACGCGGGGTTGAAAGAGTTAGCAAGGATGCAATTAAGATCTAAAGCACTCTAATTGCATCAAGTTTGAAGATTAAATATGCTAGTTCTAAAACTGAAAAACAGAGACAAGAACACTTACTTGTTGTAGCTCAAAATTGATCCGAAATTCTTCAAGTTTTTGCTCACGAACACTTTATGGACCACCAGAAGAGTCTCTCTCGTTATCCTCTGGCCTTAGAACGGATTGTGGGATCCAAATTATGTTGAATTTTGAGCAAAAACATGAAGAACACTCGATTTTGGAGAGTTTTGAACAAGTGGGATTTTTCAACAAAATTCTCTAAGATAATCCCACTGCTCAATTTTTTTCTTCTATTTAAAGAAGAAACCATGCACAACATCTTTACATGTTGATTGACACCAAACATGGTGAATAAGATGGTGAATTTGAAAGTGGAAAAAGGTTGAAGAAGAGGTCAACACCTCCTACTTCAACACACAAAGTGGGAAATTCCAATCAAATTGAAAATTGATTTTTTAAAAAAAAATAATTAATTTTCAATTTTAAATTAAATCTAATAATTAATTTAAGGACTATTTTGAAAAATAGCAAAAGGGACCAAATTATTTATAAATATAGCAAAATTTCAATGACTATCTGTGATAGACTACTATCTGTGTCACGATGATCTATCGCGGTCTATCGCAGATAGACTATGTATTTTGCTATTAATTGTAAATATTTTCTGCAGTTTTTTTATTTAAGATAATTTTTCTTAATTTAAATGATATTAATTTAATATATAATTAATTATAATAAATTAAAATGTTTTTCTACTTTTCCTGACAAATTCAAATCCGATAAATCTCTATTCACTCGAATAATATTTAAATCACATTTAAATATTTCCTACTCTCCAAATTCGTTTAATTCACAACTAAAATGAACAAACCGTAAATTTTACTCCTTAACCGAATTTGAACGACTTTAAATTTTTTCAACATACTGTTCTAAGGTTTAGTCCATGAACTAACAAGGGGACCTAATGGACCTACGGATCATGAGCTTCAATGATCCAAAATTTTCAGCTAAACTCTTTAACCTAGTTGATTAATATTCGTTAACTACTAGGACACTCCACTATAGCCCAGTAGCTATACTCTCCTCACTTTAGATATATTTCTGTCCACTTAATATAATCATAATTAGCAAGTCGATCATTCACAAGTTATTCTGTAATTATAGTTAGGTCAAATTACTGTTTTACCCCTATAATTACATCTCATTCTTAAGTCCTACAAATCGAATAATTGGTTTGTGGTCCAACCAACAAACCAAGTCCCTCTCAAGCCAATGAGAGGGTGGGGTCTCTTGTTCAAGCCCCAAAGTCAATACATAATGGAACAACTTCTCTACTAACCTTAAATAATGTAGGAGCGAATTCCATATTGCAGAACTATGTCCCCAACTATCTACCTAGTCTTATCCCTAAAATGGAAGGCTTATTGAGTCAGCGAACTCGGGCCTCTCTCACCCATGCAGATTAAAGGATAATCTCAAATAAACAAGAGTTCATAGTTAGTTCAGGATTAAGATCGAGCTATCTAGGTCATCATGTTGAAATAATCTATCTTAGCATCAAACGACGTTATAAAGTAAAAGTGATTATTTCATGGTCCGGTCTTATGCAAACTCATTGCATAGAATGCTCCCCACTTACATGTTTCTACATGAATGATATAGGATCACATCATTTGTATCAAATACAAAATGGGCCACATCCATAGTGTCTCAAGGATAAGATACCTAGCCTTATCCGTATACTATAGACCGTTTTGGCTATTACTTAAACTTGACCAACTTTTATGTCTACAAATAAAGTCTAAGTATTCAAGCTATAGCTAGAGGTTCTTAGTTTATTGGATTTAATAAATGTATTTCACATATTAATAACAACTTTACTAAATAAATCTCGATAACAACTTTATTGAGAATAAGTCCCAAAGTTTACAAACTACGAGTTTCAGGACATAAAACCTAGCAAGGGTATGCTCTGTTAGGAACTTTATGGAATTCTGGCAGGTCTTGGCTAAGGTCAAACATGCTGGTTCAGACCAGGACTTGAACCAACCCATTTTCCAAGCTCATTTTGATTCAAGGGGGTTATTTGAAAAGCACTTGAAGATAGTTTTTAGGTCAAAATAAAGAAAATTAGAATTGAAAGCAAAAAGATCAAAACCGAGCTAGAATCTAGAGAAAAAGTGAAAAAGCACAAATCTGCCAAAATCAGGGCAGGCCGTGGCACCAGTACGGCGCTGCTGCAACTATTTTTCCCGAGAGTAACTCCTGCTTCAGCGCAGTGCCACCGTCACAACACTATGGTATAGCGCCGAGGGTAGGTTTCCATGACACACAACGCCGCAACACCATCTTTCCTTTTTTGAAGAATTTGCATTTTTGGAAAGAATTTTGGGTGGCCAACTTTATAAATTTGAGGGTTTTTAGCAGCCCTAATCACCAATTTGCATATCACCAATCTACACACCAAGAGACACAAGAAGAAGAGAATTGGGTGAAAGTTCATTAGAGAGTTCAAAGAGTGAGTTAGCTGCAAGGAAGAGAGAAAAGAGTTCGAGAGAGACTTGTAGTGCCGTTCGAGTTCCGACGTGAAGGCCAAGAAGATCTTGATGGCGCTTCCTTAATCAAGAGTCTCTTTTCAATAGAGTTTCTCTTTCTTTACACTCTTCCTTTGTTTATATTGTTTGAACATGTTGCTTCAAGCTATGAGTGGCTAAACTCTTTAATTTTAGGGTTTTAAGGATTGTTTATGAAGTTATGTTGATATTCTAGACTCTTCATGGTTTTGTTGTAATGATTATACTTTTCTTTGTTATTGTCCTTAAATTCTTGTTGAATGGCCATGTTTGAATGTTAGATTAGATGTATGGTTGAAAGATTGTATATCTAAATAGATCTATAAAAAAGAATTGTTATTAATCTATCATGAAAATAGTTAGGTTAACAATAAAAGCTGCTAAAGACTATGCTTAATGTCATGTAATTTGTATTGGTTTCAAGAAATTAGTAATCAATTGAATTACATGAGAAAATGTTGTTTTTGAGAGAAAATAACTTGGATTTATGTTTTTAGACTTAAGCCTAAGAATTACAATAGAATCCATGAACCCTAAAATATTGCCGCATGATGAAGTAAACAAGGATTCATTACCCTAAAACTCTCTTTGTCTCTTGTGTTTCTTATTTATTTTCTTTCCTTTTTTTAGTTTTGTTTCTAAAATCACAACTTAAATTTCAATCCTCAAATAAAATTGATTCAATTATAGAATAGTTAAGTAACTTAAACCTTCACAATTGGATCCTCAGTGGAACGATATTCGGACTTAACTGTCTTATTTTATAACTTGACTCGTACACTTGTGGTTAATATGGAAAGTGCGCATCATTTTTCTTAGTCTTATATCATAACGATAGCAGTAATGGTAAAGGTAGTAGATCCCACGTAATTTTCAACAAAAATTAGATTGAACACCCTTCATTTTTCAATTAGATTGCAGGATTTGATTATAGATTTCGAGGCTAGTCCCACAATCATTACGATTGCAGAATGCAGGTAAAATGATAACAAAAGTAATTAATCGGGCCCACTTTTTACATTACAATTAATGGATAAACCGTGATAGATCTTCAGATAGACATCTATCACTTTATCGGGTAGACATGGATAGATGTCTATCTGAGTCTATCATGGTTGATCACATATAGAAAGTAGTTTTTACTATATTTATAAAATAGTTTGATATTTTTCTTTTTATAATAATTTTCCTCCTAAAAATCAAACTAGCTTTTGAATCACAGATAGAAACTTTCTTTAATTTCTTTTTAAATTACAAATTTAATCGTTAAACTTTGAGAAAGATTTTTATTATCAAAGTCACATGTCATCAATATAAAATATTAGAGTTACATGTCATCAATATAAAATATTAGAGTTACTTTCCGGTCTTTTTTGCTTTGTGAAACTAATAATACTACACTTTTCCTCATTGACACTATTATGGGTGAAAAATGAATATCTATTTGGCAAAGTATGCAGACCGGTTCATAGAATCAGTCATGTATCAAGTCATAGGTTTATTTGGCTAAATACGGATACCAATCAATAGGGTTGGCCATAAAGCCAAATCGCCTAAGTATGAAGGCTAACCTATAGGGACAACTATAAAGCTTGAGGAGGCTAACCCTATTGTGAAGGTAAAGATTGTACTTAGGTATTCTACTTTTGCATATGCCTCAGTCATTAGTGACATAAATCCTACAATTCATAACGGTTTAATTAATAACCCAAGAAGTTAATTAGTGAATGACTATTACAAAGCATATTTCTAGATAAGCGAGAAAGCTTGTGACATTTGAGGACTGAAATACATCCGAACTTTTATACACTCTAGCTCTCTAAACGATAACTGACTTGATCGTTAGAGTGTAGACCGCCAAGTACCACACCAGTGCAAGTTTTTCATCATTGTGCAGGGTGTTTTGTTTGGATTCTTCCCAAAAATTAAAAATTTATAATTGGTACCAAATTCCAGTATCAACAGACACTAACAATCGATTGATTTATCGGTTTGGTTTTCTTTAACCTATTGTTTCACACATTTTGCAAAACATGTGATAATAATTTACATAACGTGGAGGTTTTGTTCTTTATATAATGAACAATATTTACATTCTCATCCGTCGGTAAGTAATTTCTATCGACTACTAAATGCAAAAAGGAAGATAATGATGAGAGAATTTTTTTTAACAAATAAATAACTTTTAAATTCTAAATTATGATTAGTAGAAAAATACATGTTTACTGGTGAGTAGCTAAGATTACTGATATTAAAATTATCTACAATGATTATTATGTCACGGATGGAAATAACGCCATTTCAAACCGCGACACAAACGCCTTTGACTCCCCTCGCATCACTAAGGGAAGGTCAAGAGTGAAGGACAAGGCGCTGCCAGAGTCCCTGCTTGAGGATGCTGCAACAGGCAAACAGGCTGCAAGTGCATTGGGCCGCGCCCATGCCTCAAGCATGTGCCTTCGATAAAGTCGGACTCCCAGCTGAGTGCCTTAGCAGACATCCATGTGCGTTGGCAAATAGCGGTGTGGCTGCACCAACAGCCATAAGTATGCGGCGTGCATGCACAGCTGCAAGGGTAAGTAGCGTGGCGAGTCAGCATACGCGAAGTTGCCAGGCGTGCAAGTTCGACGCATAACCACAATCCGTTCAGAGTGAGAATAACGCATGTGTGCCTTATAAGTGCCGGTAGCGTATGCCTATCATCGACACCTCATGCGTACACCACCTAGAAACCATGCGTCCAACGGCATCCTTCGACGCATGGAAAGTCCCAGACGCCTCAAGTAAATCCCAAAAGATTCTAGATGCATCGGGACAAGGCCAGAGGCCTTGGCAAGCCTCTGGATGCATCTGGAGAGGCGGGCAGGCCACTGGGCAGAGCCAGTGCCGATGCCGGGATGCCCGATGCTACGGGAAAACTCTGAAAGACACAGGAAAGGCCTCAACTGTGTGCGCAAGGCCCCGACAGCACCAGAAGCCTCCAGAAGAACCTCGAATGGGCGAGGATGTGCAGGTCGCCTCCCGACTGGCCTGGAGAACCCGAGTAGGTACTAAACAGTACTGGAGAGTGCGAGAAGCCCCTGGAGCATGCTAGGCGTGTTTGGACAGTTCTAAAACCTTCTATGACAGTCAGACATCCCTTGTAAATAGCTAGAAGGCCCTCGATAGGTCTAGATAGTTCTAGCATGGGCCTAAGTCGGTGGAATCTAGACTTGTACATAGGATTGTCGCCCTTGTACATACAAGAAGAGTCTAGATCCCTCTTGACCGACATAGTAAGTCGGACATACTAGTCTAAGTAGGCAAGCCCCCTCTATAAATATGAGAAGGGGCCCCCATTTGGAACTATCGACAGAGAGTTAGCAATACAAGCCAACTTCCAAAGCTTGTGTGTTCTCTCACCGGTTGGAAAAGTTCCCTTCTAAGCTCTCATTCACTCAAACTCTCAAGTCCTCCTTGCCAGCCCACTTCCTTTGTCAATCTCACCCGATTGTGCTAGGGAGGAAACGATCCTTAAATCTCAATAGGCTTACTTGGCATGACTTTTGACAGCAGGATCACACAAGTGCCACGCGGTTGGTTAGGTTGAAACGCTAACCATGTGACAATTAGCTTGCTTCTTCACTAACGGTACTTTATCTATTATAGATGCTAACAGGTGTTGACTTTTTGACTAATTAAATCCTCTTCATTGCAATTCAGGCGAGTATACAGTAAAGAGTGGTTACAAATGTGTTGTTTTGGATCGTACGTTAGTTAATTATGCAAGTTCGGTTCACATTTCAGTTTGGTGGAGACGGTTCAGGAAGATTCAAATTCCGCATAAGGTTGCTATTTTTATCTGGCGATCATGTCATAACTGTCTCCCTACGAAGTGTTCTCTAAGAAGAAGAATGCTAGATATTAGTCCTTGGTGTGCTCTTAGTCGGCATAAGGAAGAAATTGTTTTACATGCTATATTTTGTTGTTCTTGTGCAAAGAGTATCTGGATCAATCTCTTTCTTAGTGTGTAGTCTTCTGACTTAAAGAAACTCCATTGTTTTGATATCTGGTTGCTGTTAGTTGATAGATTGAATAATGAGGAGTTGAAAAGGGTCTCTATCACAGCTTGGGCAATTTTGGGTGTGAGATCATCTTCAGTATGATTGAAGATTACATTTCTGAGTTCAGCTCTATTCCAAAGGAGAGTTTAAATTTTGTTGCACAAGATCATCTTCAGTATGATTTCTCCGAAGATGATTAGTGTGTTGTTCAGATGGACGCAACTTATAGAGAAGGGTCTAGATGTTTTTGATTTAGTGGGGTTGTTGGTTCACATGAAGGAGCTATTATGGCTGCAATGATGGGTTTCTAGGATCAAGATTTTAAATCCTCTACGCTGAAATGTTTGCTGTGTATAAAGGTTTTTGTTTAGCCTGTAGAATGGGCTTATCAAATGTGATTGTCTTGTCATATTATTTGGATTTTATTCAAATGTTTCGTGGAGTTTTGCCCCATTAGATGGAGGTGCTAAATATTTTAACAGATATCAGAAGTCTCTGTGCTTCTTTTGCTATAATTTCTTTTCAGTTTGTGCTTTAGGACTCAAATCAAACGACACACTCTTTGCCTCAATCAGGTTTTATGGGGATGAGTTGTTTATGGCCTGAGAACTTCCTAAAGTGGGTGGTGTCCAAGTTTACTAGTGATTTTTCTTTATTATCAGCCATAATGCCCTATAGTGTCATTTTTATGTTTTGTTCTGTACACTACTGGAAAAAAAAAAAAAAAAAAAAAAAAAACAACTCTCTTTTAAATTGTGGTTACCAATACACTCTGGCCTATTAGTCACATTAAAATCCCATGTTTATTAAGTTTGATCCCTAGTGCCAACTATTAAGAACATCAAGGGAGTGTTTGAGCCCCCAACTTCAAGTGCGTGAAGTGAGCTATTATAGCTCCCTCCATGTTTGAAGCTCTAACTAGAGTTGGTGTTTCCAACTATTATAACCTACAATTAACTATAGTATTACTATTTCAAATCTTTCTATATTACAATGTATACTATTTTTCACTCATCCTCTCTTTCCCTCTTTGGTTATAGTGTTAACTATATCTTACTCAGATTAAAATAAACTGCANCGATGAAACACATTTTCACTTTTAATTCATGTTAGTTAGTGAATTCAATATAGAGTAGCACATCTAAGTAGGAGGATATTGACCTAATGACTTAATGTGATTGATAGAGGAAAATTTCAAGGTCAGCAATAGAATTTTAAGGTTAGTGTATTAGTAGTTTCTTATTTGCTTATAAATACTTTATCATTGGTGTAATATTTCTTTCTCTTCATTTGTTGTTTTTCCATTACACTTATATGTGAGTACTCTTGCGCAAGGCAGCTCTATCATCACATTTGAACTAAGAAAAGTGGGTCAAGGAGAGCTGAAGAGTGAAGACCACATGTGAGAAAATGATGTGAATAAGTAGTGAGAATAAAATTGATAAATAGATGTGAGTATCACGAAAAAGAAAAATGATGTGAATAAGTTTGGTTAGAAAAAGTAGGGAAGAGCCAACTCAGAAATGAGTAGGGACAGGAGGGGCGGCAGCTGGCATCCAAAATTGGCACCGTCCTTGCTTTGCCTTTATAGCCGCCCATGCTGACGTGGTAATTTCAACTCTTTTCTTTCTCTCTCTTTTTTCCCTTTTTCCATTCTCCTGACCACACTCTTTGATCTTTTTTTGAAGCCAAGCCATGGTCATCCCTTTCCATTCACTCCAATTTGGAATTTGGAATTTGGAATTTTCCTCCTCCCTTTCTCTCTTTCTCTTCAAATGGGATTTGTTGTATTTGGGTCTCATTTGCATTTGCATTTCCCTTTTCTTTCTCCTTTATAAACCTTTGTCTTCTACCCTATTCTCTATTTTCCATTTTCACAAAACCCCTTTCTCTCTCTCTGCTTCTTCTTTCATTTTCGCTCTGTTTCAGTATTTCCAATCAAGGTACGTGTCTTTACTGCCTTGATTTTACAGTTTTTCCATCTGGGTTTCTGTTTTTCTCTTCATTACTTACTTCTCTTCATCCTTCCCTGTTACTTTTGCATGTGGAATTCAGTTTCTCTTTGCTGTATCCTATTTTGATTATGATCACTTTGCTGGATTTCTCTTCTTTATTGGGTACTTGTTTCCTAATCGAATCTGATCATCTTTCTATCTCTTTGTTTGTTCCTCTCTTTTTCAATTTTTGCATGAGCATTTCCTTTGTGTCTTTATCTGAATCGATTGTTGACTCTGTTTCATTTTGTGATTTCTTTATTGAACATGATATTTAGAATCTTGTGTGTTTTGGGGGAGATATCCGTGGAATTGGGCTTGATGTGATTGATAGAATGATAGATTAGCTGTTTTGATTATTCATAATCTGTTTCTTTCTTCAAAAGCTTAGATCATGTAGTTTTTCGTTCATGGTAATATTTGGTTTATGTTGTTTCAGTTTTTGGGTGAAGTTTGGAAGATGGCAGATGGTGAAGATATTCAACCTCTTGTCTGTGATAATGGAACTGGGATGGTCAAGGTTTGCAACATACATGTTTTGTTCTTTAGAATTTGTTTTGGTTGTTTTTTTGTTGAATTGTTTATAATGAATTAGGTAGGAATTTGATTTTTTAATTTGGTATTAAATTTTTTACATGTGTTGCTTAAAACACAAGTTCACATATCACATGGTACCATGCGTTATAATTTGAAATTTAATCCTTAATATTTGGATTTTTTCAATTATTCTTTCTTTTTTCAATCAAAAAAATTCAGAAAATGATGATGTTAACATCAA
This sequence comes from Citrullus colocynthis, assembly GCA_031780015.1. Lineage (NCBI taxonomy): Eukaryota > Viridiplantae > Streptophyta > Magnoliopsida > Cucurbitales > Cucurbitaceae > Citrullus > Citrullus colocynthis. The sequence goes on from QLSR01000138.1 coordinate 1,295,950, forward strand.
ATTACACTTTATTCATTGAGTCTATAATTTACTATCATAGAATAGTCATACCGAACCATGAAATTGAAAACTTACTCACTTCAAAGTTCATGACCAAACATGTAGTAAAATATTTGACACGTAACAGCTTGCAATTATAGAAAATTAACTAATTGAAGTGTTGATATCCAAACCATATACAGCATCATTAATAGTTACCATTTTAAATTCTTATATTGACATTTATTCAAATATTTAGTCTTATTTGAAAAATATAATATGAAGTTCTAATTCGAAAAAGAATAGGGATGAAATAGAACTGGTGACATCAAAACATTAGGTGACTAAATTATATACTTAGCCTGTAAGAATCATAATTGAATTAAGAATCATAATTAAAGAATTTGAGCTTTCTGATTTCAAAATTGCTTTAAAGCTGTCAACTAATTTCAGCGTTATTGATAACTGATATGTATTTAGAGCTGTTGTGATAAATGCCTAACTATACTGCCTTTCTTGAACATTGCAGGCTGGATTTGCTGGTGACGATGCTCCAAGGGCCGTATTTCCTAGTATCGTTGGTAGACCACGTCATACCGGTGTGATGGTTGGAATGGGCCAGAAGGATGCATATGTTGGTGATGAAGCTCAGTCAAAAAGGGGTATTCTTACATTGAAATACCCAATTGAGCATGGCATTGTAAGCAACTGGGATGACATGGAAAAGATTTGGCATCACACCTTCTACAATGAGCTTCGTGTTGCTCCTGAAGAGCATCCAATACTTCTTACTGAAGCACCACTCAACCCAAAGGCAAACAGGGAGAAGATGACTCAGATCATGTTTGAAACCTTCGACGTACCTGCTATGTATGTTGCAATCCAGGCCGTTTTATCTCTCTATGCCAGTGGTCGGACAACAGGTTTGTTGAGATGAACTTTGGGATGATAATGCATAGTATATTGATTCCAACGCATACCTTTATGAGATTGAAACATATAATCAAATTGCTGGTATCTGAATTATGGGATTGGAGTCATCTTTGGTTTTAAGAAAATGAGATGCAGATTCAATCATTTTATCAATCTTACACCCATATTTTGTACTATGAAAGTTTTGTTCTCTGCAAAAAGACTATAAATGTAAAATTTATTGGGGTAGTTCTTCAATTGAAGCTGTAACGTAGTTGCGTAAACTTTTACTATTGTTTTATTTTCTTACTTTACTTTTAAAACTGTGCCAGGTATTGTGTTGGATTCTGGTGATGGAGTGAGCCACACAGTGCCTATATACGAGGGCTTTTCACTCCCTCATGCAATCCTACGTCTCGACCTTGCTGGTCGTGATTTGACTGATGCTTTGATGAAAATTCTTACTGAAAGAGGTTACATGTTCACGACAACGGCAGAGCGGGAAATTGTCCGTGATGTGAAGGAGAAGCTTGCATATGTGGCCCTTGATTATGAGCAAGAACTGGAGACAGCCAGGACTAGTTCGGCCATTGAGAAAAGCTATGAACTACCTGATGGGCAGGTGATTACAATTGGAGCTGAGAGATTCCGATGCCCAGAAGTACTTTTCCAGCCATCTCTGATTGGCATGGAATCGCCTGGAATCCATGAAACCACATACAACTCCATCATGAAGTGTGATGTTGATATCAGGAAGGACTTGTATGGTAACATTGTCCTCAGTGGTGGTACGACGATGTTCCCCGGTATTGCTGATCGGATGAGCAAAGAAATCACAGCCCTCGCTCCGAGCAGCATGAAGATCAAGGTTGTTGCTCCTCCAGAAAGGAAGTACAGTGTTTGGATTGGAGGATCCATCCTAGCATCCCTCAGTACCTTCCAACAGGTAACTTTAATGATCACTACTTTCATGATCACTCCATTGGGTATAGTTTTCTTTTGTTTTCTAGTATTTTTAACCATTTAGATTTTTTCATTTTTTCTTTTTAGTTTTTTAAAATTAAGCCTCCTATCACTAAATTTTTTTTTGGTTAGTTTTTTGTTATTTATTTTTTACTAATGTTTTCCAAAACACAACTAAGTTTTGAGAACAAAAAGTAGCTTTTAAAGACAATTTTATTTATTATTATTATTATTATTTTGAATTTAGCTAGTAATTCAACTATTTTACCCAAAAAAGGAGATATAGGGTTAATTTCAAAAAAACCAAAAACGAAATCTTAAACCAAAAACCAAAAACGAAATGTTTACCAAACAAGCTAAATATATTGCACTTGCTTACAATTATAATTGAATGATGCAGATGTGGATAACAAAGGCTGAATATGACGAGTCGGGTCCGGCTATAGTTCACAGGAAATGCTTCTGAAGAAGAGTTCCAATACTAAATCAACAATTTTCTTTTACGTCCATCTTGTGTCATATGTTAAGAGTAAAGTTTGGTTAGTTCTTGATTTTGAAGATTTGTTTATATTGTCAAAAGAGAGATTGGTAAGCTGGATTCTTGAAGTTGTAAGTTTGAAATGCCTTTTTCCTTTTTTTTGAAAAAAAATAAAATAATATATATATATATAGGCTTTTTAGAGGTAGGTTTTTTTTAATGCCAAACTAGTATTTGGAATAGTTGGGCCAGTAGTATGAACAACTTTGGTTTGTCAGTGATCTTTTGTTGGCTTTGAGGTCATGAGTTGTATGCATTTAAACAAAATGTATTAGAACTTCCTGTGATGGTACAGTTGTGAGTTGTATCAATTTTTTTGTAAGAGTGTTTTGAATCTTTGAATTGAATTGTTATTTTAGTTTGCAGACTTTGTAGTTCAAGTATGGATTATTACTATTGTTCGTTATATAAATGGTAATGTTTTAAATGAGTAATCATTTGTTTATTATGCATTGTAGAGTTTGTAATTTTTAGGTTTTAACGAGTATTTATCTAAAAAATAGGTAAATAAATGATTATTGTAAATTTGAGGAGCAAACCAACGGGAATACGAATGGCAAAGAAATATAATATAATATATAAAATAAATAAATTAAAATATCAAAATTTAGAAATAAGAAAAATCAAATACATAAAATAAAATAACAAAATTAAAATTTAGAAGTAGAAAAAATTTTGAATTTCTCTCTCTCAATACCAAATCATGACCAAGTACCACTGGACAATTGTATGATCAGGAGACACTAAGCATGAGACACATGATTTTGGACACTAAGCATGAATATTACGAGCATCTAACTTACACATATGTTTTAATATTTATAATATTTTTCTTAAATATATATACATAAAATATGCTTCGTTAAAACTTTACTAGGAAAATTTCAATGAAAAAAAATCTAGGGAAGAAAAAAGAGTACATATTTCATATAATTTAATATTCCCTAAAGAATACAATATATATGCTCCCCTCGTGGAAACATCCCTTGAGATATCTGAGTCTTTCCATTCCAATACTGTGAACCAATTTTTCAAAGGTTGCGATTAGTAATAATTTTGTAAATAAGTTATTTGTTGTACAGTAACGTCGTCATTTTCTTCAAGATCATGAGTATAGAAAAACTTTGGCGAAATATGTTTTGTTGTATCTCCATTAATATATCTTCTTTTGATTTTTGCTACACATGTTGTGTTGTCTTCCTATTAGTATCATTGGAAGATTTTTATTAGAAGTTAAAACATATGTTCCACGAATGTATTGAGTCATTGATCTTAGCCATATACATTCTCGACTAGCTTCATAAATTACAAGAATTTTAGCATGATTTGAGGAAGTAGTTGTTATAGTTTGTTTCCATAATCGCCATAATATAGTAGTTCCTTCACATATGAACAAATAACATTTTTTGAGACTTAGCTTTATATGGATCAGATAAATATCCATAATCTGCATAAGCAACTAAATCAAAATTTGTTTTGTTTGAATAAAACAAACTCATATCCATCGTTTCTTGAAGATAATAAAGTATGTGCTTAATTCCATTCCAATGTCTTTTTGTTGGAGAAGAACTATATCTAGCTAATAAGTTTACTGAAAATGCAATATCTGGTCTTGTATTATTAACAAGATACATAAGTGCACCAATTGTAGTAAGATATGATACTTCATGACCAAAAAGTTTTTCATTATTATCCCGAGGTCAAAATATCTCTTTCTCACACCTAGTAAACAAACTTCCATTGGAATGTTTAGTGGATGTGGTTTGTCCATGTAGAACCTTTTTAGAATTTTTCTTGTATAAGTTGACTGATGAACAATATCGCATCTACTAAATGTTTAATTTGTAAATCAAGGAAAACTTTTGTTTTTCTGAGATCTTTCGTCTAAAAAATTTTCTTAAGATATTTTATTGCCTTTGAAAGCTCTTTAGAATTTCCAATTATATTTAAGTCGTCAACATATACGGTTATAATAACAAATCCTGACTGTGATTTCTTTATAAAAACATATGAACATATTTGATTATTCTTATATCCTTCTTTCAATAAATATCTACTCATGAGATTGTACCACATTCGTTCTGGTTGTTTCAATCCATATAGCGATCTCTGCAACTCTATTGATATAGTTCTTAAGAACTTGATTTTTGTGTTTCAAGTATCTTAAATCCTTATGAGATTCTCATATAAATATCATTATCAATAGAACAATATAAATATGTTGTGACTACATCCCTAAGATACATGTTTAGATTTTCATACACAGTCAGACCAATTAAATATGTTAGTGTAATTGCACCACTAGGGAATATGTCTCCTCATAATCAATACCAGGTCTTTGTCAAAAACATTGTGCAACTAGTTTTGCTTTATATCTTGTGACCTCATTATTTTCATTTCTTTTTCTTACAAACACTCATTTGTATCCCACTAGCTTGACACCTTCTAGTGTTTAGACTACTAGTCCAAAAACTTAACATTTCGAAAGTGAGCCTAATTCTGCCTCGATTGCTTCTTTCCACTTAAGCCAATCTTTTCTATGTTGACATTCTTCAACAGATTTTGGTTTAGGATCCTTATTTTCAAATATAATATCAAGAGCAATGATGTATGAAAAAATGTTGTCAATAACTACATTAGTTTGGTTCTATCTTTTCCCTATCATGTCATAGTTTATTGAAGTCTCATTATTATCTTTAGATATTTTACCTTCTCCACTAATTCGACTATAGTCATGTTCAGGGTTTTTTCATGGATATTTATATCCTCAACCAAGCCTTTTTACTATTGTCTATTTTTCTTTTCTGAGGATTTTTATTTATGGAACCCACTGATCTACCATGCTTCTGGCATGTCCTAAACTCATTAATGACAACTTGCTGTGTTGGGACTTAGTTATTTTCTTTGAATCTATAAATGCATTTAGTAATTGATTTGTTATATTTTGCAAATGAATTATTTTCTAAACTTCAAGTTCACATTGATCTGTAAAGGGATCTAAATGAGACAATGACAATGCATTCTATGTGATTCTTTTTCCAACTTCTTAATTTCTCCCCATAATGTTGGAAAATTTGTCTCATTAAAATGACAATCAGTAAATCGCGCAGTAAATACATCACTCATCAGGTGTTCAAGATATCTAATTATTGATGGGGAATCAAATCCACATATATTCCTAACCTCCTTTGAAGACTCATCTTAGTACGTTGTGGTGGAGCAATTGGAACATATACCGATCATCCAAAAATTCTTAGATGGGAGATATTTGGCTCATAGTCATAAGCTAGTTGTAATGTCGTGTACTTATGATAAGCTACTAGCCTAATGCATATAAGTGACGTTGCATTCAAAATAGCATGACTCCATATAGATGTAGGAAGCTTTGCTCTCATAAGCCATGGTCTAGCAATTAATTGCAAATGTTTTATAGATGATTATGCTAAACCATTTTGTGTATGAACATAAGTTACAAGATGTTCAACACTTATCCCAATTGACATATAATAATCATCAAAAGTTTGGGATGTAAGTTCACCAGCAGTATCAAGACGAATAGTTTTAATTGCATAATCAAGAAATTGTGCTCTTAACTTAATTATTTGAGCAAGTAATCTTGCAAATGCAAGTTTTTGACTTGATAATAAGCACATGTGTAACCATCTGTTGGATGCGTCTATTAATACCATAAAATATCTAAATGGTCCACTTGGTGGATTAATAGGTCTACATATATCACTATGAATTCGTTCTAAAAATGCATGTGATTCAATTTCCACTTTAGCTGGTGATGGTTTAATTATTATTTTACATTGAGAGCAAGCATTAGACGATAAATTCATTAGATTGAAGAATCTTCTAGCTCTTCTGGATGTCCATATGAATTTTCAATAATTCTTCTCATCATTATAGACTCTAAATGACCCAATCGATCATGCCAAATTGTAAAATATATCTGGATTTATGAACTTCATGTTCATTGTTGCGTATGTTTCAGTTCTCGTATACGAGTATAATATATTCTAGAAGATAAAGCTCACAGCTTTTCCAGTATACATTTTTCATGTGAGACAATAGATATAATATAAATATATTTTATCTAATTCTTTCTGTCAGTCTTAATATGATAACCATTGCGATGTATATCTTTAAAACTTAGTAGATTTCTCTTTGATTGACTAGAGAACAATGCATTATCAATTGTAAATTTTGTTCCTCTAGGTAAAATAATATTTGCTTTTCCAAATCCTTCACTTAGGTTTGCAGAACCTGATATCGTATTGGCATACGTTTGCTTTCAGCATTGTTAATTTGAAAAAATATTTTCTACTTGTAAGTATTGTATATGTAGTTGCAGAGTCTGCCAGACATAGATCTTTATTTCTCATTTTTTAGTCACTCAACATATAAAAACTGTTCATGTTTCTTTATTAAACAAAAATAATCACAATAGGAGAAAGAAAACTTGGAAAATAAAAGTTTAACCTTAGCTAAAGGAAACATAAAAGATAGATTCTAAAAAAAACCAATATTATTCCTAAGATATCCTCAAAATCAAAAGAAGTACTTGTTATTCCATCAATTGTGCCAATTTTCTCTTCAAGAGTTTCAAAGAAGTCTGTCACATCCAAAATTATCATACTAGATGGGTCGAATATATCATCATCTCCATATTCAAAATTTGCTTCCACATTTTCCATTTTTCTTAAATAAGATCTTGTGGAGTTTTTCCTTTATAATCATAATTTGGTGTGATTTCTTTGAATTTTTGATAATTACTACAAAAAAAATATTTATTTCTTCCTCTACCGTGATGACCTCGACACGACCATGATTATTAAAATTCACAATATTCACTTCAATGAATGATGTTGTTCTAGTTGGTCGAGATTCATGTTTTTTCATTCACAATTATTAAAATTCACAACATTCACCTGGGGAATGTTGTTGCTCTAGTTGGCTAAGATTCATCATGATGATTTTTTTTTAATTGTTTAGCCACAAGAAGACATTAGATGAGTTCTTAATACTTTTTAAAATATTTTTCTCCATATCGCTACTGCAGAAGCATATTCGAGATACAAAATGTGAAAAATGTCTTCTCTAACATATTGATTTAAAATCTTGAAGCCTCAAATGCATTCATTCCTAATGAGCTTTAGAAAGAATAATTGTTTTCTGATTATCATATTTTTATGGCAACCATGTGTATTTCAGCATCAAGTACCCATAACAAATAATTATTTACTATTAATATCAAATGCTACAAATTTTAATTTTATAATATTTTTCAAAGTATACCATTACAAAATATTGTATTTATATTAGAAATTTAATATATAGCAGACATGCAAAATAACATTTAATTTACTAATTATATAATAAACATAAAAATGGCTTACCTTTAGGACCTACCTTTAGTGAGGGAAACGACATGAGCTCATGTAGATAACGTGTTGTAAATTTAAGGATAAAAACGGTGCACAATGAGAACACGAATACCAAGATAATATAGTATAATATAATATAGTATAGTATAATATAATATAATATATAAAATAATAAAATAAAATAAAATGTAAAATAATAAAATAACAAAATTAGAAATAGTAGAAATCTCAAATTCTCTAACTTTCTTTGAATTCTCACCAATGTGTACCATACCAACATCCACCGAATGTCACTATTTATAGGTAATTTGGCAAGTAGGAGGTAAAAATATATGACCAATAAGAATGTATAATTATGAAACACATGACCTTTGGACAATAAGCATGAGTATCTAAATTATACATATTTTTAAATATTTATAATAATGATAAGTTTTAATTTCAGTCTTCAATTTTTTTTCTTTTTTCTTTTTTTTTATATTTGAAAAGAGCCTAAAACTTATTTTCATGAAGATTTAATAGATAATTAGGATGGAAATACCCTTCTTCACGTTAGCTAACAATACATTTATGAATTATGGAGGGAGAATTTGAAAACGATATATATTAGTTAATTTTTTGGAAAGAGAATGCATCTATTATAGTTTATAGATTTTTCTTTCTATTTGTAATTAATATGATTTTTTTTTTCTATTTTCACGTCTAAAACATTTGAAGATGTTGATTTGAGAAAAATCTTGAGTGAAGAAGAAAAATCCAACGAAGAAGATGGGGAAGAGTTATTGAAAATTGAAACTCTAAACATTAAGGTGGAAGTCAAAAAATAAAGCAAGAACGATGATACACTAATTATGTTGGAAATCAAACGCTAAAATGTCAAAGAACTTGCAGCAAATAACGTAGAAGATGTGATTCTTGAGGAGTTCTCTTCGGAAAGTACTTTTTGGTGATTGGCTCTCTGATTATGGCTTTGAATGAGCTTGATGGAAACATCTTTCCTGGGTTTATGGCCGACAACAATGTTCAACTTTTGGTGGCAATGTTGGATTTTTTTGTCTCCGATTTACCTCTTTAGGATCATAATATTTTGTTCAAGACGTAGAAGGTTGGTTTGGCCATACTCTATTGAACAAGTTTATTTCATTCCTAGTTTGCTTCATTTTATTTCTTTTTAAAAAGGGCCAAGTTTTATTTTTGGAGGGGTAGAAAGTTGAAGGAAGAACAGGATTAATTCCGTAATATTCTTAGTTAACTCCCCCTTACCCCTACTTATAATAAACTCTATAAATATGAATCTTCCTCCTCTTGTATGAGACACATTATCATTCTAATAAAAGATTCACAAGGTTGATTCTTTGAGGATCACTCCTTAAAGCTACTTAGGATGTAAATCGGGAAGTTCTCTCTATGGACCTTCTTCCTAGTCTTGCACGTACAAAACAAGCTTATGATTCTATTTTTCTTGTTGTAGATTGTTTTAGTAAGATGACCAATCTTATACCATGTAAAAAGACCTCAGATGCTCTTAATTTGCTAACTTTTTTTTTAAAGATGTCGTTTGGCTTCATGGTATTCCTAAGACTATTGTGTCGAATCAAGATAGTTTATAGTTACTTTTGGAAAAATCTCTAGAAACATTTTGACTCTCATTTAAAGTATAGTTCGAGTAGCCACCCTCAAATAGATGGCCAAACCAAGATTACTAATCAAACACTTGGCAATCTCCTTTGATGCTTATGTCGGAATCATGGAAACAGGATACCCCAATCATGGAAACAGGATAATCTAATTGCTTGAGTAGAATTTGCATATAATAACATGTAAAATAAGTCCATAGGAAAGTGTCCCTTAGAGGTTGCATATGCTTGTCCCCCTAGATTAATGTTTGACCTTCCTAATGTACCTTCTACTATTGATTTTAGTGATGAGGTTGACTTCATGGTTGACTGACTTCAAAAGATCACATGCTGAAGTTAATCAAAACCTTGAGGCTGCCAATGCTTCTTAAAAGAAAACAATTGATGGATGTTTGGGGTATGTTTGGGGTATGCACAATCCAATTCGATCCGATTTTGGGAAGAACCACGGACTGAACGGAACATCAGTTTTTAGTCAACTTGAATCAGAAAATAGTTCAGTTCCAAACCTGGACCGTCCTAAGTCAGTCCAAATGGGTTTGGTTCAGCTAAAACTGATCTTGTTTTTGTTAGAAGAAAAATGAGGGAGCAAAAAGATGTTGACGTCAATGGAGCTGGCATGGTGGTCAATGAAAGACCTGGTGGAGGAAGAAGTACAAGGAGAGAAAGGGAGGTTGGGACATAGAGGTCTAAGCTTGAGAAAAAAATAAAGAAACAGGAGCATGAGAAAATGCGAAGAGAAACAACAAATGAGAGACGTGAGAGAAATTGAAGAGACACTTGGAAGTGAAAGAGAAAAGACAATTAATTTAATAAGAAATAAAATAAAAAGAAACTGAAAACTAAAACCAAACGAGTAAGTAATTTTAAAACCTAAATCATGTCAAAAAAGAATTTGAAGTAGTCTTGTAAACATGCCACTTTGGGAGGACGGATTGGAATAGGTTTGTGTTGGAAGTGTAATTCCAAGCCCATGTTTGGATTGAGGGCTTTGGACCTAGTTTGTAATAACACTCATTCATTTTCCATCATTTTTAACCCAACTTTATTTCCCACTGTTTTCACACTTCACAATCCCGTTTCCAATCCGCCCTTGATTTTTCACTCATTTCATTGCCCTCAAATTCCAGTAATCCTTAATACATTCCAACCTTCCAAACAAATCGTTATCCTTCCCTACTTTGCCAACGACCATCAATCTCCAAACTCATTTGATTCAGAACATGAGTCAGCAAAAGAAGTGCACAGATAAATAAGAAGACTTTGTTGAAAAGCAGTAACATTTGATGTTGAAACTTGGCAAAAGAAGAACTTCAGTATGATATTCGAGCTTCACCAACGTGTGCAACAAAAATGTGTTATCATGATTTGACAATATAGTAAAAACATCCAGAATATGCGTCAAAGAGAAAAAATAAAAAATAAAAAATAGTACTTGAGGAATCAAGAAGAGGCTGGATATTGTGTACTTCCCTATCCTTTTATTCTTCAACTGTAGTGTCAGTGTAAACCTTAGCAGCTGATTGACGACCACTTAACATCAAGGTCTGGTTTTGACATTGCCCTTGGCTGAGAGATGAAACAAAACTCTCGGTGGAACTCTTTCCATCAGCCATGGCAGCAGAAGCTAGATTTTCCAAATCATTTTCACTGTTGTGAAAATCAACCACTCTTGGAGAATGGACGCCGCACGAATTGTTCCACTGTCTGAACTTGTACCCAGGAGAATTTCCATGCAACTTATAACACTTATCAACCACGTGCGCAGAAATGCAACAATATGTGCAAATTGACTTTGTCCTTCTGTATCAAGAAAATCAGTATTAGTTCACGCACTTCTTTGACTAACCAGAATGGTACACTACTATTGTTTTTGTACTACCAGAGAAAACACTAGGATAATGAGAAAGTTGGATCCACAAGGGAAGGATATGCACACAAGTTCCATCAGGAAAGATATCACGTATTCAGCCAGATAGTAATGTGGTAAATATTACATTCCCCAAATGTGCATTTTGCACAAGAATAGGCCGGTATATAGTTGTCCATCTCTTCCCTAACAACCTTTAACTTTGTAAAGAGTAACCTAATTGAGAGCTAGTCTAATAAGTTAGAATTGTAGACCCTTCTACACTGCATTTCTTCGTGTATACCATTTTTCTTCAATGGGGAATCATTTGTGGAAGGACTACTGTTCTATCTCAGCAAACCTCTTCTTCGCCTCTTTTGGGGTTCCAACATTTTGCCAGATAGGAAAACCGATCAATATTGTCAACCTTTCTTTCGTTGTTGGAATTCGGTGTACTCCAAGGAGAGGGAATGTTCGTTTTTGGTGTCCTACTCTGTCTGATGGCTTTTCAGGTAAATCCTTTTTCCTTTGTTTGGTTTAATTCCTCTCACTTGAGTGATTTTGTCTTAACCTCTATGTGGAAGGTGAAAATTCCCTAGAAGGTTAACTTTTGGTTACAATTTGTTCTAGAGATTTGGAGAAAGTTAAGAATTTAGCCTATGGTTTCAAATTAGAATTCATCCCTATGGTTTAATAAAACTCTCATAAATAGTCCCACCCTAGGGATCAATTATGAGAGTTTAGGACTATTTATAAGGTATCGTTAAACCATACAAATCAAACCATTGGAACTATTTTATCCATTTCTGAAAAAACAATTGGGATTCTCTATAAGGTTTTATTAAACCATATGATTGAAATTCTAATTTTTAAAACAATAGAGACTAAATTTGAACTTTTGCCAAACTATAGCGACCAAATTTGTAATTTAATCTTAAGTTATTTGTTCGACAGGAGCTCCATGGAAGAGTTAACACCTTGGGCAAGGTGATCAGGAAGGTGCCTACAACAATGGGGTCGTGGTGTTGCATTCTATGAGGGCGACAATTGGTACAAGTTCTTGAGGAGTTTGGTCTTGGCTTGACTAGGCATAGGAGTTGTAGAAAGATGTTCTAGGAGTTCCTTTCCTTCTCCATCCACCCTTTCGCGAAAAAGGGAAAGTCTAAGGGACTAAGGGCTATCTTGTAGAGACTTTGGGGAGAGAGGAACAAAAGAATTTTTAAAGGCCTAGCAAGATCTTCTAGCAATGTTTGGTTGTTTGTGAGATTCTATGTTTCCCAAAAGGTCTTATTTTTCTTGATCGGAGGTCCTTGTAGGTTGTCTCCTCCTTTTGTGCACTCTCTTTTCGTATGTCCTTGCCCTTTCAGCTTTTCTAATTGAAAGTTCGATTATTCATTTTAAAAAAAAAAAGGTCAAAATTTCTATTTCAAATATTTCCAAATCAAGGAAGCTGATTCGTAGTACATCAGCTTGGCCAAATTTCCTTGTAAAATAAATTTAGATTCCAAGAAATCACCATTTTTTTGTTCCGAAGCCATGAACACATCAAAGTATCAGACTCACCAGAACGTTGTGCTGATCCATCAATGAAACCTATTTTGTTTTATACTGAAGAGGGGATTAGCATCCACGGCTCCCAGAGAAGTAATTTTCTCCAACGAGAACTTGTGGAGCCTAACCAAGTCTTGAACTGTCGAAGTCACTTCATCTACTGAAGAATTTTATTTTCTGTCAGACAAATCATTTGAATTATATTGTCCAAACACTTCTTATGCCAACACTGGCATGCAAATCCAAGAAGTTACTAGATACAGAGACAAAAGACAGCTCTACTGAAGTACTAGGCCAAAAATGAATAGAGCCATTCACATATTGCACTCAAATTTGAATCACAGAACACACGTCAATAGATAAGCCTGAATTCACCAAACTGCCCAATAAACTTGGAATAACTAATAATCCAAACTGTTAAACTACATTCCCAAAGAAATCCAAAGAAATATAAAATTGTACAACTCAACCATAGTAAAGCAAACATTGCAAATCCATACGCATGATTGAATAAGCATCAATATGATTTCAGAAAGCAACATTGCCATCAATCAACTTTGAAATTAAAATGCAGTTTCAGACCAATATTTGAATAAAGCTGTAGATAATGAAGTTTGATGCTCATATATACAATAAAAATTCTCAGACAAAGCAGAACTTCTAACCTATAACACATTAAGCAATCTTGTATACCTTATTTGAAAGAGGTTAATGTAAAGAAACAGGGTTTTCACTGACACAGGAGACAACATCTCTCCGGGCTGGGCGAGAAACTTTCTTCTTCACATAGGAAGAGTTCCATTCACCACCATCCTGAGCATAATAGTCCATAGGATATTCCCCTTCAACCTCCACTTTATCTCGTTGATCACCGTCACATTCACATTCCTGACGATCATTACAACTTAATTTAGCTGCGCTTGTTCTCTCCCACCAACCAGGGATTAGTCCAAGAGCTACCTCAGCCTCAAATGGAGTAAGAAGAGGCTTAGCAAAAGCATCTCCCCAGTCAATTGAAAGACGAGGACAAGCTATCTGAATCCATGCATCCACCGAATCCTCAAACAAAGCCACTCGATAAGGACTGATCTCAGACATTAATACAACAGTATAATCAAATCCTTTAGACTTCATCTTCTCCTCCAATCTCTCCAAAATTTTGGGGTTCCCTTGCCTGCCTAAGGTCCCCAACACAATACCCCAATTTCTCGCTTCCTTTGCCTTCAGAACCGCGCCTTTTCTAGACGCCTTCATTCCTTCATGATCATACTCCTCAAGCAATAACTTACCAACATATGGATCATACCGGAAAACCCTAATTCCAGGATTTGCAATCATGAAAGCTTCTAAATGAAACCTTCCATCGGCCACAAAAATCGCAACAGTCTCCCCATTATTGCCGAAAGCAGAGGTAGAAATTTTAGGAGCCGTACAGCCAAGAACTTCCCCAGCTGACAACGGCTTGGACTGGGGAATTAAAACCCGGATGCCATGCTTCTCTAGCTCCATCTTCGAAGCTCTAATAGCAGAGGCGAATTGAATTGTCCCGGCAAGCACCAAGTTCGTGGAATCAAGACCATTAACATTGAGACGAACAGTATTAACAAGACGAGGCACATCAATGGCAATGTCGACGAAAACATAGAGACACGGAATGGTAGTGGAATCAATAGGGACGAGGCAGCTATGGCCATAATGGATGAGGAGATCGGCTTGGAGAGCGGAGGCGGAGAGGTCATCGACGCAACAAGCGCCATAAGTGACATCGCCAAGAACAAAGCAGTGGGAGGCCTTGCCGAAAGTGGTGAGGATATCGGAGAGGATGAGGGAGTACATGAGAAGACCTTCGGGGAGCTGAAGGGCAACGCGGGAGGCGCCGGAGGAGAGGATTCGCCATACGCACTTGTGAACCTCGAAGTTGTAGTTGGAAGGAAGAAGAGAGACGGCGGCGTTCAAGGCAGGATCCTTGAGGATGGAATCGGGAATCTGATTCTTCACAAACCGCTTCGGCGGCGGCCTCGATCTTGGCGGGGGTTTGTCTCCAGTGCTCTGAGAGAGAATAGCGAGCTCTGGTGGCTTTTGCACCTCCGACGCCATTTTTGCTCTGAGAGAACTGATGAGCGAATTGCAGAATATAGGGATTACATGCGCAATTGCATGCCCTTTTTAAACTCATCTCCGTCTAGGTGTCAACATACGAAAATTTTCTGTACTCTGGTAGTAGTATACTGTATTTACCCTATAAATTTTTCTTCCCGGACTTCACAATAATGTTTTTAAGAGCATTCACATAACATACAATAAGTGGAGTGAGTTTGCAGAATTTTGGGGGTAAAAAAAAAAAAAAAAAAATTTTTTTAAAAGGATTCAAATAAAAAAAAAAAAGAGAAGAGAGTTTTAAAAATTTTTGGGGTAAAAAAAAAAAAAAAAAAATTTTTTTAAAAGGATTCAAATAAAAAAAAAAAAGAGAAGAGAGTTTTAAAAATTTTTGGGGTAAAAAAAAAAAAAAAAAAATTTTTTTAAAAGGATTCAAATAAAAAAAAAAAAGAGAAGAGAGTTTTAAAAATTTTTGGGGTAAAAAAAAAAAAAAAAAAAACATAGTTAAAATATTATTTCCATATTACTACCATTTATCACGAAATTAAATGATTTATTAATTTATTATTAGTTTATTTGTAGATCTCAACGTAATTCTTAAATACTACCTTTGCCGAAAAATCATATTACTAAAAATTTTCTCTCAAGATAGATTGAAATTTGTTTAATTTAAGTCTATATACTTCCAGTTATTAAATTGCTTAATTGTATGTAAAATCATTACAAAGCCTATAAATAATAGGCTTAAACAAGTCTCCATGCATTCTTTCTAAATTTCAAAGTCTTTTTGTTCTTCGGAGATTGATTTCTTATAATGCCTTGGTCAGTTGTAAATGCATAAACAACCGTTCTTGCACATCCAGTATGGCGCATGATAGTGTGGAGTGATTGTTTCTGAAGAATATCATGGGCCAGCTGGGTTTGATGATAGATGGGTTGATGTGGTGATAAATTGTATAACCTTTGCTAGCTTCTCAGTAATGCTAAATTGTGGGCCAAAAGGTTTCTTTTATCCTTGATGAGGTTTACGACAGGGAGTCCTTTATTGCCTTAAATATTTTCACTTTGAGCTAAAGTTTTGTCTAGTTTACTGTGTTCAGCCGAAAGGAATAAGGTGATTGTGTGATGTCAAATTTCTCATTATATCCGAAATGTATCATATCTCTTCTTTTATGATTGTTTGTTATTCTAGAAAGTACTGATCTCGGAGGGAATGGCATTAAAATCCATTGAGGAGGCGTCAAGTCAATGTATCAACCTTCAAAAGATCTATTATTTTATTTAGCTCTAGCGTTTCGAAGGAGGTGAAAAATGCAGTTAGCCTATGTTGTTCATGTGGTGCCTAACAAAAAAAAACAAATAAAATAGATGGATGAAATTTAAGAGATGAAAGGGTTCAAGGATGTTGAATTCCTTAATAACTTCTTTAAGTCATGCAAATATGTCCTATGGATTATTGTGTTGACCAGTACTTAAGTCTAGAAATTAAATTCTAGATTATTATCTTCCAATAACAATCATTTCTCATCCAAACCTAGTTAATTACTTGTAAGCACTGACTTGTAAAACCAAGTGTTGGGGAGAGCAATGCGATTGAGGTTATGCGTTACTAGAAGAAGAATAGCCGAGAAGTAGCCAAGAAGTAGAGCAAAATTTTAGTTAAGTGATGGCCAAGACCATGCGTTGGTGAAGTAGTGGGAAGCTGAATTATTTGAGGAACCATGCGTTGTTGATTGAATCAAGAAGGGTTGTGAGATGGAGTAGTCGTCGCATCGAAGGATAAGTGATCATTGGCCGGGTAAGAAATATGCTTAAACCATGCGTCGAAGACAGCCATGAGTTGAAGTCACTATGCGTCGAAGATAGCCATGCGCTGAAGTCACATTGTGTCCAAGACAGAACGGTCTTGACACGATGAGGCTAGTGATGTGAATGAATATGTGGTATGCGTCGGAGGTAGGAGGCGCCGAGAACATTATGCGCTGAGAATGGTTAGTTGCTGAAGACGCTGGAGGAGAACATAGACATGAGTACCTTGCGTCGAAGGAAAGACCAGTGCCAACCTACGGTGAAGGGTAAGTCGGCATTATCATCTTGGTACTTGTGAGGGATAAGTCGGCAGTATATATATATATATAGGTGAGTTTAATTATTTTCAGACATTTCGAGAACTTAAGTCAGTTCCATCTTTCAGAGAAACCACCAGAGAAGGAAGAGGAAAGTGTTCTTATAGTTTTTAGGCGAAATTCTACCTGTTTTGGTGCTGAAATCCGAACTGGAACAGGAGACGATTGCAGACGCACAGACTGAACAGTGGTTGTTGTTTGGAGTAGAACGACTCAAGGAAGCCGAGTTTAGGGCTGAAATTTTGAGGTTAGTAAGTTAACATAATTCATAAGACTTAAGTCTTATGAAGGATGGTTAAGCTGAAATTGAGGTTAATCACATGAATCTTTAGGTAAAAGCAGCAGCTATAGAATTGTTATGCAATCTGGAGCAACGCGGAGTGATTTTGGCATAACTGGAGAACGAAAAAGAGTTAAGCCTTGAAATTTTGGGGTAAGTTGGGGAACTTAATTCTTTACAAGTTTGTAGAAGAGAAGAAGTCTTAATATGGGCTGGAAATGCGTTTTTAGCAGGGATTAAGCAGAAACAGCAAAGCTGTAACAGTCAGCTTTGTTAGGAAGAAGATAAAACTCAAATGTTGGTAAAATAGCAAAAGTGAGCTGCAGGCAAAGTGTTCTTTGAATTGAAGTCTAACAGAAGGGTAAGCAATAGCTAGAAGTAATAGCCTTAGTGTTTAAGGCTTGAGAATGAACTAATGGAAGTTTGATCGCATGATAAACTATAGGCATTGTGCATATGTTGAGTTGTTGTATATATTAAAGTGAATGGAAAAGAAGTATAACAAGGGAAAATATTTGTTTTAGGCCAAGAGGAGATAGGAAATGCTTATAATCCATTCAAGGCCTAGAAAGAGTTGTGAATGACACTTTTCTTAGTTTAAAACAATTATGTTGAATATGATAGTTCGGTTTTTCAATGGAATATGATTTTGTGATCAAATGATTTATGAAGCAGACGTTATGTTCTTAAAGTTATTGAAAAGCATGTTTGTGAAATGTTATTGATATAATAATTGCCCTGTATTCTTATAAATGATTTGTATACATTCTGTTTATATAAATTGTTACTTCTTAAAAGAGAAATGTTTTAGAGGAGGCTCAATGCTGAAGGACATGAGAAGGCATGTGAGTTTCCCCGGGACTCAATACTGAAGAACATGGAGAAGGTACTTGGGCAACCCGCCACAGTCCTATGTGTACATAGAGGTTATATGCTGGTGCGTTGAGTCTTGCTCCGCATTGAGCCCTATATGCTTTCGACGTTGGGGTGTTGAGTTTTGCTCCACTTCAACTAAGGGAAAAGTACTGCACTTAAACTATTTTCTTATGATTTGCTGAAAATCATGTATGAAGTGATAAGGACAATTAAGTTTGTTTTAACTAATATAGTTGACGTGATTACATGTTTTATGTTTGATGATGAACATAGTTTTACTACTGATGATTTTCGAACTAAAATGGTTTGTTAAAATTATCACTCACTGGGCCTTTAGCTCATGTTTTCAATGTTTTCTTTTCCCTCCAGGTAGCAAGGAAGTTTCTAGTGCTTTGCCTACTCCTACTCGCCCTGCTTAAGCTTCGAGTCTCCGGAAAATCTGACTTGTTGAAGTGTTATTTGTATGTAAAACCTTAATTCGATGGCATGTAGATATGTATGTACAATTACCAGGGATTGGACTATGGGTTGTGTAAGGACTTGTAAAAGAGTTGAGGAATTTCATTTTTGGCTTGTATATACTTTCCTATATGTTATGTTTAAAATGTTTTAGAATGTGGAGATTACATGGTGAACAGTTCAGAATGTGTGTGGAGGAACGGATGATATGCGTCACAAGAGGGGTGATGTATACTGTCCTCACATCTCCTTTCAGGTTAGGTAGGTAAACTTGGGAGGGGGTGTGACATTACTAGTCGCTTGAAACCAAATTAAGAAGCATGACATTGAAACCAAATTAAGAAGCATGACAATAGGTTTAGTCATGATCAACTTTCACTAATAACCTAACTATTCACATGATAGGTTAGCTAATGATTCAATATTATATATTCGGTTAAACATGAAATCTTTCTAATTGAATATACAACCGAACATTCATATATGATCAATTGATGAGATAAAGCACAATAATATTGAAAAGTCATGAAGAACACATATCCATAGGAAAAACTAGTGCATTAACTTAAATTCATAAACAAGTTCATCAATATCATAGAACTAAGTGTTTAGCCATGCATCGATACTAGAATCATATGTTCATACATTGCAACAACCATAAATGATAAAGAAAAATAAAGGAAACAAAGACAAACTACTCTCGAAGTAATCTTTGTCATTACGTCCGTCAATCTTGCCTTGATTCACACCTCGAGATCTCAAACGACCTCCAAACGAACCTTTAACTTTCACTCTCTCTAAAGCTAGGCTAAGACACCCTCTAGAACAGAATTTTGTGGTGAATGGTCATGATTCGACACCAAACTTGTAAGACTCTAACTCAGAATTCTTAAGATGGCTAGTAAGGAAAGAAATAAGACTAATTGAACGCATAATATTAGGAAAGAAATAGATATTTCACTAAGAGTGAGAATGAAGGATGGAAGGCATAGTTTGGGAATTAGTTAAGTGTTTAAATGTATTTCGAGCATAGCCCGGTTAATGCATGGATGGTAACACGCTAAAGGGTGGTACCTTAATTTAGAGAGAATTTGATATTGAATTTTGAAAAAGGGAACAAGAATTAGGAAAAGAGGAAACGCACGGCTCACAATTAGTCTTGGAAACTAACAGGTTATGGGATTAGCTTTGAAGAGTGTTAAGCTAGAAAGAAAAGAGAAGCCAAAGAACCATGGGGCGTGAACAGCATGCGTTGAAGAGCATGCGTTGAAGGTTTATTATGTATTAGTAAGGATTTTGGTGTTGATAAAGAAGTCTATGCCTAAAGACCAAATGTTTAAGGCAACTACGAACGAAGGGTTGCTGTGTATTGAGGGGTGACTACCAGCTATGCGTTGAGGAGCTCAATTTCATGGTAAATGGAAATATAATTTTGATTTCGAATAAACACATAGGCTATAATTAAAGAGTTCAAAGAATAGGAAGTTGGACGCATGGTACGATGTGGTAAGGTACAAACGCATAGTAGTATACATTTGGGACACTGACGCCTAGCAAGATACAGTGAAGAAATGGTTTCAAAAGTATTATGGCGGAAGGTAAAGGAAATTTGGTGAATGCACAAGGGTAGTATGATTAAATGAAAAGTTTGTATATTGGAATATGTTAGACGTATAAGATAAGCTTATAAGGCCTAAGTGGCTTCATAAAAACTTGACACCTTATAAGCAGGAGGTGTTAGAAGTATGTTAAGTATTTCATGCAAGGTGACGCTTGGATAAATGTATGGTTGGTTAAACATGTAGCTTGACATGTGGCAAGCAAATGGCAAAAAGGGAGAAGTAGTATGACCAGCCCTCTACTCCAAAACTATAAAGAGGACATTGACGGAAAAGGAGTGACTGATGATGTTGAAGTAAGAATCCTTGAGAGAAAGAAGGAATTCTGGTGTCCGTAATAGAAGTCTGCGGCCAAGGAAGAAGATATTCCAGACAACTTAGCTATATCTTGTGTTAAAGAAGTTGTCTTGTGTAAAAAAGGGTCAGTCTTGCATTTAAGTATCAAGGTGAACGATGGGTCCAAGTGGAACTTGTGTGGTCGACGCATCCAAAAGAGAAGTAAGAAAGAGTTGGGAAGCACCTCACATTAGCTATCAACCTTGCATCCAAGGGCAGGGTTGCGACCAACCGAGCTGCCAAAGGAATATAAGGCCTTGCGTTCCAGGATTAGAACGCTGCGTTCAAGAAGCTCGGGGAAAAAGGAAATAGCGGGATAGAGGAGAAACTATCCTTGAAGTGATCTGCCAAAAGGAAATAGGAAAGGCGTATAATCCACTCAAGGCCTAGGAAGAATTGTGAGTGACACTTCTTTTACTTTAAAACGATTTTGTTGAACATGATAGTTCGGTTTTCCAATGAAATGTGAATTTATGATTAAATGATTTATGAAGCATACGTTATGTTCTTAAAGCTATTGAAAGGCATGTTATGAAATGTTATTGATATAATAATTGCCTGTATTCTTATGAACGATTTGTATACGAACAGTTTATATAAAATGTTGCTTCTAAAAAGGAAAATGTTTTAGAGGAGGCTTAATGCTAGTAAGGCATGTGAGTTTCCCCGGGACCCAGTACTTGGGCAACCCGCCTATAAAATGTTTTAGAGGAGGCTCAATGCTGAAGGACATGAGAAGGCATGTGAGTTTTCTCGGGACCCAGTACTGAAGGACATGGAGAAGGTACATAGGCAACCCGCCATATTCCTATGTGCACATAGAGGTTGATATTGCTGGTGCGTCGAGTTTTGCTCCACATCAAGCCAGGAATGATTTTGACGTTGGGTATGTTGAGTTTTGCTCCATCCCAACTAAGGATGTTTTCGATGTTGAGAGCGTTGAGTCTTGCTCAGCCTCAACTAAGGGAAATTGTTAAGAACAAACTAATTTTATGTACAACTACTTTGGAATGTATTCATGTGATTTGATTATAAGTTGAAAAGTATGATTTTATAGAGGTGATGATTTGAATTAAGTATTTTGCGAGATAATGATGATAACATGCCTGCTTTTGAACTAAAGATAGTTTCACAAAATCTGTCACTCACTGGGCGTTTAGCTCATCTTTTTATATGTTTTTCATTTTCCAGGTAGCATGACAGTTCCCGTTGCTCGAAGTCGAGGTTTGTCAAATGTATAATGGTATCGTCGTCCTATGAAGGATGATTAAATGGGCATAAAGGAAGTGTTGACAGTGGAAGTCGATAATAGAGTCGACGACTGCCGTGCTCATGCTTCGTCTCGGGATACAGGAGGGTAGTTCGGGATGGGGTGTGACAAAACTCCTAGTGGATTATATAGGAAAAAATTTCCAAAAATATCTCAAACTTTCCATGAATGGCCTACCCCTAGCATTGTGTTGCAGCGTTACAATTCTCCATGTCAAGCATTGCGGCGCTTCCAATAACGCCGTAGCGCTCTTGAATCTTCCTCCAAATTGAAATTGTAAATACATTTTATTTATTCAATAAAATAAGAAGTTGTTTTATTTATCTTTTACATTAACTCAATCCAATAAACTAAGATTCCATGGTTATTTTATGTAAACTTAAACATATATGCGGTTGACATACAAGGTTAGGTCATGTTTAAGTAATAACCAAAAGATCTGTAGTACAGGAATTGGGTGTCTTATTTTGGTAACACTACGGATACGACCCACTTTGTAGTTGTTACAAAGAGTTGTAAAATGTTACAAACGATTTGATCCTAATCGTTCATGTGGAGGCATGTGGGTGGGGGTATCCTATGCAAAGAGTTTGTATAAGACCAAACCGTGAAATGTTTAATTTCTCTTTGTAACGCCGTTAATTGAAGAAGTTAACATTTCATAGGATGAATATAGGTAACTTGACCTAAATCCTGAATGAGTTATGAACTCATGTCTATGAGGGCTATCCTTTGATCTGTATGGGTGAGAGTGGCCAGATCGCCAACTCAATATGCCTACCATTTTGAGGATTTGTCTAATTAGGGAGCTGGAAACATATCTTCACAAGATAGAATTCACTTCTTCCCATGTTTAGGGTAAGTAGGTAAATTACTCCTTTAAGGGCTAGTTCCGAGTCTTGAACAAAGAGTCTTCACCCTCTCACTGGCTCAAGAGGGGTTAGTTTATAGTTGTTCATTAGAGAGATCAGTTGTACTTACTGAAGGGAATTGAATCCCGGCGAAAACATGTGATCGCGTTCTTTGATTAATTGAAAGAATTAAAAACACAAAAAGTAAAGAAAAGCTTAAGCATCATACCTTTGCCAATCTATAGTTCTTGAACCAATAATCTTTTCCTTGTAGTCTTCATTTTTCCAGAGATCTTCCTCACTATGACTTTGGCAAGGATCCGGTTTTCCTTGTAGTCTTCATTTTTCAAGAGATCTTCCTCACTATGACTTTGGCAAGGAACCGGTTGGTGAGAACCGCTTTTTTGAAAGAATGGGAAGAAGAATTATCTTAGAATTTTTCTAAGAAAATTGGGAGAACTAATAGAGGAAGATTTTTAGAGTAATCGTAGAGATGATTCTCATAGAGAGTGTGTTCTATGAAGGCTCCAAGGGCCGTATTTATAGAACTCTATGAGTTACTCCTAATCCTATTCGGATAACCCCTCTATAGAGATTTTAAATCAAATATTTAATAATATCCAATATTAATGAATATCTACCCAAATAATATCTTATATTAAATGGCTTAAAATATGTAAATATTATTTAAATATTTATTTTTGGCAGAATCTTTGATTTGGATCTCATCCAAATTAAATAATTAATTATTTGAATCCAATTCAAATTAATTAATTAATTCTCTCTCTATCTATTTTCTGCAGAATCTTTAATTTGGATTTCATCCAAATTAAATAATTAATTATCTGAATCAAATTCAAATTAATTAATTAGTTCTCCCTCTATTTACTTATATATTATCCAAATAAATAATTAATTATTTGAATCATATTCAACTAAACTAATTCTTCATATTATAAAGTTATAATTTGAATCACATTCTAATAATTTATAATAAATCATGCAATTTATTATATCCAGTGCAATTAATATTTTCCCTCATAAATTTGAATATTTCAAAATTTTTTTTCAACATAGTTGATCCTTGTTGGTCCGTAGTGAGCTAGCAAGAGGACCTTATGGACCTATAAATCAGAAGCTCCAACAATATGAGATTAATTGGCTAAACTCATTAACCACATTAATCAATATTCGTTAATTGTGGGTACACTCCGCTAATGTAAGCACCTAATTCGTAAGCACGTTCAAAAGCTTTAAGCGAACTAGTATTAATAATCTCATATTGTAAATTAAAAAAAATAATAATAAAATAAGGAAGAGGAAACCAAAAGGGAAAGAAGACAAAAAAAAAAAAAAAAGGAAATTAGAAAAAAGAAAAGAGAAGAAAAAAGAAAAAGAAAGAAGAGAAGATAAGGATGGGAGAGTCTGTTATAGCTTTTTATTGAAAGGAAAATTTTACCGACTTATTTCTCTTCATTTCCAAACTCATTTCTATGCTATCTTTCAGCTACACATCGTGGAGAGGTTGAAGAAGAGTTCTAGGGCAAATTCATGCAACGTTTTGGACGGTTTCATGGTAAAACTGAAGCTGAAACAGAAGCTTCATCTGCTATCGCACAGTTCGACCCAGATTTGGTGTTTGGTAAATATCGAGCTGAAGAGATTGAATTTGGGCTGAAATTTTAAGGTTAGTAATTTAACTCAATTTTGAACAACTTTTATGAAGGATGCCTACAGTTGATATGGAATAGAAACATGTAAACTTTTAGCTGGAAGTTACTGATACAAAATTTTTGTGCAATCTGGAGTAGCGCGGAGAAACCTTGCAATATTTCTAGAAAACTTGTTTCTCTTTAAGTTTGTAAAAGGAAAGAAGTTCTAAATCTGGATGGAAATATGACTTTGAACTGACAGAAGTGAGAACAAAAAGAAAAGGAGGAAACTCTGCTGTCGGGTGCCGTTAAGAAGCGAGTATCGCTGAGAAATTGAAGCGTGAGTAGCAACATGAATCTCTGTGGTAGTGCAAAGGAGGTTTTTGTCTCACAAATCTCACTGACTCTCGCTCGGTGTCGCTCCTCAGGTAATCTCGCTAGTCTCGCTTATTCTGGTGTCGCTAGTGCCGTGTATCTGTTGTGTAATTTCGTTAGTAATCTCGCTAGTAAGGTGAAATCTTGTTGGTAATCTCGCTAGTGACATAGAATCTCGCTTATTATGTTTATTTTAGAAAAGAAAGGGAGTCTCGGTGGTGAATCATGATTAGAGTTTAAGTATGCACATTTAACGATCATGTAAAGGAAGTTTAAGGAAAGCGTAACCTGAGGAATGTGTATTTACAGGCCAAGAAGAGCTCGGAAAGGCATATAATCCGCTCAGGGCCTAAGACAAGTTGTGAATGACACTTTTCTTTCTTTGAAAACGAAATTTATTGAAAATGTTTAGTTTGGTTTTTCTTATAAGATATGGCTTTGAGATGAACTATTTTCTTGAAAAACATGATGTTTGATGATATTGTTCACAAGGCATGCTTTATCCGTTTTCTATAAGATGTTGAATGGCATGTTGTGAAATGTTGTTTATCGTGAAATATCTGATTTTTCATAAAAGACTTTCATGTGAACTATTTACGTAAAATACTGGTTTCTAAAATGTTTTAGAGGAGGCTCAATGTTGAAGGACATGAGAAGGCATGTGAGTTTCGCCGGGACCTAGTACTGAAGGACTCGTAGAAGGTACTTGGGCAACTCGTGATCTTCCCATGTGCACATAGAGGTTGTGACGTTGGGTGTGTTGAGTCTTGCTCTACCCCAACTAAGGTTGTTATCGACGATTGAGTGCGTTGAGTTTTACTCTGCCTCAACTAAGGATGTTTTCGACGTCAGGTGCGTTGAGTCTCGCTCCGCCCTGACTAAGGGAAAGGTTTGAGAACGAACTAATTTTTGTGTACGATCATTTTGGCATAAACATATGTGATTTGGTTATGATGTTGAAAATTATGATTTTACAAAAATGGTTATTTAAATCACGTTTACGTATATGGTGTTATAACGACTTTAACATGCCTGTTTTCGAACAAATGATGGTTTTACAAAATTAGTTACTCACAGGGCTTTTAGCTTATGCTTTCCATGTTTTCTTTTCCTCCCATGTAGCAAGGACGTTCCTGGTGCATTGCCTACTCCAACTCGCCCTGCATAAGCTTCGAGTTTCTAGAAAAATTTGTCCTGTTTTGAAGTGTTGCTTGTATGTAAACCTTATATAGGTGGCATGTAGACTCAACTGTGTATTTACTAGGAGTAGAAACATGGTTTTGTATAAGGTCTTTACAAATGAGTTGTAAATTTGAATTATCGATATATATAAAATTCCTATTATGTTATGGTTTGAAAAGTATTAAGGAGCAATACGTATGTTGTAAACAGTACAAGATCAGTGTGTAGACGTGGATGGTATGCGTCCCAAGAGGGGTGATGTATGCTGTCCTCACATCTCCTTTCAGGTTATGTAAGTAATTTGGGAGGAGGTGTGACAAGTTGGTATCAGAGCAAAAGAGTCTTGGGAATAGGATCATGCATTGTAGTGTAGGAACATGTAATTTTTAGCCAATAGTAACATTGTGTTGTCATATAGGAAAACATGCCACCTTGAAGCAGGCGAGTGAGGCAATTAGCAACCGGAACTCCTCAAGCTACTAGAGACCGTGGAGATATGTCAGAGGGTGAATCTAATCATCCTCAAGTTGGGGTCAATGTCGAGGAGCATATATTTACTAGAATTGCTGAAAGATGGGCTGCAAGCATTGGATCAGTGGAAGCAAATCCAGAAAAGAAATACAGTATAGAAAGATTGAAGGCTTTGGGTGCCACTACTTTTGAAGGCACTGTCGATCCTACAGAGGCAGAGGCATGGTTGAATCTACTTGAGAAATGCTATCGTGTGATGAGATGCCCTGATGATAGAAAGGTGGAATTGGCAGTGTTTTTGCGCTAAAAAGGGGCAGAAGATTGGTGGAGAATGGTAGAGAGCAGGAAGGAAGATATGGGAGAAATAGGTTGGAATGAGTTTAAGAAGACATTCCAAGAAAAATATTGTCCAAGATCATTCTGAGATGCAAAACGGAATGAGTTTCTGAGGTTAGTACAGGGATCCATGTCAGTGGCGGAATATGAAAAGAAATATACTGAATTGTCTAAATATGTCACGGCTATTGTTGCTGATGAGGTTGATAGGTGCAAGAGATTTGAAGAAGTTTTGCGAAAGGAAATACGTTCCCCGGTGACTGCTAGTGCTGAATGGGTAGACTTCTCCAAATTAGTAGAGTCAGCAATGCGGGGTTGAAAGAAGTTTGATGGAAAAGAGGACAGAACGCGAATCAGCTGGAGGTAGACGGACAATCCACACTTCTAGTACTACTCAGGGGCAGTTAGGTAGGAGATTTGTACCAGGTGTTTTCACTGGAGGAAATTTCAAGACCAGATCGAGTGGACAGGTACTTCCAAGGGAGGTACTGGAGGGGGTACACGGAAGCAAGAACCAAGGAGTTCTACTGGTCCAGCTCAAACAGTAGAAGGTTCTCGAAGTGGACAACCTGGAGAGTCCACAGCTAGTTCCGCAAGGAAACCGTTATGTCCCACCTGCGGGAAGTATCATTAGGGACAGTGTAAGGGCAATGTATGTTATCATTGTGGACAAGCGGATCACTATAAACGAGAATGTCCTCAGTTGATGCAATAATTTAAAGCTGAACAGAGAATTGGTTCATTTACAGCTAGTCAACCACAACGACCTGCAGGAATTGCTGATGAGGGAACTAGTGGATCAATACAGAAGGGAGCTACAGGGCGACCAAAACAGCAAGGAAAAGTCTTTGCAATGACTCAGCAAGAGGCTGAAGATGCTTCTAATGTGGTTACTGGTACACTTTCTATATGTCATACTTCTGCTCATGTTTTAATAAACCCTGGTGCTACCCATTCTTTTATTGCTAGAATGTTTGCTATGAATATAAATAGTACATTAGAATCTTTGTCTGGGGAACTGTTTGTTTATACCCTTGTTGGTGATGTGTTTGTGGCTAGTAAAGTGTATAAAGACTGTGTGGTTGAAATTGATGGTGTGACAAGTTGGTATCAGAAGCAACTCGTGTTTAGAGGATTCGAAGGAGATGAAGTTATTTTCAAGGGGGACAAGAAATTCCTTCCTACTTGTGTGATATCCGCAGTTAAAGCAAGAAAGTTGTTAAGCAAAGGTTGTTCAGCATACCTTGCTTATGTGGTTGATACACGGGCCGGTAAGTTAAGACTAGAGAATATTCCTATGGTGAATGAATTTCTTGATGTATTCCCTGAAGAGCTGCCAGGATTACCACCTGATAGAGAAGTGGAGTTCATTATTGATCTAGTTCCTGGAACAACACCCATTTCGCAAGCACCATACCGTATGGCACCATCAGAACTGAAGGAGTTGAAGGTGCAGTTACAGGAACTAATAGATAAGGGGTATATTAGACCAAGTGTATCTTCGTGGGATGCACGGGTGTTATTCGTGAAGAAAAAGGATGGTACTTTGAGACTATGCATTGATTATCGTCAGTTAAATAAGGTCACTATACGCAACAAATATCCCTTGCCTCGTATTGATGATTTGTTGGATCAGCTTAGAGGAGCATCAGTGTACTCAAAGATAGACCTAAGATTGGGATATCATTAGTTGAAGGTTAGAGAGACAGATGTACCGAAGACAGCTTTTAGAATGAGGTATGGACACTATGAATTCCTCGTGATGCCTTTTGGTCTGACAAATGCTCTAGCAATGTTTATGGACTTGATGAATAAGATTTTCCATCCTTACTTGGATCAGTTTGTGATTGTATTTATTGATGATATTCTAGTGTATTCTAGAAGCAAGGAAGAACATGCAGGACATCTTAGAATTGTATTACAGACTTTGAGAGAAAAGAGATTGTATGCAAAATTCAGCAAATGCGAGTTTTGGCTGGAACGAGTAATGTTTCTGGGACATATTGTTACTGCTGCAGGAGTTGGAGTAGATCCTCAAAAGACCGAGGCAATTACCAGATGGGAATAGCCAAGGACAGTAATAGAGGTTCGTAGTTTTCTGGGACTCGCAGGTTATTATCGGCGCTTTGTACAGGGTTTTTCCAAGATAGTATTACCATTGACTCGTTTGACTAAGAAGGGAACTAAATTTGAATGGAATGAAGAATGTGAGCAAAGCTTCCAAGAATTAAAGAAGAGACTTGTGACAGCACCTATTTTAGCACTTCCAAAGACAGGAAAGGAGTTCGAGGTGTATTGTGATGCCTCTAGTCAAGGGTTAGGTTGTGTACTGATGCAAGAAGGTAAAGTTATAGCTTATGCCTCTAGGCAGTTGAGGCCACATGAAATTAATTACCCTACCCATAACTTAGAACTGGCAGCGGTGGTGTTGGCACTAAAGATGTGGCGGCATTATTTGTTTGGAGAGAAGTGCCATATCTATACGGATCACAAGAGTTTAAAATATATTTTTGATCAGAAAGAACTTAACATGAGACAAAGGAGATGGTTGGAACTGATCAAGTTACGATTACACTATAAATTATCATCCAAGGAAAGCAAATGTTGTAGTTGACGCGTTGAGTAGGAAGTTGAGACAAGCCAAGACTTCATTGAATACTATCAGTGCAGAATTGACAAAGGAGTTAAAGAGTTCAAATACATCTTTATCGGTAGACATGTTGGAAGGTTTGCTTGCACACTTCCAGGTAAGACCTACTTTGATGAGTGAGATTGTTAGCAAACAAATGGAAGACTCTGTACTCAAGAAGATAGTAGAAGAGGTAAATCTCAACCAAAGAACGGATTTTGATATAAGAAACGATGGAGCTTTAATGAAACAAGGAAGATTGTGTGTCCCAAATGACTTGAAGTTGAAAAATGCTATTCTAGAGGAAGCTCATAATTCTGCATATGCGATGCATCCAAGTAGTACAAAGATGTACAGGACTTTGAGAGAATATTATTGGTGGCCAGGAATGAAACGGGAAATTGGCTAATGTGTGGCAAAATGTTTGATTTGTCAGCAGGTTAAGCCAAAAAGACAAAGTCCTGGTGGACTTTTAAAACCACTTTCCGTACCTAAGTGGAAATGAGAACATATCACTATGGACTTCTTATTTGGTCTTCCCAAAACTCCAAATGGTTATGATGGGATATGGGTAATAGTTGACAGATTTACTAAAACTGCCCGATTCTTGCCAGTTAAAGTGACTTTTACTTTAGATAAACTGGCCAAACTGTATGTTGACAGGATAGTAAGTGAATATGGAGCTCCTGTGTCTATTATTTCTGATAGAGATCCGAGGTTTACATCTAAGTTCTGGCCGAGTTTACAGCAAGCATTGGGAACTAAACTTAAGTTTAGTATAGCCTTTCATCCTTAAACTGATGGACAATCAGAAAGAACGATTCAGACTCTAGAGGATATGCTGCATGCTTGTGTATTGCAATTTAAAGGAAGCTGGGATACTCATCTATCTTTGATGGAGTTTGCGTATAATAATAGTTACCATTCTAGTATTGGAATGGCACCCTATGAGGCATTGTATGACAGACGTTGCAGAACTCCTATATGTTGGGGTGAAGTAGAAGAAAGGAAGTTAATGGGACCAGAGTTAATCCAAACTATGTCAGAAAACGTAAAATTCATAAGGGAAAGGTTAAAGACTGCACAGGATCGGCGGAAAAGCTATGCTGATAAAAGGCGTTGAGATTTAGAATTTGAAGTTGGTGATAAAGTCTTCTTGAAGTTATCTCCATGGAAAGGAATTTTGAGATTCGGAAGGAAAAGGAAGTTGAGTCCGAGATATATTGGGCCTTATGAGATTCTGGAACGCATAGAACCGTCGGCTTCAGTTGGCGTTACCAATGGAATTGTCTAAAATACATGATGTATTTTATGTTTCTTTACTAAGGAAGTACATTCCAGATCTTATACATGTTTTGGAAGCTCAACCTATTCAGGTAAATGAAGATTTATCTTATGAAGAGGAACCTGTGCAAATTTTTGATCGAAAGGAACAAGTTCTGAGAACAAAAATGATACCGCTTGTTAAAGTTTTGTGGAAAAATCTCAAAGTGGAAGAGGCAACGTGTGAAAGTGAAGATCAAATGAAGATTAAATATCCTCATCTCTTTACGGAGTGACTTAACCGGAATTTCGAGGACGAAATTCTCAAAAAGGGGGTAATGAATTGTAAGCACCTAATTTGTAAGCACGTTCAAAAGCTTTAAGCGAATTAGTATTAATAATCTCATATTGTAAATAAAAAAAAATAAAAAAGAAAGAACGAAGAGGAAACCAAAAGGGAAAGAAGACAAAAAAAAAGGGAAATTAGAAAAAAAAGAAAAAGAAAGAAGAGAAGATAAGGATGGGAGAGTCTGTTATAGCTTTTTATTGAAAGGAAAATTTGACCAACTTATTTCTCTTCATTTCCAAACTCATTTCTACGCTATCTTTCAGCTACACATCGTGGATAGGTTGAAGAAGAGTTCTAGGGCAAATTCGTGCAAGGTTTTGGACGGTTTCATAGTAAAACTGAAGCTGAAACAGAAGCTTCATCTACTTTCGCACAGTTCGAACCAGGTTTGGTGTTTGGTAAATATCGAGCTGAAGAGATTGAATTTTGGGCTGAAATTTTTAGGTTAGTAAGTTAACTGAATTTTGAACAACTTTTATGAAGGATGCCTGAGTTGAATAGAAACATGTCAACTTTTAGCTGGAAGTTACTGATACAAAATTTCTGTGCAATCTGGAGTAGCACGGAGAAAACTTGCAATATCTAACGAACCAGGACGAGTTAAGCCACAAAAATTTGAGGTAAACCAGAAAATGTGTTTCTCTACAAGTTTAGAAGGAATGAAGTTCTAAATCTGGCTGGAAATATGACTTTGAACTGACAGAAGTGAGAACAAAAAAAAAAGGAGGAAACTCTGCTGTCGGGTGTCGTTAGGAAGCGGGTATCGATGAGAAATTGGAGTGTGAGTAGCGACACGAATCTTGCTGGTAGTGCAAATGAGGGTTTTGTCTCACAAATCTCGCTGACTCTTGCTCGGTGTCGCTCCTCAGGTAATCTCGCTAGTCTCGCTTATTCTGGTGTCGCTAGTGCCGTGTATCTGTTGTGTAATTTCGTTAGTAATCTCGCTAGTAAGGTGAAATCTCGTTGGTCATCTCGCTAGTGACATAGAATCTCGCTTATTATGTTTATTTTAGAAAAGAAAGGGAGTCTCGATGGTGAATCATGATTAGAGTTTAAGTATGCACATTTAACGATCATGTAAAGGAAGTTTAAGGAAAGCGTAACCTGAGGAATGTGTATTTACAGGCCAAGAAGAGCTCGGAAAGGCATATATCCACTCAGGACTTAAGGACAAGTTGTGAGTGACGCTTTTCTTTCTTTGAAAATGAAATTTATTGAAAATGTTTAGTTTGGTTTTTCTTATGAGATATGGCTTTGAGATGAACTATTTTCTTGAAAAACATGATGTTTGATGATATTGTTCACAAGACATGCTTTATCCGTTTTCTATAAGATGTTGAATGGCATGTTGTGAAATGTTGTTTATCGTGAAATATCTGATTTTTTATAAAAGACTTTCATGTGAACTATTTACGTAAAATACTGGTTTCTAAAATGTTTTAGAGGAGGCTCAATGTTGAAGGACATGAGAAAGCATGTGAGTTTCCCCGGGACCCAGTACTGAAGGACTCGTAGAAGGTACTTGGGCAACCCGCTATATTCCTATGTGCACATAGAGGTTGTGACGTTGGGTGTGTTGAGTCTTGCTCTACCAACTAAGGTTGTTATCGACGATTGAGTGCGTTGAGTTTTACTCCGCCTCAACTAAGGATGTTTTCAATGTCGGGTGCGTTGAGTCTCGCTCCACCCTGACTAAGGGAAAGTTTTGAGAACGAACTGATTTTTGTGTACGATCATTTTGGCATGAACATATGTGATTTGATTACGTTGTTGAAAATTATAATTTTACATAAATGATTATTTGAATCATGTTTACGTATATGGTGTTATAAAGATTTTAACATGCCTGTTTTCGAACAAATGATGATTTTACAAAATTAGTCACTCACGGGGCTTTTAGCTCATGCTTTCCATGTATTCTTTTCCTCCCAGGTAGCAAGGACGTTCCTGGTGCATTGCCTACTCCAACTCGCCTTGCATAAGCTTCGAGTTTCCAGAAAAATCCGTCCAGTTTTGAAGTGTTGCTTGTATATAAACCTTATATAGGTGGCATGTAGACTCAACTATGTATTTACTGGGAGTAGAAACATGATTTTGTATAAGATCTTTATGAATGTGTTGTAAATTTGGATTATCGATATATATAAAATTCCTATTATGTTATGGTTTGAAAAGTATTAAGGAGCAATACGTATGTTGTAAACAGTACAAGATCAGTGTGTAGAAGTGGATGGTATGCGTCCCAAGAGGGGTGATGTATGCTGTCCTCACATCTTCTTTCAGGTTATGTAAGTAATTTGGAAGGGGGTGTGTTAATTAAAGACCCACAACGGCACTCTTCTCACTGCAGATATATTTCTATGTACATGGATATAGACCAATAATAGCAAATTAGTCCTTCATACATGTTTGTAACACCAGCTAGGTCAAATTACCGTTTTACCCCTGGGTTACTTTTAAATCCTTAAGTATCAATGCTCCTCTAATGAACAACCTGTTTATAGTCCAACCATTAAACAGAAATCCCTCTCGGGCCAGTGAGAGGGTAGGGCCCTATGTTCAAGTCCCGGAGACACCAGTTAAGGGAATACTTATCTACTTACCCTGAAAATGGGAATGAGTGAACTCCATCTTTTGACTAAATTTTCCTGTTCAAAAGAGGATCTCTCTTCTTCTTCATTCTCAACAGGTATAATCATGTCCTCAGCTCTCCACTCGATCTTGTCCCAAGATGGTAGGCATATTGAGTTGACAAACGACCACTCTCACCCATACAAATCAAAGGACAATCCCTCGAGGATAGGAATTCATAATATACTCAGGATTAAGACTAAGTTGCCTAGATCATCTTATTGAAATAGAAACCTAACTAGTCAACGGAGGTACATCTAGTGATTACTATTTCGTGCTCTGGTTTTATGCAAACTCATTACGTAGGATACCCCCACTCGCATGTCACCTACATGAACGCATTAGATCATTGCTTTTGTATCAAATACAAAGTGGGTTGTATCCATAGTGTCACTAGGATAAGGTACCCAACCTTATCGTTATACTATAGACCCTTTAGACTGTATCTTGAACATTGATTTCCATATGTCCCCACATACAGTTCAAGACTCATAAAACAGTCTAGGATATTAGTTTATTGGATTTAGGGTTATTAAGACAAAACAAACAAAAACAATCAATAACGCTTATTGAAGTAACACATCAACAACTTTTTATTAATGATTTAATTCTGCTATCGAGTCTGTAAGTTCATGTCGTTCAAGGGGCAAGAGTTGTTGAGGAAGAAGATCGAAAACGAAGCAAAAATGGAGCAAAAATTGCATTATGTGCTTTAGTGTAGAGCACAATTTTACTACGCTGCCGCATAAAGGAGTTAGCGTCGCGACGCTCGCCTTGAGCGTCATTGCACTACGAATTCAAAAGCCAGAGCATAGCGACGCTTCCCAATAGCGTCGTGATGCTTTGATGATAGCACACGCATCCAGGAATCGCCTGATTGTGGGGTTCGAGCTAGGCAGTTGTTGATTTTTTGTTTTTGTAATTTTATTTTATTTTAATTAATTAAATTGATATAATTTGATTATATTGATTTAATTAATTTTAAGGGTGCCCAAAAATTGGTCTATTTTTGCAATTTAAATTGATCTTTGCATGGATTTATGATTAAATTAAAATTGATTATATTGCATAATGTATGCCATATAGTTTAAAATTCCACCTTAGGATAAACATTATCATGCATCATATTTAACATAAGTATTATATTATTTGAATGTATGATATGATTAGCATGCACATGCATTCTATTTAATATAAATGTTATATGATATAGTTGTATGTATTAATAAGCATGTCCATGCATCATACCATAATATAGTTGGTATATTGTATGATATAATATGCTTAGTTTTCATTATTTAATATAAAGTGTTATATTGTTTAATGAAAATCAATATGCATCGAGCTGACATTACCTTAGTAAATAGAATTGTTACATTTAGCTAATGTCATTAGAATGCATGTAATAGGTTTTAATTTTTCATTAAAATATAATGGTTATGTCTTTAATGAAATAGATTAAAATCTATAAAAAAAAAAGTTGCATGGAAACATAAGTTATGAATTAGTTTTAAATCATTTAAAGTTGGTTCACCTAGACTTATGTTTAATATTTCTAATATGATTACAAATAGGTTAATCTTTTATATTTATTTTAATAGGATTAAAATGAATGCAATAAGAGATTAAATTGATAAAGTATTTGCCTAAGGGACCTTTGTCTCAGAAAGGTTTTGTCTAAGGCTGGACTATTTAAGCTAATGAAAACAAAATACCCCTACCTGGAAACCGGCCTAGAAGATGAATTAGTCAAATATTTTATAAGCATGCAACAACTGATTCGATTTTATTAATGTGTTTAATAAATGATAATCAAAGTTGTTAAACTATGTAATATAAGAGTTATATTGAGCAAATTAACAAAGGACTTAGATAAATTAATTAGCCAGATCTACCTAAATAATAAACCCTAAGTTTAAAAGACTTAGTGGGAGGAAAAAGATATGACCCTCTAGTTAAGTCTTATATGCTTTCTATGAACCAACAAAGGTGGGACCTGGGTAATAATGAGAGGATTTTGCTCGCTTCTGTCTTCCACCCAAAACTGATCAGCTTCGTACCAAATGTAAAACAACCCATCCACTTTGCAACTTTCTACTTCCTTATGTCATCCTCAATTATGAATGGAAACAACAAAGTTAAGTAGTTGGGATTGTCACTGAAAATTGAGAGCTATAACAACGGAGGGGAAGGAGGATCGCCTGAGAGTCACCGAAGAAGCGTAGAGGTTCGTCGGAGGACCATTTATTAAACAAATACAATATGGAAACAACCCATAAATTGCTAATTTGAAGTTGCTTACTAGAACATGTGAGGAACATCTAGAACACTTGGCACTCCTTCCTTTAAATGCATAGTTCAATTATAACTTTTTAAAAATTATATGCTATGTTTGCAAATATTTTAACTAATTTTATCATTTACCACTCTTCAATTAATATAGATTTCAAGAGGGTTATTGTTTATGGGCTAAATTCATGTCAGTACTACAAGTTCGATAACTATAATTCAACAATCAAAACCAATTATTTACAAAGCCAAAGCAAAATATTGATACCTATTACAGTCGGTAAGGCCTTCAGGAGACGTAACCAGATGAGATAAATGAATAAGTTAAACTAATACATAATTTTCTCTCATATTTGATAAACTGTTAATTTCATTCATTGAGCCTTCGTAAGGTTGCTATTGAGTTCAGTGCCCTTGGTCGATTTTCTTTTTCTCTTTGACTTCTCAAACGAAACCCTCTCATATTTCTTGATGGACCCATGCTTCTCATCTGTAAAAAGGTATTTGTACTTCATTAGTAGCCTCTCTTTCTCTTCAAGCAAGCCCAGAATCTCACAAGCATCTGCTACCCTCTGCACTATGGATTTTTCTGGAGGTTTACGCCCGAAAGCTTCAAGATCCTTAAACAGCTTTTGATTCCAAAAGACAAGGTTAGACCAACAGAGAATAGGGCGTAATGCAATCAGATCCACAACAATTTAAAATTCATCAATATGTCAAAACACTTTGCATTAATATATACCATTCTATATTTCAAGCATTGCCAAGAGTTGTGGTTATCAAACACTCTCTTTTCTTCTTATATAGGGTATTTATTTCAGTTTGGGAGGGGTGGCCCTCAGATTACAAAAACTCTTCAAAACCAAAACCCAAAGAGAAACATGGAACCTCACCAAGGACCAAACCTCAGAATGCTCCCTATCCACGCCCCAAAACACTCTATCGTTCCTCTTCCCCAAAGGTCACTTGGATTCTGTACAATATCAAAATCAAGTCTAGGAGTATAATCTAGTAGATCGAGGAGTATTAGATTAGCATAGTTGATAGGCGAACAATCAATCAAAGTGAACTCAATCTTAGAGAACTTGGCCTGTTTATCTTCTCTTTAATTATTCCTTGCTAATCAGTTTTGCGGCTAACTTAATGATCTTAGCTCAAATTTGACAATCAATATAAAAGAATGGTAGCATAATTACAACGCTTAACTCCTTACTCTCCACTACTAGAACTTGGTTATGCTAAGTATTAGGAAGATAATGTTATTCTTTTAACTAACGGAAGCATATTCACTTTTTTATTTTTTTAATGGGAGGAAAATTTTATTTCCAATTCCAAATAGTTCAATGGAAAAATAAAAAAAAGCAATATCTCAAAGATAAAGTCATTTCCGGAAGGCATAGCACTGCATTGACTAAATAAAAGAGAGAATTATACCTTTACAAGATCTTCTAGCATTTTATTTCGGTAGTATATTGACATCATGCTTCTGCACAATTGCCAAGGAACTGAATGTAGATCCGAACCAATTTTCATGACCCAAAACTTGTGTGCTTCTTCCGCTCGATGGTCCATGTCCAAAGCCCGTATTAACTGCCCATAAACATTCATTGTGGTACCCTGCCCCTTGCTTAACATCCATTTGATTACCTGGAAGACATTCGCATGAATATAATAGCATCTGTTTCTATGACCTATAGAATTACCCATTAACTTTGTCTAAATACGAGAGTAATACAAGCTTTAAAGAAATATTTACAACTTGATTTTCCACGACCATGGCTTAACTCAAAACATCTATAATACTCTGAGGCTAAGTATTGCTCAGACGCATAGTATTATTCTTCCGTTTATGTAATTAAAATAACAAACTAATCTAGATTTCACAATTATAACTTGGATAAAAAAAAGCACAAATTGTGGATAATTCTGTATAATTCTATTTATACTGCTGTTTAAAAACAATAATTAAAAAATATAAAAAAAAGGTCATGCTTTCATTGAGACTTTTTTTTTAATGAGAAACATTGAGATAAGCATTTCAATGGTTGTGAAATGAAATTACGGTAGGGCAGTAATCCATGGGAGTTGGAGAAAATTTGTCCAAAGGGTCAGGAGATATGTGAAACTATAGTTTTTTAAGGAATGGGGAGAATTTACACCAAGAGAAGGTGGTACAAGATAAATGATCAAAAAAAGATTTGAAATCCAGAGCTTGATTCTTTGTAGAGATGCCAATTCCTTCCAAGTCAAGCTCACCAAAAGAAGGCCCTTGTGAAGTTCAACCTTGATATTTCCATTTCTTTGTTGAAAGGGTGACCAACAAGAGAAGATTCCAAGTTTCCAACAACGCCATAGGGTTGTTTGGTAAAGTATCGGCCCAGAACCTAGATAAGCACAGTTTCCAAAACAAATCAGCAAAGGTGCATTGACAAAAAGATGGTCTATTGATTTTTGATTCGATGACAAAGCATACACCAAATGGGGAAAGCCAAGGTGACTTTTTTTGAATGACATCAACAGTGTTGATGGAGCCCAGATTAAGCTCCCACAATGAAAATTTGACCTTCGAATAATATCCTTTCCACAATGAGTTGTAAAATGCCTCATGTATACTGCAACCTGTTTGATGATAAGGAGTGGCAGAGGGATTTAATAAAGAAGACTCCCTTTTGTCAAGCCGCCAACGCCAACAATCAGCGTGATTGGATTGGTTAAATTAGGGAGTATGTGTGGGAAATTGGCTCATTCCTCAGTTTCAGCATCATTGAAGCTCCTAGAAAATCTGAAATTCCAACCAGCTGCCTCAAAACTCCATAACTAAGCCACTGTGCCATCTTTCTTTAGTGATAGGTTGAAAATCCTAGGGGAGGTCTCCTTGAGTGTTGAGATGCCAGGCCAAACATCTGATGAAAATGAGTATACATGTCATTTCCATATTGGTAAACATTGTCAAAGATTAAATCTTGCTGCCACATAATACAGTGCCAGGGGCCTTTGGAGTATTTTAGAGAATTTGTTCCCAGTTTGTCACCAAAGTGGGAATGCCATAGTTTTCCTCCATAAAGTTGTTTCACTGTAGAACCTCCATGTCCATTTGGATAAAGGAGCCTTATTTTTAACCTTCAAGTCAATAAGGCTAGGGAGTCAACTTTACGCCATTGTACAAGATGCACCTTGCTAGTTCCCTAATTACTATTCGAAAAAAGGTTGCGGAAGTGTTTCTAAAACGACTGAGAAGCCTTTGATGAAAAAAAAAAAAAAAAAGAG